>JAWNNQ010001301.1:1737500-2096869 GCA_035044765.1 Leucophenga montana
TTTATAATTTTGCTTTTGAAGTCATTGTAGTTTGGTTAAAAAATGTTTAAGTGAAAATAGTCTACCTATATTTCTTTCAATAAACAAAGTAACGAATGTCCTTTGTAGTTACTTTACCGAACTGACTGAAAGTACAATGAAGCAAAGAATCTTTCGTAAAGCGACAAAGAAGTAAAAATTAAATACCTGCGCAATTACAAGAAAAGAAGTGCAGATCACTGCAAGTGCTTCATGCTGGCCGCATGTCCTTTGTCTAGGACTTGCTTTGTCTCTGTAACTAACTTTCATTCATAAAATAACTAAAACCTTTTGTTAACATTTGAGTTGGAGATCAATGCAAGTGTCTCATTGAATTTAGAAAGAGTGACTTTGTCGGCATTCTGGCTTTGAAGTTATTTTCAAAGTGGGTGTTTTATTTTTTTGGCATTGAACAGTATATATTTGAAAATATTAAGGATTTTTCTTTATTTACTTTCACCGTTTTTCACGATTTGGTTCTCTAACATATTGGAGTGATCCCACTGCTCACATAGATCTTCACAAGCCGGAGAGGAGTACCTGCATAGTTGTGAGAGTCAGACTAAAAATGCTTCAGTAGTCTATTTCAGCGTCAATTTATAAGCACTAGAATATCTATTTGCTAATTTAAAGTTCAATAATTCTATGCAAAATAAATAAAGTGCCCTTTCTGTTTGCAGCCTGCACCCTTAGCACAAATCAAATCAAAGTTTAAATTATAATGGCTTAACAATGTGAACAACACTTAATCAATTATCGCATCAAATAAATATAAATATAAACATAAACAGTATACACGAGGGGGAGAGCTAACCACTGTCAACGATCCGTAGCTAAATTCGAGAATTAAAGATTCAGTTAATAAAAACGAAATAATTTTAATTTATTTTCATTGTATGCCACAAACAAAATGGTTACAAAAGACCGCTTTTCGATTCGATTTGACATCATTGCCATGGCGTTGAGAGAGCATGCGCAGCCACGCAGCCACGCAGCACGTTCTCAAGTTGAGTACAAACAAAATCAACCCCAATCTGAATATAAATCATGCATCGTTGCCTTTATATATGCATTGTATCTAGATACATTCATATGTTTTCAAATTCGCTTTGGCTTGCGCTACAAAGCTGCCGCACGGCTGGACTGAGCACAGCAATAAGTGCGTCTGCAACATCAGCAGTCTGTCCTTGTACTTAGGCACATCAGCATTCTCGCCGCCATTGTCACTGAGCTGTGCGTTACATTTGTATCTTTTTACATAAGCGCAACGCATCTGTAACTATGCGCGCGCGTGTATCTTTTTGTGTGCAAGAATATGGCCGCTGGCAGCCGCCAATGCAAGCTGCATGCATGCGTTTATTCATCTTCTGAATTAAATCCATTCTATTATAATTGGGATTTTGTCGTTGTTAGTTTCTGATACCATAATTTGAGGTTATTGTTGATAGGTTGTTTGCCTTAATTATTGCTTGAATTTGCTTTTTATATAATGAGCGGTAAAAATGAGGAAGTATGTGGTATGATTATGTATTGATTTCATTGTGGCTGCACTAAATAGTTTAGAAAATTTTTGAAACTAGAAACTAAATTTTGATTTAGTACTGATTTTTGCTGACAAAATAATCAGATAAGAAAATATCATTTCTTATGGGTTGCTGGATTTTGAGATGTACATGTTCCTCAGCAAATGCAAATAAATAGAATGAAACAAGCAGAGAACAGCAGTTTTGGGTTGAGTGTTTATATTACAAGCATATTTGTTATGATTTTTCTTTGCTCACAGAATTTTCATAGAAAAGTACAGCATATCGCTCGAAATATGATCGCAAAATTTTGATCTCAATTGTCAAAATGTATTCTTTTAAATTTATTTTAACTTACATATTTTTAAGTAAATATACTCATTGTATCTAGATACATTCATATGGTTTCAAGTTCGCTTTGGCTTGAGCTACAAAGTTGCCGCACGGCTGGACTGAAACAACTAGGTCAGCATCATCAGGACATCAGGAGTCTGTACGTCAACTGAGCAGTCGTTTGAAAAGTTTTCGAAAGATCTTTCAACGACTTATTACAAGCTAAAATATTACGCTGTTTGGACACAGTAACCAATCGAAGATTTAACTTCTTTCTTGCATATTCTTGCATAGTATTCCTCCTAAGCTTTTTGGTCGAAGTTCGAAATGTTGTGCTAACCGAATCTTTGTTTCGTTACAAAAGCTCTTATACATACTCATTTGCTATGCTACTTTTTTTGCAAACAAATAATAAACAACGTGCAGTTAACTTAGAATATGTAAAAACTATTTGTGAATTATAAGTGCTTTTAAGTTTCAAGTAAAGTTTAGTTTTAAGTTAAAATTGTCGAAAAAATTGCAAAAAAAAAAAATTGTATTTTGCGCAAATCTACTCATTAATACACACAACACCATATTCACATTTTGGTTTTTGTTAATCAACTTAAAAGCGTAGAACCAAAAATGAAAATATTTTATTCTGAAACCAGACAAAATGTTAGCTTCAGTGGAACCGAAGTCTTAATGCCATTCACACGATGTTTCAAGTTGTATCCTTAGCAGCTAACCCAAAAAGTAAGCGGGACTTGCTCAAATAAAAATGTTTTTCATACAAAAAGACAAAAGTGGTCAGGTGGTTCGTATTTTGGGTGGCATATCAATTTAGATACTTTAGATATTTGATAACAATAAAATAATAAGTGTCGCTGCTGGGTTTTCAGACAGATAACTCAAATATTGGTGCAAAAACACAAAATGCGCAACAACCGACGCCTCGAATATATCTCTAGAATACCTTCTTTAACTCATGACAAACGGTCATTAGCTGAGTTAGGCTTAAAATAAAAAATAACACTATCAACATCAATAAGCACTGCAAAAACTAAGTTGGCAGCTATCTTTGAAATACACACATTGGTTCGTCGAAGTAGACAATACGTTCATAGACTTAATAATATTCGTGACATTGAAAACTAGGTTATAGTGTGAAAAAAATGACCTATAAAGATATTGGCAAGTCGTGAAAATGGAATTTAATTGTTTTTGTTAAAAATTTTTTGAAATAAATAATATTCATGGTCCTTTAAACGAGGCAATTTATTCCAGTTTAAGTCTCAAATACAACAGAAAAATTTCCATGTATTCCCCTTAAATCTATTTCCCCGCTTTTAACATTTTATTCTATTTCCACACCACATATAACTGGTATCAAAATCTAGGTTATAGATAACAATTTCCCATTTTCCATAAAATATTTTACTTACTTTCTACATCAACCACTGTGCTGCTGCGCACATAATTTCCTTACTTTATACCGCAACCACGCATTACAGTTTGACAGCAATAACATTTTAATATGTATGACTACCAAACTGTATGTACATTTCAAACAATGCTAGTAAAACTGTATGACTTTCTGAATAAAAATTAGAAATAATCCATCAAAAACAGAAGAAAATTTAGCTGACAGTTTCCAGAGTAAAGCCTGCCTGTGCTACCTGACACGCCACAACATTTACGCCAGCAGTTGTTGCGGTTCAATGGCATTCAAACCTAAATGCACAACGAAGTACTTTATGAAAATAAATAACTAAAAATGTTGCAAATGATGGCGCCGGCATTTCCGTTTCCGCTTGGATGCTTATACAAATCCGTGACAGCAGCAGTGTCTGCTTCGCTAAATTTTAAGCCAACACTTGTTTTACGCTTATTTTAAGGTTTAAATGCACTCACCTTCATCTGCAGCTTCCGCATGATGCGTGTCTCCTCCCAGCGATCCAACTCATCCCATTCCTTGCCACGCTTACGCAGTAAATAATAGCGATACATGACAATAGTGACCGCCAGCAGCAGTGCCAGCCCAGTGCCGGCAGCAGCACCCAAAACTGCCGAACTAACCATGACCATAATTAGTTGGGTTTGTAGGTTTTTGAAGTGACTTCTTCTGCTTCGCTGGAGTTTAAGTCTGTAAGATTTGAAAAAAATAAAAACAACAAATGTAAGTAAACAGAAGAAAGACATACTTAAAGCAAACTGCAATGAAGCAGTATACATTTCACGATTGCAATTTAATATAAGTAAAGAAAAAATAAAATTTCACAGTATCTTTTCGTTCGTTGCAGCGAGATTTATGCCCTGTATAGATTAAATGTCATAGCTTAAAAATGTGTACAAATTTGATGTAAATGTTTGTAACAGTCAAAGGAATTCATGCTAGACTCCATAAAGTATATGTTTTGCTTGATAAATGGCACCAGTGAAGTTTATATCGCTGTGTTCGTTTGTCTGAAAGCCGAGATCTTAAAAAGAAACAGCTACTAAAGATGCATAAATATGTAGACCCAACAAACTGAAAACCATAACTGCAAATGACAAATTCTCGGACATTTGTACTATAGAGATTAATTGTAATATGTAATTAAGAGTTCGGCCTGTTAAGTTTCTGTAAAGTAAAATACAATTTTTTGTTTGAGTATATAAAATATTTGCGGTAGCAAAATTTTTTGTTATCTGAGTACTCGATGAAAAACAGTTCGTGCCGATAAATCATAAATGCCTTTTTTAAATCGTTGTCTAGATAACCTAAAAAATCATGTTTTCTTGCACATGTTTTTCATTTGCTCATAATTTCTTATCATTAGTCGGTTTACATATACTCGGATGCGGATCGAATAAGATTTGCTAGAAGTACAGGCAATCAAAGTTCTTTTTTCTGGTCATTCCACACCAACCATCCAGTTTTGAGTTTTTGTAAGAAAACCTTTTTTATTACTTTAGGTTATTCCGAAACGCCCTTTCAGACGCAAAAAAAGGAACAAGAAAGGCGTGAGTTTGAGGATGTTGAGGTGTTATGTCAAAGAAATGAATCTCGAAAGTTTTATCAAAAGGTCAAGCGTCTGACCGAAGGTTTCAAGCCCGGAGTTTCTTTCTGCAAGGATAATAATGGAAGTCTGGTTACAGATGCACAGGAATCACTGAGACTATGGAGAAGTCACTTCTCTAATCTACTTGCGGGCGATGAAGAGAATAATACCGCCGATAGAGAAGCGTACATAGAACTACCAATTGTTGATGGTGCTCGTATAAAGCCAGCGGATTATAAGCTGAGCTCGACTCAGTAATTAAAAAGCTGAAGAATAACAAAGCAGCAGGCTCCGATGAGCTGCCAGCTGAGTTATTCAAGACCGTTGGCGAAGAGTTGTTAAGGCGTATGTACCAAATCGTATGCAAAATATGGTCCCATGAATGCATGCCCAACAATTGGAATCTCAGTGTTCTTTGTTCTATCTTCAAGAAAGTAGACCTACCGGGGAACTACCGGGGAATAAGTCTCCTTTCAATAGGTTACAAAATTCTGTCTCGCGTACTGTGTAAAAGGCTGGAGCCATACACTATTGCACTGATAGGCCAGTATCAGTGTGATTTCAGACCGAAGAGGTCGACCAGTGATCAAATTTTCACTTTGCGTCAAATCTTGGAAAAGACCCGTTAGTACAACAAAGCCACACATCACCTATTTGTCGATTATAAGGCCGCTTTCGACACGCCGTTAAGAACGATGTTCTACAACGCCCTATCTGAACTTGATATCCCAGCAAAGATCGTTCGGCTTTGCATGATGACGCTATCACACACCCAAAGCGTCGTCACAATAGAAAAGAACTTCTACCAAGAGATGTTTCAGGCAGTGTGATGCTTTATCGTGCGACTTTTTTAATCTCCTGATGGAGTACATTCTACGCCAATGCCCATACGTAGAACAATCGGGCACGATCTTCCATAAGGAAGTGATGTTAATCGCATATGCTGTGAATATAGACATCATCGACACCAACGAACGGCAGAGCATTCTCGGAGATTTAGAAACTGTCACGTCTCATGGGCCTAGCGGTGAACGAGGACAAGACAAAGTACTTGGTGTCCACTCGCAGAACATCAGCGCTTCTTGAACGGTCTGTGAGTATGGAGAATTTCAACTTCAATGTTGTAGAAAAAGTTCGTCTATCTGGGAACAGAAATTACCAGCGACAAGAACGTTAGCCGAGAGATCAGCAAGCAAATTAGAAGTACAGCCCTCTCTCGAACTACGAAGATAAACTGCTAATCCCGGTCCTGCTGTATGACGCAGAAGCAAGGACACTGACATCAACGGATACAGCGTTTTTAGGAGTGTTCGAGAGAAAGATTCTTCGTAGGATTTTTGGTCCCCTTAGAGTTGGCATCGAATTCAGGACCCATACGAGTTACGAGCTGTATGAGCTGTATGATGCGGTTGACATAGTCCAGCGTAACTAATTCTAGCGCCAGCATTGGGCTGCTCACCTCATCCTGATGAACACCGAAGCTCCAGCACTAAAGGTTTACGGTGGAAACCTGAACTTGATTGGTGGACGGCGTCAGAGAGGTCGTCCGAGCTTAAGATGGCAAGAGCAGGTCTATGATGACCTGACGAAGCTGCGGATTGCCAGCGACTGTCGCCGGCGCGCACTAAACTACTTCGAATGGTGCGGTTTCCTACGTGCGGCCTTGACCGATAGACGGTTGTAGAGCCACCTAAGTAAGTAAGTAAGTCTATTCCGATAAAATCTACCATATATATGTTGGTAAACTATAGTAGTATGAATCAAATAAAAACTCCTAGACTGCAGGATACCTCGTAAGTCGAGTACACTAAACAAATGCGCTCTTCCAAGGTTTTTTTAACTACCCACAAGTAACAACTGCTCTATCTACATCAGCTAAACTGAGTAAGATGTATATTATTCATGTTGATTCGTTTTGTGATTCCCAGTGGCGCATAAAAATAAATGCTGCTACATAATTTTCGACATAAAGTATTTTTCAATGTTTGGTTTGCGAATTTTTGAATCATAATTTTTATAGCTTTGCATTTAAATTGTTGCAAAATTTTTGACATTCGCGTGCAGCAGAATTAATTTGTGTGCCATTTTTGTTTGTTTTTCAAGCTTAATAAAGTAGGATTTTGATAGTTATTAAAACACGTTTATAATCGTTTATTCAAATCAAAAATATATTTCATTAAAAACACAATTTTGAGATTAAAGCTGCAGTTAAGTACAATAAATTTGGCACATTTTCATTTCATTCTGATTGATTTCACTTGCAACAAACGGAAAAAAAAAGCCAATCACACAGCATCACACTCACTTCCTGCTAGTATAAAATTCAATTTGGTATGCATTGAAATGCTGAAATACTCGTACACAAATTTTGAAGTGTACCTGTTTGCTTGTAACACAAGAAATGTTAAATTTTTCTTCTTTTTTTTGCAATATCACACCTAAACCAAATGATACGAAGAAACTTTTTGATAGTGCATGACAAGTTGTAGTTATCTACCATCTTCAAATACTTCTTAGAAAGTTGCTTGTAAACTTAAGACAACTTTTCAAATTTCACACAAAAAACATGCTTCGCAATTTTATTTAGAATGCTGTGCAGGTAGACATGGCGATCTCCATGGCTTTCGGTGTTCAGTTGTAACTTTGATGAGTATGAAGTATGTGTTGAAATGTCAAAAGTTGAAACATTTTATCCACACTCTGTTTAAACAGTTTGTCTATGAATTTAAGGAAAAGTGAGGTAAGCAAAACTAAACAGATGAATGTTGCGTACAGTTGCTCACAAAGTATGTCAAACTGCTGAGGATACCGAATTAAATTAAAAACTACTCTATTGACAGATGTATTCCTATCACTACTGTATCTAATTTTACTTGTAGGTTACCAAGGTTCTCTCGTGTTAAAATTCGCCTTTTCAAAGGATATAGACAAAGTGCTTCAAACTAGAAAGGAACTAGTCAGTGATTTTTGAGTAGCAGTGATTATCGTGACTTTGAAATCAACGTGATTTTCAACTGCTACTGAGATCATTGTTAAAATAAAAGGCAACAAAAACAAACAAAAAAAAAACAACTTTTTATCAATTTTTTTTATTAAATAAAAAAACTCTTTCATTCATAGTTTTCTTAAATCTGTATGCCTGAAATAGCCTGTTCCCGCCTCAATTCCCAAGTAATGAGTCTACATCTAGTTATGGGAGACAAATTATTCCGACTATCTGCCAAACCAACGAATCGTCTCTTTCCAAAAATTGGCATTACAAAGCAGAATTTTGACAACACCATGTGTTTTTTTTAAACTTTTTTTTGTAGTATCCAAGCGTGATAGCCAGATGTGCCACCAAATCAATATCTAGTGACATTTTCTAGAGCTGATTTACTTAAAATGGTACAAGATAGTGTGGTAGATAGTCGGATATGGGCTACTTACAAAGATCTTGGGAATTGAGTATTTTACGTAGTCACCTGATTTGTATATATTCTAGTGCCGACTATTGTTGTTTGCAGCGCCCATTCTGAAAACTCATTGGAACATGTGTAACCCACATTCTCATTCCCAGGATGGACCAAGTGACATGTCTTCACTACAATTCTTTGGAACTAATTCCATACTTCAGGAAACCGTCATCTGTTTCTGGAATATCTCACTTTTCTGGAGAGGATTAGCTTAAAATGCCATAAAAAACAAGAGAAGAAAGCTGTATATAGTCTCAATCATTGGGCTTCCGTAACAGAAGAATTGTTCTTTAACAAAAACTTGGCAATTGAGGTGGGAAGATGGTATTTCAGGAAGTCATCAGTTTTGAATTTATTTTAGTGCCAACTATTGCTAATTTCATTTCCAATACCAAAAATTGACTGGTTCATCTATTTTTCACAGAGTTTTCTTCCCAGCATTGATCAAGTGCCATATATGCACTACAACTTTTAAGGACGAAGCCAAACTATGTGAAACCGTAATGGTATGCTGAAACAGTTGTGTTTTGATGTTATTTTCTACAGAGGCTTGGATATAAAACACTCAAGAAAATATCAGAAAGAAACATTTTATTTTCCACTCCAGTGAAAGAAACCAGATGCTAGCAGAGATGAAAGCCAACTAAGCATAAATATTGAATTCAAAACAAGTGCCTAAATAGCTTCATTAAATATGAAGTACTCGCCTGCGAATAGAACGTGTATGATACAATATATCAGTTGAGTGATAGTCAACTGCCTGTGATTCAATCACGGCGTGATAAGTGATAGAATCACTGATATTGTAATTCACGGCGTATCAGTAATTTATCAAGTATGAACTTAATACGTTGAAACGTTTTGTGCTGCTAACACTACATGCATGATATATAACTTATACGCCGTGAATCACAGTGGCTCTAGTAAGTAACAAATGCTACTAAATCACTCATATTTACAATATCGAGTAGCAACTGATATCAGTGATTTTTCAGTCGCCGTGATTGAATCAAAGGTAGTTAAATATCGCTCAACTCTAGTTCAAATGTTGATTATAGTAATTATGCTGTTGCTATGTTATGTAAAATAACATGCGCAATAATCCTAAGAGCTTTTCAGCTTTGTCAATATAAAGCGTAGAAATACGGCTTACCCTTAAAAATTTTGTCTTGATAGTAGAGCGACAGCTACTTTTTTTTCAATCAACCTATACTAACTTCTCTTCTGGCTCTATTGCATATTATATCTATAGTATCCCATCTTATGACTATTTATAATCTGCAGTAATTTGCATGGCTAATGTGTTAACATGTCTTAAATCTATTACATTTTCATTTCTGCCTGGCCCTGATAATATTCCTAGTTGTATACTAATACAATGTGCGCCTTTAACGTTTCTTTTTAAGCTCTCTATAAAAGAAAGCAAGTTCCCGAATGTTTGGAATGAATCCTTTATTATTCCATTGCACAAGAAAGGCAGTAAATCTGTTATCTCGAATTATAGATGTATTGCTAAAGTAAGTGTTATACCAAAATTGTTTGAAAAAATTATTACTGATCAATTGCAACGATCGCTACGGTCAGTGGTTGGCTGGTTAGCCCATTTCTACATGGATTTGTTAAAAGCAGATGCATTTGTACAAATCTTCTTGAATTTTTTTTCGTAGCATCAGTAAGGGTTTTGTGTCTGGTTGCCAAACTGATGTCATATGCAACGATTTTAGTAAAGCTTTTAACAATGTCTGCCATAGCCATAGAAAACCTAGTATTACGACCTAGTTTTTCGATATTAATTGTCTTAGTAGGGAAATTTGTATTAATAGTTTAGACCTTATAATGTCGCTTAAATTGAGCTAAAAGGAGTTCTTGGTTTTATAAAGCGTTGGTCCAAAGATTCGATGCTACTAAACTTCTGTATACTTCACTTGTTAGTCCGATCTTAGAATTGCATCTTGTGTTTGGAATTCACAATATGTAATTCATCAAGAATGCATCGCGTCGCTTCAAAAGCATTTTCTGCTGTTTGCTCGCAGAAACCACAATTGGGCTTCTGACATACATACATGTGGATTCATTAAATGATCTTCCAACTTTGTCTGCACAACGATCGATGCCCTCTGTAGTTTTCCTGCAATCAACTTCACCACTCTCCTAAGTGGTGAAGTTGATTCTCCATATTTGCTTCAATCGGTATTTCTAAATTCTTTCACACGTTTTACGCGACACTATGTACCTTTAATGTTGTCTTTTTGCACAATAAATTATGCCCGGCATAACACATTTCGGTCTCTTTGCTACAACTATAATAAATTCTCTTCACTATTTTCTTTTGATTCTTCTCTGTACTGCATAAAATAATCTATCCTTAACTCTGAACTAAAATAAATTGTAATTTCATATTTTCATTTTCTTTAATCTTTCGATTTGTAATTACAACTGCTTGGACAGTTGATCAACCTGGCGACCAAATAAAAGTCTTCTAACGGGTCTGAGTGGTCGTAGCTTTCCATTATTTGTTAAATTTAATATAGTTGCAATAAATATACGCACTGCGGTCGACTCAATCGACCGCAATTTTGCAAATAATTTTGTATATTATGCGCCTGTTCTTATTGCTATTTCATTATATGCCAATCACAAGAACTACAAACGGAGAGACAATCACCATAAAATAGCAAAGCGTTGCTATCGTTCAGCCTCAGTGTGTGCGTTTGTATTTCATATACAGCCTATGTGTGTTTGATTCGTTGTGTGAGCGACGATTATTTAAGCCTTTGACGCTCAAAATGTTCAATAGATTTTGATAAAATATAGATTGTGCACTTCTGTATATGAACATCTTTTAAATAATATACGCTTTTTATCAAATTCGGCATGCTTAGCTATGCTATTTATTTATAGATAAAGCAACTTCAATGCCTTCTCTGACTTAGCTTTTAATTAATTATTAAATCTAGGCCAAAATCTAGAATTTTGTCTGGAGTTTCTTTTGGTCAACGACCTCTTTTAAGCAATATTTCGTTAAACTGACTAATTTTTTCTTTATCTCCAGTGTAATTATTTTTAATCATCGTTTCTTTTGGAAATCTACATGAAGGCCCAAACCATAGGCTTTATGTGTTTGGTGCTCGGTATTTGGTTTACGCCAGATATATTACATCTTCTCCGAACCCAAAAAAAAAAAAAAAAACCGAAGGGTGTGTATTGTAAAACATAAATGTGGGTGTCTAAATTGGGGCTACCCCAAAAATTATTCCCACACTTTTTCGCTGACCTTGTGAATACCCTAAATCTACATTCGACATTCCGAGCCAGAAAAGTTTTCTCATATTTCAATAAACATTAAAACCTCTCTTGATATGCCCAGAATTTCATATTGAGCTTCAAAAAAAAAAACAGACTGATAAATGCAACACAAATACAATGTTGGTTTAACCCGTTTCACCTAAGGGCTAGTGCAAAGTATACATGATATATAAAATATAAAAAAATATATTATTAAATTAAAAATTAAACAAATAAAAATATTTCGACTTCCGTAATACTATGCCGCTTACGTAAAGTATAACACGTTTAAACTAACTGTGAATTGTAAGCGCTTTTAAAATGCTATACGAAATTTTACTATTTACAACTAATAAGACGAAAACTACGAAACGTAGCTCCAAACAATGTAACAAGTCAAGCAGTAATACAGCAGCTTATGAAAACGAACCTTTCTTTTACAAATAGTTTAGTTGAACCATAATTTAGTAAGAACGTTTCTAAGATTCAGAAGGAGTCGCCTAAAATCGCATAAGCCGTAAAAACTCTTAATCATATCGCTGCTGCTTAACTATTTCATGTATTGGAATATTTCCCAAGCTTTCTAATGTGTTAATTCCAAAAATGCAAAAAAAGTGAAAATAATTAATCAACCAAATCGGTTTTTGATATTGGTAACTGTAAATTGCAACCTTATGTCACTTTCTTCAATCGTTCCTTGGCAATATTCTGGAAAATAAAAAAAACAGCTACGAGACTACTTTTGATAATTAGCGTATATAATTTTGTAATCACTCCACTCAATCCGTTCTACGCTATACAAATGTAGTCTACTAAACTCGAAGTGTTCATTTTTAGTTGTAATTTGTCACAAACCCGCAAGGAGTATAATGCTGTTTACCAAGTAATTGCATAAAAATCTTTTTGTATCACGTTGTATCCACAGTTGCTAACATTGCAGTTATACCTATTTATACCCTACATACATAATGTGAAAGGATATTACGTATTTGAAGTAAGTAAGTAAGCAACGGAGACA
Source organism: Leucophenga montana (assembly GCA_035044765.1). Lineage (NCBI taxonomy): Eukaryota > Metazoa > Arthropoda > Insecta > Diptera > Drosophilidae > Leucophenga > Leucophenga montana. The sequence continues at coordinate 1,750,156 of JAWNNQ010001301.1, forward strand.
CTCTTCATTTATGTATGAACTTGATTCTATAATCCAACTGCTTGCTGCTTGTAAAAAGAAGTCTCCATACTGAGTTTCAGCTGACAATCTATAGAACTGAGCCAATAGAGTGAATAGGAACCCTCTCGCAGACGTACAGGCAGACGAACATGACTGGATTGGCTCATTTCGACGAGATGAGTCAATACGTTTTATTCGCATAGTTTTATTGATTTTCAACTGAAACTCTATATGAAGACTTCGTTCCATATGTCGTTTATATGGTAAAGAAAATTGTTCTTATATATTGGGTGTATAAATTAGTACGATCCGTTTTCAAAAGATGGATCTGGCTGTTGTGATTGTTTTATAGTAATAGATGTTTTCGGAGGAAGTTTATGGTGACAATGGTCAAGCTCCTAAATCATATAGAGAATAGTTTCGACGTTTCAAGAATGGTGATTTCAGAGTTGAAAACAAGTCTCTCTCTGGACAGCCAAAAATATTCGAAGACAAAAAATTGAAGGCATTACTTCATGAAGATCCAAATCAAACACAAGAGTAGCTTGCAGTATCAATGGGGATGACTCAAAAAGCAGTTTCTGTACGATTTAAATCCATGGGAATGATTCAAAAGAAAGGTAATTAGGTGCCTTATGAACTGAAACCGAGAGTGAGCAGCTGATTCAAAGGCAACAAGGAAATCGAGTTGTGACTCGTGAATGAGAAATTGATATTCTACGATAATTCCAAGAACATAACTACTTGGCTATGCCCGATCAATCGTTGCCATCGTCCTCAACATCAACATCAAAGCCGAATTTTCATAGTTCGAAGGTCATGTCGAGTCTCTGGTGGGACCAAGATGGTGCTATGTACTATGAGCTGCTACAACCTGACGATTACATTACGTGCGATCGGTACAGGTATATAATCGATTCGTTTGAGCCGTGCATTACAAGAATACGACCGGAATACGAGAAAAGTTTTTCTTTTTCATGACAACGCTCGGCACATGTCGCAAAAGATGTGGAAAAAATATTTGGAAATGCTGAAGTTTGATATTTTGGCGCTTCCGCCGTATTCTCCGGACAATGCACCTTCTGTTTACTGGTTGTTCCGATGGATTCAGCACGATTAGGTAGGTCATTGGGTAATTTTCAAAAATTTGCTCCTAACTTGTAACGTCTCTAAAGACGACACATTTTTTTCGAGATTTTGGTATTCGAAAATTGCTTGAGAGGTGGGAAAAAGGTGGAAAATACTTTGATTAATCTTTTCCATCATTTTGTTCTGAAACAGGTAATGCATTTTTGACCACAAAAAAAAAAACGGAGCAAATTAATTTATCCCAATATACATAAATAGATTTATAAATACAATCATCTTATTGTCTGTATTATATAAATAATTTTTCAATAGGTATCTCCGAAATTAGACAGCTTACTGTTCTGTCGTTGTTGAAACGCTGTCATTCTTTGTAGTTTGTGTTCTGTCATAGTCACCATTTTACCATTTTTACATTTACAATCTTCAGTGAGGAAGCACAATTTTAGTTGAACGGTTTTGTGAACAAAGAAAATTGAAGCACTTGGGTAAAGAGTAATCCACAGAAGTGTCAACAGTCACCATTGCGTTTGAAAAAGCTTACAGTTTGGTGTGAATTCTGGTTATGCGGCGTCATACGTCTTCTGAAACGAAATTGCCCAGAAGTTTATTTGTCAATGAAGACAAGTTGTGTCGTTTGTTTATGGCAACATACCAACAACAATTGACCAGGTGGAGAACAACATCGTTTAAATTATTGGTGAAATCTAGCGCGACACATTTAACACAGTCATACAAAATTGTATCTCTCGGATCGAGTGCTGTAAAAGAAGCCACAGAGCACCGTTTCAATGATATAATTTTCAAAACATAGCCTTTAATCTACACACTAAAGGTTTTCAACATATTAGTAGGGGAGCCCAAGCGGAGATTTTGCGCGTTACTCGAGCGCGTCAGAAAATCATATGGGGAGAAACCTTGTACCCTGTAATGTACCCCTACCATATATGAACCCTTAATATTGATGCTTGCGTTGAGGGCTGCCCGTCAGATAAGGAAAAAAAAATCGACGGCGTGGCATAAGGAAATGGGCGAGTCACAAAGTTGCTGAAATCTGTGAACGGATGTGAACGACAATTTCGCTAATTCTTTTTTTTTGTTGTGTTCATTATTGTCAGGAGAAGGTTCATATGAAAGAAAAAATTAAGAAAGTTGAGCGGAACATTAGAAAATTTCGAACATTTGCGTCGTAAAAACTATTTGCGAATTATAAGTGCTATTATGTTTTAATCAAAGTTTATTATTGTCAGATTTACAATATCCCTCCATAAAATTGTCAGATTATCATTTAGGACGACTAGAACATCAAGTTGAACCGTCTGTATAAAAATCTGACGCGCTCGAGTTTTTCAAGGTAACATTTTTTTTTTGCATTTTCAAAAATCGGTCATGACTTTTGGCCACGTCCAAATCGTCAGCCATTTGAATAGGACACTTTTTCGAGTTCACTCAACATTCCCTCTGAATATCTGACACGCTCGAATAACTTTTTTTTTCTATCCCTTTTTACGGCCACGCTCCACTAATTAATCGTCAGAATAATATCTCTCGGTTATCAGAAAGACAAATCGCGTATACACTATTAATGTTTGACGCGCTCGATTATAGCCATGTGACTTTTTTTTACATTTTTGAAAATTTGGACACACTCTTCTCCCCACTAAAATGGAAAACTTAACATAAACATTTTTTCGTTTTAGAACCTAATCTTCACAATCCAATGTTTCCCCATGACGCTTTAGTAACTGCAAATTTAGCATCCCCTACTATATCGCCCACACAACTTTCTTTATCTATATCAAAAACAGATTTATTGATTAATTATTTCCGCTTTTTGCATTTTCGGAATTGAGAGAGCTTGGGAAATATTCCAATACATGAAAAAGTTAACCAGCAGCGATATGATTAAGAGTTTTTACGGCTTATGCGATTTTAGGCGTCTCCTTTTGGATCTTAGAATTATGGTTCAACTCAACTATTTGCGAAAGATTGGTTCGTTTTCATAAGCTGCTGTATTCCAGCTTAAATTGTTTCATTCTTACGTTTCGTAGTTTTCGTCTTATTAGTTGTAAATAATAAAATTTCGTATAGAATTTTAAAAGCGCTTATAATTCACAGGTAGTTTTAACGAGTCATACTTTGATTATATATTTTGTATCATAAAATATCTACTTTGCACTTGCCCCTAGATGAAATGTGTTGTGTAGCTCCATATGAACGAAAATTCTGTGTATATCAAGAAAAGGTTAGTTATGAGTTTAGTTCTTGGTTTTTATACAATAATTTATTAATTAACAGAGAACTCGGAGATAACATTTAAATTCCTTTATCTATGTATATATTCAAATTGGAAAACTACGCTTATTGGAAAACTTTTGCTGTTTGACGAAAGATCTTGTGTAGGATATTAAAGCTTCAGTTCTGCCAAAGGCTTTTCAATTTCTTCGAACTGTTGCGTGCTGCAAAGAGAGTTGCCACTTGCTGAGAGTACTTGCTGCGTAATTCGCTTTCAGAACAGACAACCAAACCCAAATGCTTGAAGTGTCACAAACATGCCAGAATACAGGTTGCAAATATGGTTGCACAGCAGCAACAGGACATCCGACTGGTGTCATGAAGGGAACTAAGTGAACGTACGTGCAAAGCAATGTCTTTCTGACATTTGAGAATTTACAACGAGCAAAATTGTGCAATGGCAAGAGAGACATGTCTGTTCAGAGTAAGTGGTTGTTTACATTGCACATAAAGACACAATAAAATAAATATAAAAATGTCTTAAAATGCTGTGTGCAGACGTGCAGCTACAACATGCAATAAATTGCATGCCAAAAAAAATTGCTGCACTCAACTCGTTTTCAAGCTTTTCCCTCAATATTTGAGCTCTAAAAATGCGACTAAGTGGAGTAATCTTCTTTGCTGCTTACATTTTATAGCTATCTAATATGTCAAAGGTTAAAATGTACTTATTTTGATCACTTGAGTTTAAATTTTAATAACTGAATTTGTTGAAATTAAAGTGAATTTCGGAGGGTTTACGCTTGACAAGAAGCAAAGCTGGAATATGCGTCTTAAGAATATTCTCAAAAAATGCAACAATGGCTCTTTGGACATATAAAGGAATGTTTGGTCAGACATGGGATCTTTCGCCGAATATGATCCTTTGAATCTATACCTCGATGATTAGATTCAAAGTTACCTACACCGACCTTGTCTGCTGGTCCAAACTGTTGCCAGTCTGTGCTAGAAGGCAGTGCTAGAAGGCAGTTCTAGAAGGCATGCCAGAGTATGTCAGGTGTCATGCGACCCTGTCCTACACAGCAGCAATTGACTGTAACTAGTCTGAAAATATGTGGTTTGGGTCACTCAAGTATTGTGAAACACATTCCCGGAATTATGTTTCGGCAAACGATTCTCCGTCGTTTAGAGTGCGATGAGTTCATCCCTGGTACTAGACCGATCAACGTTTACATGGTTCACTGATGGTTCACTGGTTGGTTCACTCATCGACACGGGCATAGGTGCGAGTGTATTCGGACCCAACCTCAAAATCTCTATTTCCATGGGTGCCTGGTAAATGTATGTTGGTACATCCAACATCCACTATATTTTGGATAATAAGGGGCCAATAAATAAATATATAAAAGCATTTTATAACTATCTAGCTTTATGGTATTTTTCCTCAAAGCTGGTTCTACGAAGCTACGATAATCCCCAACAACTAAGTCGGCTGCAAAGTTGCAATCTGTTGGGTTTCTGGACATAATCGAAGAAAATGAAATTGGTGGCCAAGAGTGAATGTATTCAGAAAATTTCTATGGACTTAGCTGGGCACATTCGCCAGATCAGACTTGAGGCAAGATAGATCTTGCGGTAAACGAAACTAGACTACATGTGCTCTCTGACTTCGGTTAGACTCAGAACCATACAGATGAACCACCATTATATTACTTCTGACATAGTTAGGTACTCTTCGACATACGATATTTTCAGTTTTATTAAATGGACAGAGAAGTTTTTGGGTAGCCATAACTGGGCTAGGATACAAAAGATAATCGTTTATGTCGCAATACCCGTTTATCCTTAGGATGTCCCTCTACGTCTTATTGCTGACATAGAGTCTTAGGTATACGTAACTGGGTGGTTGTGTGTCATGCGGCTTAGGCTTAGACACTACTTCACGAGTTATAAGTACGTTCCAAAAAATATATTTATTCTATGATATTTTAATGAATTTTACTTTTTATTTTTATTTTTAAATTAAATAAATAAATACAAGATTAGCTCCGCGTAACATGAGTTCTTTAAACTCATGCTATCGCAAATCCATCATAGCCATTTTCCCATGCAACATTATCCTTATCGCCGAGTAGATCTATGGGCACAATCTCAACAGTTTGTTTATCGCTCGTTTGGAAATCTTTCAGCTCTTCAGCTTCATTCGCTTTATTGTCATCAAAATTCTCACTTACAACACTCTCAGCACTTCTCTGCTTGTGTTCCACTTTATCATCTTCATTTGATGCACCATTGTGCAGTTCTTCCGTGTTATCATTTTGAACCTGTGGCCGCGCTATAACAGCATTTATGCATAGAATGCAAACTAATCCCAGAAATATATTGGTACGCATTATAAGAAATTTGTGCTAGTATAGTCTTCTTCGTATCTGCGACAAACTGCTTTCAAATTTAACGAGCCTTCATTTATATACTACACTCATAGAACACCTGTCCAAAATACCAAATTTGATATTTGGCATCTTAAACGCGTCACTGCTTCAATAATTTAATTTAATAAAGGAATGTCTCATGTTTGCACAATAGATAAATAAGCATTTGACTGTTATTTTAGCTTTGTTTATTTAAACAGTTGTTTAAGGTTTTTAGCTGTTTAATATTTTAAGGTAGTTCACGTCAATCAATTAAAAGACCTTTTTAATGGTTAAAAAGTATGTATGATGCGAAAATTACGAGACCTGCTTAAATTTAAATAATAATTCCAAAATAAAGTCAGAAAGGCCTGTTCCGGCTGCTACATTCGGAAAGATTTTGCGCGTGAAAGTGAATTCGATAAAATTTCTCATGTTAGTGACGAGTCAATTGCAATTCATATTACTCAAGGCAAGTGAATACAAATCGGAAAATCATTTCATACGAATTCATTTTCGCATAACTTGACCGAAAGTGAGAATCGGTACATGCCTGATACTGATTAGTCATGGCAACACTCTTAACCCAGCATAGCAACGAGTTTTTTCTACCTACATATACTCTACGCTCGTAAAGCATTGTCATTCATCTGAGCTGGAAAAGTAGCGTATGCTGATTTATGTAGGAGTATATGTAGGTATTTTTAAAAGCAGAAATCAGCTGGCTTCTGTTTTATACCAATTCTAAAAAATTGTATGGCTCACTTTATCCACATCTGAGAGTCGGGAACAAACGAAAAAAAATCTCATAAAACAAAAAAAAAAAACGCTGTGAAACAGCAGTTTCAAAATTTCACCACGAACTGTTTTTTTTTTTCAGTAAATATGCAGATAACTAAGCAAAGGCAACCGAAATTAACATTAGCATTGCCAATTTGATGGAGACTGAATTGTGTTGGCTTGGCTTTGTATAGGTCGATCATCTCCTGGAAACATCCCCTGTGTCCGTTCAAAAGCCTATCAAGCAAGATTAGTAAATATTTCGTTAAAACGTAGACCAAATGCACACATCGCATTATCACACAATAACTTTCAAGCTACGGCCTCAATTTTAATCACTTTTTAGACAATATCATACAAAATAGATTTTTCCATAAAAATTTTAAATTTTTCCAGTTCACTTTCTAATGCAACTGAGGACTTTATCCGCTGTGCTTCGGTTTCCGTATCATAATAAATTTATCGGACTCGGTTTTTTTAGAGGTGTTCCTATGTCATTTTCAGAATAATTTTGTGACTTGAATTTACTAGACCTTGAGAATATGAATTTCATAGAGCCAGTTCCAAGTGAATTCAAATCGCGAAGCACTTCTGAAAGTAAAATACGGACCATTTTAACGAAATCGAATCCGAACAATTTATACGTTTTCAAGAACCAAAGCACTGAGGTATCAGTTGTTTTTGTTGATAATGCACTAAAAATCACCACAAGTGACACAAGTGGCAACACTTTCTATTGCTGTCATAATTGTTAGAAACATGTCTGTTTCAACTTGCATCATCTTGCCGAACAAAATCGCATGGCAAAATTGGAAACAAGATCATGTAAACGCCATTTTGGCATCTCATTTCGGCAACCAATTTTGTCAGACATGACTGTGAAAACAGGCCTTAAGCAAAGTGGTTCAGAAATGAATGTTCATATTCTATACGAAAAACTGTGCAATTTTTAATCAGGTATGAGTTCATATAAATTTGACGTGAACTAGCTTTAATATAATTATTTAGTAGAAAAAAACAATCTCAATAAAAAAAAAGAAATGTAAAGAGGTGTGATAGCCGCATGACACACAACCACCCAGTTACGTATACCTAAGACTCTATGTCAGCAATAAGACGTAGAGGACCATCCTAAGGAAAAACGGGTATTGCGACATAAACGATTATCTTTTGTATCCTAGCCCAGTTATGGCTAGCTTAATTTACCCAAAAACTTCTCTGTCCATTTAATGAAACTGAAAATATCGTATGTCGAAGAGTTCCTAACTATGTCAGAAGTACTATAATGGTTGTTCATCTGTATGGTTCTGAGTCTGACCGAAGTCAGAGAGCACATGTAGTCTTGTTTCGCGCGCTATGTGTGCCGTAGCACTGTCTTGCTCACACCAAATGTCACCGACATCACGGGCTTTTATTTCCGGCAACAAAAGTCTGTTATCATGTTGTGTCTGGCCTCATTTTTAAAGAAATACGGACCGATTATTCTAACAACACAAAAACCACACCAAACAGTGCATTTTTGCGAATGCAACGGTAGTTCGAGAATCTCTTCGGGTTACTCATCCGCCCAATTGCGGCACTTTTGTCAATTTATGTATTCATTGAGCCAAAAATGTACCTCATCATTGAAAAAATTTTGGCTCGAAAACAGCGAATCTTCATTAATTCTCGAACGAGTTGGATTTTATAAGTCTTTAAACCATAATGCTGGCGTAAAATATGCCAAAAAATTCCATACGAGAGGCGAAGATCGTGTATCATCCTCCGACAACGTACACTGAGACTCAAATTTGCGGATGGTATTGGCAATAGCGAGTTCGGAAAATAGATGATGCACATCACAAAACTCAGCGCGAAAACAGAGGATCTTCATTGTGCTGTTGCAGAGCCAATTGACTAAAATTAAAGGGTAAATTGAAATCTGGCGGCTTTAATTTTTGAACGAGTTGGCCTTTGAATCCAGATTCTGGCTTAAAATTCGCCAAGTGGTTCCATGCGAGAGGCCAAGATGCTGCACACGGCAATGAACCGATTGGTCGTGGTCTTCAGCCACACACGCAATATTTCTCTTCACTACTGGCGGGACGTGGTCTATTTGGTGGAGTATAACCTACAATAACCAACACAGAGATTAAAATTTGAGAATGATATTGGCAATAGTGGGCGCGGAAGGTCAATGAATTAAGATGACAGTATTGACACCAGTCACGCCTGATTTGTGAAAAAAAAAACCTCTAAATGAGTCACCCGTTATTTAAAGTAAAACAATACATTTTGTTATTGCTTTTCCTGAAATTTTCATACGTTAAGACGATAAGACAACACTGTGAATAGGCTTAGTATGATTAATTTAAATTTCAAACAAAAAATGTAAAAATTGTTAGATATATTTGAAGAAAAAATATGCCTCATTTGGGTTTGTAGTGTGATCTGATACTTTAGCGGTGTGTTAGCAGAAATAATTCATATATTAAGAACATAACACCGCTGGGTTGAGAAATGACATCGGTTTGCTTTGTGAATTTATAGACTCCAGTGGCGTTTTAACGACTAAGCTCTTTTACAATCTCTGCTTCAGAAATATTTGTTAGGTAGGGTGCATAAATGATGATTTTAAACAAACTTAGAGTTACGTATAGATTACTTTATCGTATTATCTTTGACGGCGACTATTGTGTACTTGAGCTTTACAACGTTCGCCGCAGGAAGAACAGGGAATTCGATAAGCGTTTTTTGTGGTTGTCAACATTTTTCTCTCTGTACCCACGTTCCCACGTTGGGTGGTCTTGGACCGTACATGTTGGCTAACAAATAAAAATACAAGTAAACAGTTTAAAATCTCCACAGGTAAATAGCTTCTTTACAAGAGCTTTCAATTTGAAACTCTGTATTTATTACAATTTTTTTTTTTCAGATTTTAAGATATCTTTGTGAAGTTAGTAGTATAAGAAAGGTGCTATATAAACATTCTGGTTACATTTGCGAATTTGCTTTGTTAGCGCTGCACACGTTTGAGAGTTAAGAACAGCAAGTTTATAGGATAATATGAATTTAATATTGATTGTGAATCTTTTGGGTTGTGTTGAAGATGAAGATGAAGAAAAATTACCGTTTCGGTTACCCGGTTCGGTTTAAATCCAACAGCCCGGGTCAACATTTCATACCTTACAATTTAGCATTCTTGAAACATTCACCGAACAGCACTGATTTGGCACATAATGACTTCTTTTTGGGCCCGAACGTGTGAATAGCAAACTATGTGGCCAACGATTTTCAAATTTTTCTAGAATATAATGCGGCACATTTCAGCTGTTCTGCTTTTATTTGTAGTTATGACGTAACTATTTTCTCTATTTCATTTCTATTACTCAATACGCTTTTTGTTGTTTACAGCCCCAGAGACCCATGTCAGCTGAATAGCAACATTAATTGTACCGTTAGATTCTTTTCTAACTACTTGCAACACAACATCCTTTGAGGTATAGCTAAGAGCAAAGTCGTTTGTGGTCAAATTAGAAAGTAGACTATTGATGGCGTTTGGGTTAATCAAAAGTGAAAAAGCCTTTACAATTGGTACAATGTTGCTTTTGTCGTTGCTCGACCGACCGTGCAAAACAACTTTATCTTTGCCGTTGTCTGCGTTATCATCAAAAGCTGTTTTATGGCTAAATTCATTAGCTTTTACCGCAGTTCTAACTTCAGCAGTTCTAACTGCCAGTAATCCGAAAAGTGCCAAAAATAGAAGTGACCGCATTATTCCAAATTATATTTTGTTAAATTTTTTTGGTTTAATGCAAAACGATTTCACAACGCATTTTTATAGCCTCAGAAACAAATAAAAATAGGAAGATACTTACTCGTACATCATCAGTGCATGCCGGCGGCAGTCCCTGGCAATCCGGAGCTTCTTTAGATCATAACAGACCGTGATCTTGCCATCTTAACCTCGGAAATAACTAAATAAATCGTTAGTGCTGGAGCTTCGGGGCTCATCCGGATTAGGTGAGCAGCCCAATGCTGGCGCTAGAATAAGTTACGCTGGACTATGTCAACCGCAACATACAGCTCATACAGCTCGTGGCTCATATGGGTCCTGAATTCGATGCCAACTCTAAGGGGACCAAAAATACTACGAAGAATGTTTCTATCGTACACTCCTAAAGACGCTGTATCCGTTGATGTCGGGGTCAATGCTTCTGCGCCGTACAGTGAGACCGGCATTAACAGTGTCTAATGCCTTTTGAACTTCGTACTACGAGAGACGGCTACTCTACTTCTAATTTGCTTGCTAAGCCCAAATTTGCAGCGCTTACAAAAGCGTGATTCTTCGCCAGAAGAAATTTCTGTTTCCAGATAGACAAAGTTTTCTACATCACTGAAATTGAAATACTCCATACTCACAGACCGTCCAAGCCGTGCTGCACAGAAGTGACCTCGAACGTCCTGCTCGCCGTTCGTTCGTGCTTTGAATAGGTGAATATTGCTTTGCAAATAACTTGATTTGTAGAAACTATCAGGGTATACATTACCAGACGTTGTATTTTCACCAATTCTACCTACAAGCAGATCTGCAGATTGCAAAATATTTTTATTAACAATTATCAATGCAACTTCTTTATTAATAGTTTTCCAAATTTGTAATTAATTTTGTTTTATGGACTTATGCTAAAATGAATTTTTATTCATTCATCATCTTCCTCATCGTCATTCTCTTTTTCTGCATTATCATCAGCAGCCTTGTCATCGTCTTTGGCATCATCATCATCCTCATCATCATCATCGACCTCATCTTCATCACCATCGTCACCATCATCTGACTCATCCTCAGCAGCATCGTCTTGGCTGGGTTCTTCAGCATTCACATTAGCTTCATCTCCAGAAGGACGAGCCTCAGCCATGGCGAAAGCCAGGAATCCAAAAAGTGCCAAAAGTAGAATAGCGCGCATTGTTGAAAATTAATTGTATTTTTTTTTTTTTTTTAAATTAATTCCTTGGTTTAATTCAAAACGTTTAAGTAGAAGAACTGTGACTCTGTTTCGCTTACAGCGCAGTTTTATAGCCAGTCTTAAAATTTTGGCAATAACATGCTAAATAAATAAATAAAACATTCAAATATTTAATTTGAATTGTTTTGGCTTCGTATTTAAACAGTTGTTCCATTTGCCCACTTATTTTGCCTCATTTCACTTCAAGGCGAATATAATTCGCAAATAATTGAGTTCATGCGTAGATATTATAACAAAATATTAGGCAAATCGTATGAATGATGTGTACTATTTTGATTGACTCACTGTGAGAACTTTCTTTTGTTGTGTATGTGAATTATTTGAACTAGTTGAAGGTCTTTGATACTATATTATCGTATTTAACATAATTTCACAACTTTTAGTACAGTTTTAAAAGCTTTTCTTGTGTTCCCATTTCGTGTTAATAACAAATCGGTCGGAAGCGATTATCATAACTGTAACATGGTCTTTTTGTTCAAAGTTTATGTCATCCGACCTGCTATATTATCAATTTTGTTTTATTTTCTTGTTATCCTGAAATTCCAGTGAAAAATTTGGCATCATATTAATATATTTTTTACAGCATCATAGATATGTGTGCTGCACTTCGATTGAAAGGTTTCGAAAATCGAAATTCAGTTACGATCAAAGTATTTCATGGAAATTTTGTCAAAAATGGCACACAGAATCCTAAGAAAACCAAATGATTTTGAAATTATATTAAATCGAACCTCATCACATGACTAATACAATAAAATACAGAGTTCGATGAACCCCTAAGATGGTATTTGTCCAACTGCTCTCAGGAACAAGAGAGTATTATATTTACATGGTTTTTTTATGTAACTAAGCAACAATTTAAGAATGGATTTGATATATTTATTTGATTGGATATTAAAGTTAACAGCACAAAATATACGAACATCTGTTTTTCTTTAAAGAAAGAAGCCAACCGAACCGAAGTTGGTTTTGACTCCTAAATAAAAGGAGTAAGCTCTCACTGCGAAATAAGAGTATCATCTACCAGCAAATATTCTCACACCAATCTTTAGCTATTGTATCAAAGTTTGGAGTCTCTGCTCAAGGTTGAACTGAAACCAGCTACTACCAAAGAAAACCGTACGCCTCATCACTGGAAGGTTCGAACTTGCACAGAGACCTTAACTTGACTACCATTGGAGACTATATCTACTTCGTTTCAACCGAATAATGCCACACAAAAGCAGACTAGCTAGAGCTTTTAGCCCCTGGTGTTCCCAATAGAAGACTCAATCTTATACCCTCGTTTCTAAGTTTAGAGTTGCAAATATTATATGAAGTTAGAACAAATTATCTATTCATTTAATTTTGTCTGTTGATAATTATTGTAGAAACATTTGGGCGATTACGCATTCAATACGCAGTGTCTGCAGGCATCAGTAACTGTTCGACCATAGTTCCCTAAGATATATAAAAAATCAATAAATATTCTAATTTTAATTATTTTCAAATCAAATAAATAAGAATCTAACTGGTTTTCGTATCGTTGTAATATTTATCATTCACCTGTGTTGCACAAGCAGTAATCGCCTTTCACTTGTAGTCGCAAACATATAAAGTGAATCGTTTTGTGCAATATATAAGGTGCTTTCCAAAGCAAACATAACTTTTGGAATATGACATTTTCTGATAGCACCCCTATGTGCAACTGAAAGCTTTGGAAATTACACGCTTTCCCAACTTTCAGTCAATAATTTCATGAGATTTGGTCCACTGGAAGCGGAATTATTGCCGTTGGCCTATCATTCAGTACAGCGGTCGACGTCTTTGCGATGAGTTCCACATTCACAAAACAATTTCCTTTCATCAGCAAATACGTTATTTCGAAAAAGTAAATCAAATCAGGCAAATCAGGTATTGCTTAATGAGATTTCGAATTAAAATTCAGTAACAAGTGTAGTTTGATGATATGAAAAGTGTTCACTTTGAGATTCTTCGCACCAAACCATGCACACATCTTTAGCAACTTTAAACTGTCGCATAAAATGCGATCAATTGAATTTATGAACATATTCAATGCCATTTTTAAGTGTCATAGTAAAGATTCCGGCTCATTTTTGATGCATTCATGCACTTTATCAATGTTACGTTCAGTAACCACAGTTTCCAACCTTTTCTCGACCTTCCTTGTACTTCTTAAACCACTACGAGGCAAATAATTCTCAACATAGGCGTTTTTCGTCAAATTAAACATTTATGTAGAAGATTTACAGAATTTAAAATACAACTCTCTTGTTCGAAGTTAAATTTTTGACCGAAACCACATGCACTCTGTCACATTTAGTGAGATAACTCCACTTCCAATGAAGTAAATGTAATGAAGTATACCATGAAAATAAGGAAAAGCATGAAATGCACTAGATGGCGCCACTAGAGTGAGCTACTTTAAAAAGTTTCGATATCCATGGGTTTAATCTTCTAATAATGAAAAATCAATTTTCTACTAAAAAACGTGGGGCCAAGATAACATTGCAATACTCATTAATACTTCTTGCTTCAACTGAAAAACTCATATACTTTAAGTGTAAATTCAGAAATTTTTCAAATGACAACTGTGATTGTCAATTTTGCGTGTCGATAAGAAATCAATAGAAAACAAATTGAGCTCTAAATTTGTCTATTAAAAAGTTTTCTGAATACTTGTGTATAATCGTTCATTAAGTGTAGCTATGTACCCATAATTTTAACTTTAAACTTAAAACTTAAAACCAACTTTATCCATAATTCTGTATTAAAAATTTATTATGTTGCTCCTAAGAGTATAACTAAAATTTTACTTACCAATTATACCATTCACACATAGTGTGAAATGATATTATCAGTTTGTCTGAAAGTTTGTAACGCATTAAAGGAATCATCGTAGACCCCATAAAGTATATATATTCTTGATCAGTTCGATGAGACGAATCGATCTAGCTAAGACCGTCTGTCTGTCTGTCTGTCTGTCCGTCTGTATGTTGTTGCGCATTGGGGACTAATTTTTATGCTATCCAGTTGAAATTTTGCACATATACTTCTTTTTATTGTAGTTTAATAGAGTATCAAGAATGACCTGCCCCGCCCACTATTTGGGGTAGCTCCCATACAAACCTATGGTCCACTTTTGACTTTTTATAAGAAAACTTCTTTATTAAAGTCTATATTAGGTTAAAATGCAATGTGGTGCCTTTTTATGGTCAGCCGCTTAACATACATAGACTAACGGGCGTGACCCGCCCACTATTTGGGATAGCTCCCAAACAAACCTATGGTCCACTTTAGACTTATTGTAAGAAAAACTTTTTTTATTAAAGTCAATATTAGGTTGAAATGCCATATGGTGCCTTTTAAGAGACAGCCGCTAAACATACATAGACAATTGGTCGTGGCCCGCCCACTTTTTGAGGTAGCCCCCATACAAACCCACCTTGTAATTTTGTGTTTTTTATGAAAAATTCCTTCATTTAGATCAATATTAGCTTGAAATTTGATTTTGTGGATTTTACAAAGGGGCGTGTCCCGCCCACTTTTTGTGGTAGTCCCATATAAACCCACAGTTCACTTTTATGATTTTTATGGAAAACGTCAATATCAACTTGAAATTCGATATGGCGGCATCTTACACATCTACTAAATCGCTTCATACACATCTACTAGTGAGCGTGTTCCACCCCCTATTTAAACCCCCACTTTTATGTATTACAATACTATTTAAAGTTTCGTGCGAATGGTATTAGAGCTTCGGTTCAACCGAAGTTAACGTTTTTTCTTGTTTTTTTTTATACCAAAACTATTCGTTAAGTTTAAAACAGTGGTGCCCAACAGTTTCTTATGGAAGTGCAAACACAAACACATTCAAAGAGAGTTGTTGTTGAGTAATTTGACGTAGACGGACTGCTAGCACTCGGCTATACTGATGTGCAACAACAAACTTTTGCAATTAAATGTTAAAATTTTTATTTACAACAATTTACACTGAAAGAAACTATAATTACAAAATAAATTCCAAATTTATGTTATTTAGGCTGCGGTTCTGAATTTAATAAGTGGATTTCCAATACCGTGTACAACTGGATCATGTTCAAAACGTGGTTGCCAGATGACACCAATTCTGCCAGGTCTGACATGAGTCTTAGCTGCAGTAGTTTCAGGAATCGGAACACCTTCATCATCATCCTCGCTATCATCTTCTATGTCAACCTCAGCGTCATCAGCATCATCTGCTTGTGCCTCATCAGCTTCCTCAGCATCATCAGCTGTTGCTTCATCGCCAGCATCTACAGCATCTACAGCTGCTTCAGCTTCATTGGCTTCATTATACTCAGCAGGACGTGCCTGAACGAAACCAATAGCCAGGAATCCAAAAAGTGCCAATAGCAATATAGCGCGCATTTTTATTGTTAATTTAATCAAAAAGTTAACTGAATAATCAACAAGAATAGTTGGCACTTTTATAGCAAGACACGTCATCTTTAATTTGCCAAATCCAGATAAAAATAATACGTGTTTTTATATTTACTTTACCCAATTCAAACTGAAACACTTGTCTTTGGCTTTTGTCTCCGACTTTCATTTGATGGTAATTAATTTGCAAAATTCTATGGAAATCTTGTATTTTTCGGCTTTAAATTTACATAAGCTGATTGTTTATGAAGTAAGCTTGTTACTGGAACTTTCTTTTGCGAAAAAAAACAAATAAACAAAAATTATTGTTTACTTAGAAGTCTAGACTGTGAGGGTGATATGAAAAGTATTCAGTCTAAGTTGTATAGAAAATATGCAGAAATGTATCGTAATACAGTTTTTTAAACTTCAAGTGCGGAAAAATTTATTAACATAAAATTTTTTTAAACCCAACAAGTTTCAAGGTTATGCAGAACTAACTTCTACACATACAAGTTACGCTTGAGAACGCCAAACCTATGAAGTTTGTGCTTGGAGAAAAAAAAACAGAACATAGCTTATGATAGCTCCTAGTCAAGTTATGCTTATAACACAGGTCAACATGGTTTAGTTGTTGGAAAGCTGTGGATCATTTCCGAAGTAATTTGCTGCTTAGAATACGAATCCGAAATCAGAATTGGCCTAACACGTCAGGATTTTGAGATATTTGAGGTTATGTACCTGGGTAATGACATTGAATTCCAAATAGCCATAACTTTGCGAAAAAAAAATCGTTTTTAATCTCTTGAACGCTTAAAATAAAGTGTAAGAGTGGTATTAAATGATGTAATTGGTGAGACAGACCACAAAATTTTCTTGCACCCTGTATATAACCTCAAAAGTAGTAAAAAACGCGGTTTTTCGGGTAACCTCATAACCTCAAATATCTCAAAATCCTGACGTAATGTGAAAATTCTGACGTATTCGGATTCTACGCAGCAAATTACTTCGTAAATGACCCTCAGCTTTCCAGCAACTAACATGACCGGGGGTATTTGTAGGTCTGTGTAATCTATTGCATTAATGATGTTAAAGCATCGAAATCCGAAGTGCATTTTTAGCTAAAATATCATACAAAAATGCATCACAAAGTTCCAAAACAATGGCATGGTGTAAAATATATGACAATGGGACTGGAGTATAGTTGCCTATATCTTGTGAAGGTCTACAATTAATTAAATCATACATCACTTAACTAAACACATGGGATGTCTATACAGAAATATTCAAATTAAAAGTCAATACATTGAATGAAAAAGGTGTAATCTATATTTTATATAAAACAATTTACTAAACCGTTATATCTTTTTCCAATTCAGGAAATTTGTGACAATAATTTATAACATTTATTCTTCATTGTCAGCTTCATGCGCTTCATGCTCTTCTTTATCATGTTCGTTTTCCGCATCATGTTCGTTTTCCGCATCATGTTGATCTTCTTCATGCTCATCTTTGTGTTCTTCATCTGCAGCTTCATCAGCTGAGTGTGCTCCATTTTGTGTTTCTTTTTCACCCGCCTCATCTTCTTCCAATTCTTCAGGCTCATCTTCTTCCGCTTCAGCTTTTTCTTCGACCCCTTCTTCTGGCTCATCTTCCGCAGTTTCCTCATCCGCAGCTACATTTTCTTCTGCATCTTTGGGTTCGTCAGCTTCGTCAATAGCACCATCATCGCTAGCTGCTTCATTATCAAAAACTTCATGATCCTCTGGTATACCATCACGTGCTATAATTAAGGCATCATTATCCACAGGAATCGCTGCTACCAAGCTGAAAGCCAAGCATCCAAAAATCGCAAGTACAAAAATAGCACGCATTTTTTTTTTTTATAATATTTTGCTTGGTTGTTTAATAAGTTTTAATACCAATTGATTCTAAACCGTAAACTGATTTGAGATTACAAAGTTTTTGCTTTTTATAGTAAAAAAAAATCATATCTAAAATTTGGGCGCAATGTGTTTCTGCGGAAGTTGTAACAGCTGTTTCTTTCAATATCTTCAATATCCATTGTAATAATATTTCCCGGAAATTTCAATAAAAAACATTGTATAACTTTACATTAGCTTTTGATTAGGCTTAAATTCAAGCTTTAATATTTGTTTTAATAGCTTATTTATATGATGTTTTTGAACTCGCTAGAGCATTTATTTATACAAGTCTTGAAAAAAAACCTCCCAAATAAAATAGTTCATTCGATAATATACAAAAAGTGAATTTTATTCAATTATTTTACTAGTTATAAAATTGAGTCACATATTTCAATATATTGTGGACAAATACAAGTTTACCGAAAACAAACAAATATTTATTCGAAGCATCTAGAAACGTTTTTTTATTTTTTGTATTGATACAATTGTTTGAGTTACAACTTGGCATTGAAAGCAACGTTGAAAGCTGATTACTTATTTTGCTCATAGGCGAAAATATAAAACGTGTTTTAAATTTTCATTTTTCTTTAATCAAACCTTGTTATCAGTTCTTGTCCGTCATTCCACAAGAAAACCGTAACTTCGGTGGAGTCGCAGCTTCAATTCTCTTAACTGGAAATTTAGAAGCGTATAGGAGCAATAAAGTTTTTATTATATGGTGAAGTGTAGAGTGTCATATCGTGTAAATGGTCTTCACCGCTTTGTGGGCTTATACGTACTTTTTTTTTTTGATGAAATTTTTCAATAAACGTTTTCTAAAATTTCTAAAAATCTTAACGCGATCTGCGCAACCAATGCCGTTTATCAAAATGCAAAATTACACGAGCAGGAAATGCCTTATGCATTCAAAAAAATGTGATGCTCATGCATCAACATCGATGGCAAAACCAAATATCCATGGCTCCAAGCACATGCACTGTATTTGACGGGCGGACAGCTGGGTATAGTGCACTATGACTTGCTCAAACCCAACGAAACCATCACGGATAATCGCTACCAACACCAATAGTTTCGCTCGAGCCGAGATGTTGAAACAAAAAAAAAAAAAAAAACGGCCGTAATTCGAGTAGGGACAGAATATATTGAATTTTTAGTGCGAAAATTCTAGGCTACATTTTGCAAAACTGATTAAAATAAACTTGAACACTCTCTATCGCAAATAAAAAATTTCACCCCACCTTTTCTTCGATTCGATTCGTGTATAGAATCAAAAGACAAACGGTTCGTTCGACGCGGAACGCGGATGGGCCCTACTCATTCATTTTGTTCTGTAAATATATGCACATTTAAACACAAAAATCGGACCGATTCAATTCATCACCCAATAGTTTTGAGGATTTTGGCCTTACCCAGTTAAAAGTAAACTATGAAGAAAGACAATAGAGTGTTCCACTTGGAGTCTAGTGTACTTGTAATAAAAATTAATCAAGGATGGAGACTATTTCCCATTATTTCACATCTAATGAGTTCTTTGTTTTACAAAATACTTATCAGGGAACACTGTTCAAAACTCACTAAATGCTTTATTAAAGACTTTGGAGAAGATAATATTGAAAAAATTGTGTGAATTTAAGTGACATTCCTTGCTTAAGCTCCACCAGAATCGTTTTACTTATTTATTTATTTGTTTTTGAGGCGATCTAAGAAGCGAGCCAATTTTTGGCTTCTTCGTAAGTAGTGAGCCGAGCAGCACGGCCATGCCATCAGTCAACGATCGAAATAAGTGGTAGAAACAATGTCAAGTGAATACGGCGGGTGGGATAGAAGATCCCAATGTGAAGCGCCTTTAAAGTTTCCTTCCAGACTTTCGAAACATGTGTCCGTGCGCTGTCGTGCTGAAAGATAACTTTGTCATGTCTTTTGAGCTTCAATGAACGGCTCATTTGCATCAATTATTGTTGCTAACGTTCCCCAGTGATGGTTTCGTTAGGCTAGAGTAGCACATAGTAGATCACTCGGAGCTAAACCCACCAGATGCACAGCATTTCCATGAATATTCGCTCTAACCTTTGAAGTTAATGCGTGGCCGGTGTTAACGCACAATTTTTTGCAGTTTAATAGTAGGTTTAATAGTGGATTCACTTATCGTCTTTCATCACGCTTCGATGCAAAGAAACACTTTCAAATTTGTCTTTGGAGCCGTTGTTCGCACGTGAAAAACAAGCGTTCGATGTCTCTTGACTTGAGTTCGTACGGAACCCAATTTGCTTGTTTTTGTACGAGGGTTGCTACATATATTTCTAGCCTGAGCAACAAAACATGTTGCCAGATGCAATCAGACGTCTGCATCGTAAAGTCTGGCATTTTTTAATCCTAACTTACTGAGAACACTTTGTCGTACAAGCGCAATTTGGTTTGTTTACAGGCACTTGAAAAATACATCTCGGCTAAAAAATGGAATTAAACCGTGAACATTTTCGTGCGATGATTTATTACGATTTTCGACATGGATTATCAAGATAAGTGTGTACCAATCAACTTAAATGAACTGATGGTGATGAAGCTCCATCCTTTGCCACTGTGAAAATTTGGTACAACGAATTCAATCGTGGCCGCACTTCGCTCACCGACGAATTTCGTGAAGGTCGTACAAAATCGGTAGTTGTGCCAGAAAACATCGATGTGTCGGCATGTGACATACCGTGAGATTGAGGCTTCCCTGGGCATTAGTATGACTAGCTTACATGCAATATTACATGAACAATTGGTCGTCAGAAATGTTTGTTCACGTTGGATACCGCTTAATTTGACAATCGCTCAAACGAAGGCTCGTGTCGATTGGTGCAAGCAAATGCTGAAGAAGTTCATGCGAGGTGCGTCAAAAGCCGTCTACTCAATCATGACAGGTGACGAAATGACCAAATGACTTCTTCCTGTTACCTCACATCAAAAAAATAAACTGCGCGGACAGCGGTTTTCAACGCACGAAGAAGCTGTTGATGCATTCAAAACGCATGTTTTGGATGTATCTCTTTTGGAGTGGCAAAACTGCTTCACAAAATGTTTCGGGCGTATGCAAAAGTGTATCGATCTTAACGATGAATATTTTGAAAAACAATAAACCGATTTTTTTCTCATAAATTACCGTTTTTTCATGGTTAGGCTAGAAATATATGTAGCAACCCTTGAGATGGTTTGAAACCGCTTCTTGAGTCATTTCGAAGGATTCATCGAGCTACTCTTTTATTAATGGCACATGTTCTCCATATGCTGCACACAGTTGTCAATATCCATCAACTGCACTTTTCTTCAAATTCAAACAATAAAGTAGCGCTTCCCGTAAATTCTGTTTTGTTGGCACAAATTATGTTATGGTTAGAGCACAAAGAAAGTATATTGATTTTCAGAGGGAAATGATGATGCTTTAACATGAATAAAGTTACACGATGGTCCGATGCAATTACGCCATCTTTTGTAAATCTCACAAAAATTTATTTGTTCACAACAAAATTTCAGGTTACAGAAATTCTGCATGAAAAATTTTAAAGCGAAATCTCTAATATTGAGTGTCGTGTATACTATCTTACAAGCATATAGACAGACGACATGGCTGGAATGATTCATCGAGCTGATAAAAAATGTACTGATATAAAAATTATTCTTTAATAGATTCCAAAGACAATGAAAACATTAAAATACTATTTACACTATGTAAAAAAAAAATATCTTAAGCAGTCGGTTCAAGTTACAAAAAACCAAAATGTTTACATAACAGAAATGTGTCAAGTTCATTCAACAAGTTTTGAATGTAGCTCAATAAACAATTTCAATACCACAGCACTGCAGCACTCTGAGTAGCTACTATAAAAACCGGAAAACTTTGACAACTGCATTCATAAACAGAACTGCACTCTCAAAGCACGAGTAAAAAATACGCAGTAAAATGTCCATTACAAAGTTTTTCATCCTTTTGGTATATATTCTATCCGCTACGATCGCAGCACCACAATTTGGCTTGGAGGAGAGCTTGGAAAGTGGTTTAAATTTTGGCATCGATGCTATAACGGATGCTATGGATAATCTAGCCAATACCATCATTGAGAATGTTAGCGAAAACGAGAATGGTACTACTGTTACGAGTACAAAAAACGTCAGTTCTTCACCATCTTCAAGTGGCAATAGTCCCGGGTTGAGACGCGACAAGCAGGCTTTTTCGGACGTCCAGAATATTTTACACGACCTGTTGTGATTATCAGCGGTATTGCGAATGCTGATGCTAATGCTGATGCTAATGCTGATAATGGACATGGACATCACTCGCATTATCCTGATTATGGATTTAGATATCCCGGTTATGGATACCCCGGTTATGTATACCCCGGTTATGTATATCCTGGATATGGTTATTGGTAAATGGTAAAAGTGTATAAAATGGAATGTTTGAATTGATTAAAATTGTTACGAAAATAGATTTTTGTTGATTTTCTGTTGTTTTATTGACCCAATTGTTTTTAATTACGCAGTGCAGTGTTTTAATTAGTTCATTCGTATAAAGTGATCTGTTGTATTGTTCAACTACAACATTTCTGTTTTCATTTTTCAAAAATTGCCAAAACCCATAAATTTTTTTGTTTTTGTTTTAGTGAAAATTGTCAACTTTTTATTTATGGTCTGCCATACTTAACAAATGAAAACGGTGATACATTAACACTGTTGTAGTCGACTTGCTAGGAGTTAGTAAGATAGCTCTATTTTACTTAATTCGGGCACGCTGAATTCAGTTTTGCTAGGTAAGCGGATGTTTCCAAACAAAATTTTAGTTTTAAAGTACTTTGGCCAAAAACCGGAAGTTTCTAACATTTAGACATGTATCTCCGAAACTAGCAGAAAAACGGAAAATATACGCATACACAAAATTAAAGTAAGTTCAATTTCCAAGCCAGTAGAATCTAAGATTCTAAGTCGTAGGAATGATAATTGGCCGGAAACACGGGCTGATGTAAAAACGTTAAAAAAAAAACGGACTTTTTTACATTTTGGCCTGTATCTCCGAAACGAGCAGAGGTACGAAAAATGCACCAATATACAAAATTAAATTACAAAAAAGTAAATCCAATTTTCCAATGTCATTGCAGATCAACGCAGAATTTTCAAAGTTGCAGGCAATACACTCGAGGAAGTGTGCCGTATTGTGTACACTCTATACGGCGGATCTACCTATTCCAGCGGATACCTCCATTGCAACATTTGCTGACGATACAGTCATTATGTCGACACACCTCAATCCAAGGATGGCATCAATGCAACTGCAAAAAGGACTAGACAAAGTTTCTTCGTGGCTTCAAAAGTGGAGACTAAATGTTAACCCTGCCAAATCAGTACAAGTAACGTTTACGCTATGTTGAAGCGAGATCCCTCCTAACATGCTTAATAATACGCAATTACCACTTGCGGAAACATTTATTCTTCAAGCGTAAACAACTTGGACTAAAGTTAACAAAACTATACTGCTTACTGGGACTTAACTCTCAGCTTTCGTTACAAAACAAACTTTTAATTTATTCAACAATTCTGAAAACAGTTTGGACATTCGGCATACAACTAGTATGGGGTTCAGCATCGCAGTCAATTGTTTCTATTATCCAGCGATTTCAAAACAAAGTGCTGCGTCTCATCACAAGTATACCATGGTATGTGTCAAACGATAGGCTACACAACGATTTAAGGGTACTAACTGTGAACCAAGAAATACAGCGTCACAACCAAAGTTATCGTCAAACGTTTTGAAAACCATGCGAACTGTCTAGCGAAAGCTCTAAAAGACCCATCACAAGGAACTCGTAGGCTGACGAGGTTCAGGCACACTATACTTGCAGTTACAATACAAACAAAGATAAAACAACAACATAATTTATTAATATTGTAAAGAGGTGCTGAATGGGTAGCTTCCTCTCCAAGATTCTTATTGTGTTAATTTTTTAAATCTATATATGTGCGAGGTGTGTACCTAAAGTATGGTGACTTTCCATATTTCGCGGGCAACGTACATTCGATTATCGATTTTTTTTGTTTTGTTGTATTGTGTTGGTACACTCATCACGAACATATGTTTACAGTTTCAGCTATGTAGCATGTTTAGAGTGTTTGTGAGAGGCATAACGGTTAGAAGTTTTTTGCGTGCTCGGCGATTTTCTGCTATCGAGCTCAGGAGCTATTGAATGACGTTAACAACGATCCAGATTTGCTCAAAAGGGTCATAACTGGCGACGAAACATGGGTATATGGTTATGACGTCGAAACCAAAACCCAATCGTCCCAATGGAAGAGCACAGGCGAGCCAAGACCTAAAAAAGCCCGCCAAGTTCGATCAAATGTCAAAGTTTCTTCGATTCTGTTTTCTGTTTTCTTCGATTACCGTGGCGTAGTGCTTCGAGGATTGGAAAAAGCGTTGGCACAAGTGTATTGTATCCGAGGGGGATTACTTTGAAGAGGACAACATAAATATTGATGAATAAATAAATATTTTTTCCTAAAAATACAAAGACACCTTACTTTCTGAACATACATCGTACATAAAAATTGTTAAATATCGGAATGATACATGCAAATAAAATGGAAGAAAAAAAAATATAAGGAAGCATGTTTTCGACCAAAACTCCATCCAATTCCAATCCATTCTCGCGATTAATACCCAGAACACCATTAATAACGAGTTTCAAGTGGTTCCGTGCAATTGCCAAATTGAAAATTGAATTTAATTTAATTTTGTATATGAGTTCATTTTTCGTATCTTTGCCAGTTTTGGAGTTATATGCCAAAATGTAAATAATTTCCGGTTTTTGGCCAAAAAACCTTCAAATTAAAACATTAAAACTAAGAAAAGAATGACTTCGCTCATTGGTTTGGATTTCTTAAAGTAAGGCTGTTGAGTTTACGTTCGAGTTTGGTAGAAATTTGTTTAATATTGAAGTAAGTTTTGAAGGCAACATGTTCCATTTTATACGTCTGACTGGTGTTTCCACCAAACGTATTTTTCGCATTTTTCTTTTTTTTCATTCTGGCTTGAATGTGAAAAATATGTGTTTTCTTTTTTTTTTACATAGTATTTGTTGTTGTGAATAAGCAATTCGCAGCATGTATCCAAATAGGATACAAAAATATAAGTGTTCCCATATTCTTTTTTTTTTAAATTTGGTAAAATTTAGTTAATTTTTGTCTATTTTTGTGCTACTCTTCCCTTATTTTGCTTAAAAGCCCTTGTCAAAAGGTGAAAAATTAATACAGCATGTGACAACATGACAGCATTTTCAAATACATACTGTGTCCAAAGACTTCGTGCAACGCACTGATGCCTATTAAGAATATCATGGATTTTCTGTTCCCCTTCAAATAACTGCAGCAATATAAAGTGGTCTCCCTCCATAGCATTGAGAATACCATATTATTTATTTTTATCTTTTTTTTAACTTTTGCAATCTATAATTTTCTGCTTCTTATCATATACTAATATTATGCACATATACAGAGTGTCTCAAAAGAAAGTTCACATCTGATTTCCTGATTGCGTGAACGCAACTATTCCGAGGGGCGCGGGGGGTGTGTCAATCTTTTTCGAATTTAGTCTCTATGGAGCGTTTATCGAATGCATACGTGAGTTTTACAAAAACGGTAATTCAGCGACAGTAGCACGTAGAAAATTCGGCAGTATTCGACATGTTCGTCAAGCCCTCGACTCATTGGAAAATAGGTCGAGAAGTTTGAAGAGACCGGTTCAACGCTGGAAAAATCAAGATCGTTCGAAAATGTAGACAGTGTTACTCAGTCTGTTGCTTTAAACGTGCATAGATCATCATTGTTCCGCATTTTTCGCAACTTCACACAAGTCCAATTGGAAATTTTTCCTGGCAAATTGATCTTCAGGAGAGGAGACATAAATTGGCCTTCACGAAGGCCCAATTTAATCCCTAGTTACTTTTTCCTGTGGGGTTACGTCAAATCTAAAGTTCTACGGCAACAAACCGACTTCTCTGGCACAATTAAAAGAAAATATCCTTCACGAAATTGCTGCCATCACGGAGAATACCTGCCGAGCCGTCATAGGAAACTTTAGTGCTCGATTAAATGAATGCCGTGAACGCAACGGTTTACATTTGGACAATATTATTTTTAAGAAATAAATTCCCAAAGTGTGTATTTTAATTAATGTAATAAACAGTTTTTCAATAAACTACTTACTTTTTTATCGATTTTTTAAATGTGAACTTTCTTTCGAGACACCCTGTACTTATTTCGCTGAGATACAAACAAAACAAAACCAAACAACCTAAACGGATGTGTGGTGAAAACACTTTTCGGAATGCGTAATGTGAAATGCGTTTGATGGAAACTCTACATTAGGCTTTAGTTTCAATTCCATTGTTTATGCCTATTAAATACCAAACTGATTGTCGATTTTAGTTTAAATTGTAAGCGTTTCAAAACAGTTCAAAGTACAATAATTTTGTGAAAAGATTTTAGTAAAGAAGGGTAGAGATCGATCAGTTTGCTTAGTTTTTCACAGTGCATGTTGTTGTTGCTTATTATATATTTTTACATTTTCTCATCAAGTAAGCTGTTAAACGACTCTCTTAGTGTGAATACCTTATAATAACTTAAGGTATTATAAGGTATATTATATATTATATATTATATATTATAAGTATTCAAATTATTTATATTTTTTTTTATTTTTCTAGATTATGTATTATTGTAGCAAATGCTAACCTCGAAACTTGTTATGAACGATATTAAATTATTTTCAACATGATAACTAAACATGACAGCCACAGCGTCAATAATCCAAGGTAATTTAACGAAGTTTACCTACTTTGTCAATGTAATTCAAACAAACTTAAAAAATTTGTAAATAAAACAAACAAAATCTTTGTATAGTAATTTCACGTGTACTAACTCAAAGTGTTTTTAAACAAACAATTTGACTTAGAACATTTACCTATTTTTAATGTAAATTAACTATAAATAATTTATAGAGTGCTCTTTTCAAAGCATTAGCAACAGTGTCTTTAACAAGTCATTGCAGCAAAAAGAAAATTTTATATTGATAGTAATGGCAGTACGTTTTACAATTGTCTTCTGTTTTGTATATCTGGCAGTTACCACAGCTGCGCCCCAGTTTAGTGGTGATGCTCACAAGGATTTACCAGAAAATATGAATAATTTATCCGAGGCTGCAGAATTTTTGGCTAATAATGTGCCACAGCAAAAAACAAATAGCAGTTCACTGCATAGTCGCAATGGAACAGTGGTAATCATAACTGGAATTGCAAACGCCCAATCTCAAGCTGGCAACGCTTGGAATAACCGCAATC
This sequence comes from Leucophenga montana, assembly GCA_035044765.1. Lineage (NCBI taxonomy): Eukaryota > Metazoa > Arthropoda > Insecta > Diptera > Drosophilidae > Leucophenga > Leucophenga montana. Next base: position 1,777,368 of record JAWNNQ010001301.1, read on the forward strand.
GTTTTCGCCCACGCTATCCACAACGCTATCCACAACGCTATCCACAACGCTATCCACAACGCTATCCACAACGCTATCCAGGACGCTATTCATACTGGGGATATCCGGGATACGGTTACGGATATCCTGGTTATGGTTATGGACGATTCTAAACTGACACAAAAAACATTTATTTTTGTTGACGTGATTTGTCGTCTATTAATTTAATGAGCGCCGCCACATACGAAAGAACCATGCCCATTTGTCACGTTGAACCTCACGTTGAAGCATTGACTTGTGAAAGCTATAATTATGTGTGTGTGTGTTTGCGTATTAGTGTTAACCAACGTGCGGTGGGGTGCGGCGCGGTGTGTGTGGGACAAGCGTATAATAAGTTTGTTCGAATGTATGTAACAGGCAGAATAAATATGTATATATTACAATATATTATATATCGTCCGTAAACCGACTTTACATGCAAACATTTTATTCGAGATAAAATTCAAGCGGTTTGTTATTTAATGTTTTTAAAAATGTTTATGATTGTTTTATATATTTTTAAATTGTTAAAAGTTATTCAAAATTGTTATACAAAAAAAAAAAACAGATTACCTATTTTGCAAATAAAAAAAAACATTTATATTTCAAAAATTCATTTTCTTGATATTGGGAACTTCCTATATCACTTTGGAAGGTAGTCCACGCAAGTGACGAAAGCCCACCTCAGTGTGGCTGCTGCACGAGCACTATATTATACGCGCAATATCGAAGTTTTTGCTGGTAAGTCCGATCGAAACGTGTTATATACGATTAAAAAGATCTTGAAACAAACTTTCAGAAAATGTTAAAACATATAATATCGGATCACCACAGTCCAAAATATAGGGTGTTGAAAAATACCCACCCGCAGCGGTATTGGGGCACTTGGGGGCTATCATCTCAAACTAATTTTTTATTTATTCTTGACGCCGAGACGAGTCCAACAAGATCGGTTCACAAAAATCGGTTCACCGACTCAAAAGTTATGAATTTTGTAAATTTTTGACAAGTTAATGAAATAGTTTTCGCTTACTATTCCCTTAATATTTGAGTTATTGGTATGGAGACATTTTATAACCAAAATAAAAATACTAGTGATGTACTATCTACTAAAAGTTATAGCTCTCATACAAAAACAACTTTTTGATTTGTTTTATTATATTAAAAAAATGTCAATAGTGCGAGATATCTGTCAAGAAACTGAATTTTTTACACTTCTGATAAGTTTGCTGTTAGTTTTTTTTAGAAATTTTATATATATTTCAAACTTTATTCAAAACAATAACATAAATGTGTCAGATATAATGAGCCATAACCGCCAAATAGGTGTAAGCGACAAAATAATTGGTTTTTTTAAAGAAAAATTCGTTTATAAAACCAATTTATTGACCGCATGAACATACCTTTCTGTTTTCCTTTTTCCTCCAGCTTAGACAAAAACACACCCCCCCCGCTCTAAGGGCGCATACGATTAAATTGGCATAGGGCTTATTTGAAAGAGCTTGCTTCAGACTTTAATTTCTGATAATAGCGATCACGTCAGGATTTTGCCGCACGTTTTTTCAAAAACTGCCAAAAACGCTGTTTTTAGGGGTTTCAACCCCTATTTTCTTGAAAACGTGACGTGATGGAGAGTTTTTGAACCCAGATTCGTGTTCAGCACGAAAAATTCATTCGGCAACACTAGATACCATCTTATTCGCAGAACTCATGTAGGCCAGTGAAATTGCTCAGTTTTTGGAAGAAGAAACTTAAAATGGTATTGCAGAAATGGTAAAAATTCAAAAACATAAATCTTGTAAATCGGTGGAAAAAAAAGTCCAGAATTCGTCGTTCGAAAAAATCGACAGACACCAACTAGAGATGGATTCTGCGGGAAGAGAAGAAGAATCCAAAAATGTCCACAACAAGTTACACCACAAACATTTCGTAATGTATTAAAGGCCGATGGTTTCCATACCAGATCAGCCAGAATGAAGCCATACATATCATAGAATAACATATTGACTGGATTGTCATTTGCAAAAACATATTTAAACCTCCTAGAAGACTTTTGAATGGATATTCATTAGCTAATGTGCCTAGATTTAACATGTTTGAAAGTCCATGAGGAAGTGTTATGGATTTTGTTGAAGTAACTATGACACAGAATGTTTATGTTTATACTTTAAAGCGTCATTTGCGTTCCAGTGCTGCACAACTTATTCTTGAAAACCAATTTAAGTTCTACCAAGACAAAGATGTCAAACTCTCTACACATGATACGACGCTCTGGACGATTTATAATGTACCAAAAGTCATTAAAACTCCAACACAATCTTCAGACTTTATTGCTATTGAACATTTGTAGGGCTACCTTATGAAAAAATTGCGTAAACACAGTTTTCCGCCAAATCTGAGATGAAAGAAATATTAACAGAAAAGTGGAACCAAATTGATCACCAATATACCCAAAAACTGCTCCAATATATGACGAACCGTCTTAGAGAGGAGACCTTACATTGTGAAAAAGCTACGAAGTATTAACTTTTAAGTTTTACTAAGACAAATCTGTCAAAAAATTATTTTTTAAAGATGTCGAATACTTTTCTGTTCTACAATTGTGAGTTATTTAAAACAAACTGCCATAACTTGTAAACGGCTTAATAAATTAGCATTCTGTAAACATAATTTGAAAATAAAAATCATTGGTTTGACTTTCTTCTTCATGATCAACTTCATCCGTTTCATTAGATTAAAGCTATAGAGCGAAACGTAAAGAAGAGTGTGCCTGTCGAATACTTTTTTGACCACTGTATGTATTGTCTATCGAAGCTGATATAGCATATACTAAATTTGTTTTTAAATACATAGTTGAATAACAATCACCAAGCACAATTTTTAAATAATTCGAACGCAGATTTTTATTTTCTCGTTATACGCCTCTAGACTCGAATAAAATACATTTTTATAGCATACTTTTAGGCAAGTAGAGTATGATACTGACACGAATACTCGTATGACATACATATACGAGCAGTGCGTGTCAAAGTGCAACAAATCGCGTGTAAACAATACAATGCACTGTAGCGTCTATATTGATCTGTCTGTGTGTACTTTTTAATACAATACATATGTGTGTGTACTTAACCTGATTGACAAGCGTGTTCCGGATGCAAAATAGCGCACACAATGACAAAGTGTAGGCGCAAACTGAGTCGCACTCCATGAAGAATGTGTTAAGCCAATAGGGCGGTAATGTCTTAACCTTTTCTTTTTGTATTTTCTATGAAAATGTCTGCACATAGTTGACAGTTTCAGAAAGTTGTACACTGCAAAACATTTAGAGGAAATTTAAAAAATTCTTTTCTATGAATATATGAATTGATCCATTGGACACGCATTTCAAACGCAGAAATGTTAAATGCATGAAAGAAAGACGAAGTTTAAGTACCGTTATGACAAGACTGTACCTTCGGGATTCCAAATTCGACTAACAGCTTAATGGTTTTTATTGATGGGCCAAATTGGATAACAAAATCGGGGGTGCTGCTTTATCAGTACTTACGGAGATTAAAGCATCCTTCCAATTGCCGGATCTCTGATAGCCAGGTGGCCTTAAAAGTGCTAGACTCTGTCATCAAATACACAGGCCAACAAAATTCGGGATCATGTAATTTTCTGGAAATCTGAGGGTCTTTTCCAAAATAATTTGCTGCGTAGAATCCGTATCCGTGTCTAGAATTGGTCCATCAGCTTAAGATTTTGAGATATTTGAGCTTATGTACATATTTGATCTCTTGAACTATTAAAATAAAGGGTAAGAGTGGTACTTAATGATGTAATTGAAGAAACAGACCAAACAATTATGTTGCACCCTGTACATAACCGCAAAAGTAGGAAAAAACGCTGTTATTCGGGTACATAACCTCAAATATCTCAAAATCGTGACGCCAATTCTAAGCACGGATTCGAATTCTACGCAGCAAATTACTTCGGAAATGACCCTCAGCTTTCCAGAAAATTACATGACCCCGAATTTTGTTGGTGTGCGTTATTCTTAAAAAAGTTTTACGATCTGGTTTTTGACATCCATCTGGTGTGGCTTCCAGAACACACGAACATTCTGATTAACGAGATAGCTGACGATTTAGCGATATTAGGCATATCCAAACCAATTTCGTGCATATGCAAACAGTTAGGTATGCCGTTTGCAAACTGTAAAGTAGCAAACTAGCAAAACTCAACACGTTTTAATTGGTTGACATGCCTCGAAGTTCCTCGCAACAATTTTTTTAGAAGCAGATCGAATGATGAGAAGCTTCAATCCTGACACTTACTCTACGACTGCCCCTCTGTATAAGAGAAGTAAGAGACTGTTGGGTGCTGAGTCTCTGGAGTACTGAACCGAAGAAGCGTAGAGTGAACTAATCAAATGTACGTGGAATTTCAGTGAACATCTATAGGGATAAGTGTACTCGTTCCGGTAATTCAGTGAATATCTATAGGATTACACTTATTACTGGTTACCCAGCTAAATTTCCAGATCGGATCGCTTTAGTAATTAGAAAATACACAGAGCATTATTAGATTAAGGGTTCATATAGCAGATATGATATTTTTTACTGAAACGGTGAGTGTACTGTTGTTAAATAGGGTCTCCAGCGCTTCAATGTATATCTCTTATTTGGGGTATTTCAATAGTTATGTATGAACTTTGATAGCTTATTGCTCTGTCGTTTTAGGTTCAACGCTGTCATTCTTCGACGCTGGACGACTAGACGGCGCAACGTATCGCACTTCGGGTGTTATATTATAGTTTTTGCAAGAGAAGTTTCAGTATGCTAAGATCATGCGATTTAACGCCATTAGACTATATTTCTCTATGACTATGTTAAATCGCTGGCTTATGGCAACACCCCAATAATAATGGACCAACTGGAGAACAACATCATTCTAACCACTGGTTAAATTCAGCACAACTTATGCAACAGAGTTATACAATATTTAACCTCTCAGATCATGTTCTGTTAATAAAGCTTTTAATCCGAAAAAAGATTTCGGCTATACCTCACACACAACTCGTTTTCAATTTTAAATTTCAAACTTGCTTAATGGAAAATCCTTTATTTTGGACGGACTAGTTACAGTAAAATTATTCGTGTAAAGGATATTCCAGCTACGGTTCAATGGAATTTAATATTGTTCCTTATTCTTATTTTCTTTCAGTGTCCTTTAAAAAAAAACTTTGCTTGTCACTACACAACACAATTACTAAGCACGCGCCAACGTCAGCACTCTTTTTTATGCACTCCCCTACGATATTGACGCCCAACTCACAACAACGTCAAAGTCTTCATACACGAACGCGTTTGTAATTTTAATGGCGACAATAAAATAAATTAGTTTTACTAGAATTCTGTCGCAGAGATTGCGCGTTTTGTAGTTTATTGTTGTAGTTACATTCCGTCAACAACGTCAATAATATCAATATTTCTAGTTGACGCATTGCAACATGTTCATAGGTACATGTACTTAGTTGCTTAAAACGCGTTTGTACTTAATCAGGCGTCTTTAGAGCTGATTACAAGTGATTTTCGTTGTTGTTGCTGCTGTTGCTGTTGCTGTTAAGCTCTTAAGCTGTTATCACTCAAAGCTGTCAAAAGTGCAAAGAAGTAATTCGATTTATTAGCAGCGTTTGAAAGCGTTTGGTTTGCATGGCAATTGGCGCGCCTCAAAGTATGCAACAATATTACTCATACTTTTAGCTTAAATTGTCACAGCGATTGTTATACCCTGTACTCATAGGGTAAAAGGGTATATTAAATTTATGCAAATATATGTAACAGGCTGAAGGAGATGTTGTAGACGCTGTTAAGTATATAAATGCATGATCGGCATAAGAAGACTAGTCGATATAACTAGATCTTCGGTTTGAATGAAGAGATCTCGGAAATAATCAGGTGTATCACAGAAATCTCTAGAGATTTTTGCTTCGATTGGTTTGCAAATCGCTCGAAAAATGCGTAGCTGTCAAAGAAATTCGAGAGAATTCATTATTCGAACTTCTAATTTCGAATTCACATCGAAAAATTAATGTACCCAACAAGTTGTTAGCTAGGCAGTATGCAGTATGCAGTATGCACACAAAAATAATTTATTAAAAAAAATTAATAATTTTTGAATTTTTAGTTCGCCAATTTAAGAATTTGTGTGTGGCAACTCTATTATGCGCACCATTTAACGACTGTGTCTGCCTGTCTGACTGCCGAGTATCACCTATTTACAACCTACCTGCCAACTTACAGCAGTCATATTTATGCTTATACTCATACAAGTTAATACAGATACAAGTTAATACAAATTATGACAACGCTTTTAATATTTTTAACTTCAATATAAAAAAAAAAACGTAGTGAACTATTCAATTATATTAGAACATCGAATATTTTCGGAGTAAATTTTAAGCAAGTTAGCAACTCTATTGACTGGTTGGTTGGGGCTGCTGTCAAAAAACTGCATTTATTTTCTACAGATTTCGTAATGTAGATGAATCGAACAAAAAAGCTATATTATAAAAATTTCCCTAATGGTGAAATATCTTGAAAAAAAAAACGAGAGATTTGAAAGCAGCCCAAAACAATTTCTATGACATCGAGAATTGGAATTTGGTTGGAAGAGATTTCTCTGTCACGCCTATATAAGAGATAGGCACTTCAAATTTGAATAACTTCAGATAACTAGTATAAAATGGACATGCCAAACTCACTTTAGAAGGTAGCCCCATATAAATCTGAACCACAATTTTTTTCGTGTTCTTTTTAATTACGCTAAACTGGCCAATTTGTGAGTTTTTCTATGAAAATATTTTGCTTTCTTTTGAATTAACTCAAATTTTTCATCGATTCTAATAAATACGACGCACATATTCAGATCGGACCACTAAAGCATATAATGTATGGTTCAAATATAAGCAACCTTAAACAATGTACAGGGCAGCTCGAAGTCGAGCAGACTCGATTGCAGCGTTCTTTCTTAGTTTTAAATACCTCAGCGCAATTTTTATTCATTGTCTGTCGTTGTTTGTCGGTCATTACTGTATTTTTTGTCTGTCATTCACATTTAAATTCCATTATGCAAATTGGCTGCGGCTTTACTTACTCGCGCATATAATTTAATTGATTTTTTAAATGCCAAAAACTCATTAGTCGCCTAATTAAATGTGATTAAATTACAAGCATGTTTTTTTTTTCTCAAGCGGTTTTAAAGATTTGGATTTAATTAAAATTTTGTATATAACCATCAAATGTAGCGTGAAAAGGATGTTACGAAAAGGATAGTATACTGTCGGAAACTGTGAAATATATTGTAGCAGTTCCAGGGTGCAAAATTTATCTCAGTATGAGCAAACATAGAGGCAAATTGCTTACGCATTAACGCAACTTTTATTTTAACCGATAGAAAAAATAAAATAATTAATAAAAACAAGAAAGAAACGTTAACTCCGGTGAACCCGAACCATTTACCCGAAATATTCTAATTGTATAGTAGCTATATGTAAAAAACAAACGTGATTGGTGAGTACGTTTGGGGGCTACCACTAAAACTGAGTGGGACACGCACATTAATATAGTTGTGAAGCTTCTGTGCTTAAGACACAACCATATCCAATATCAAATTGACATTGACTGTTATTTCATACAAATATTCAAAAGTGGGCGGTGGTTCTGTATGGGCACTAAGACCTAAGTGTGGGAGTGGCAGGTTCATTGTTATATGTGTGATGCAAAAGTTCTTCGGAAGCCTCCATATCAAATTTTATGTTAATATCAACTTTATTCATTAAGTTTTTCATGAACGGACATGGCTAGATCGACTCGTCTCGTCGAGCTCATCAAGAATATATATGCTTTCTGGCTCATCGAAGCCTCCTTTAATGCGCTACAAACATTCGGACAAACTGATAATACCATTTGACACTATGCGTGACATAGGATACCTCATAAAGTAATACGAGGGGTACTATTTATATTTCAGGGATAGCAAATCATAACAAACATTTTTAAATGAAAATGACTTTATTGTTTTTCAAAATATTCCCCTTGATGATCAATACACTTTTGCATTCGTTCAAACCATTTGTCATTGCAGTTTTTCCATTCCTCTTGAGGCAGCTCCAAAACATGGTTTTTGAACTCTTCAACTGCTTCTTCGGCGCTCGTAAATCGTTGACCTTTGATACTCGGGAACAAGAAGAAGTCATTGGGTGCCAAATCAGGACTGTACGGAGGATGAGTCATTAATTCGATGTTTTGACTGCTCAAGAATGCACTTGTTTGACGAGATGTGTGAGAGCTCGCATTGTCATGATGGAGAATTATTCATCTTTGGCGGTTGGTTTTACGAATTTCTCCGAAGACTTCCGGCAAACAAATGCTCGCGTACCACTCAGAATTGAACGTCCTAAGTTGCTCAAACGGAACAGTGGCCACATGACCCATTCGGCCGAAGAAACAGGCGATCATTTGCTTCGCTGTGTTTCTTCCACGAACAACTTTTGTTGGATTTGGCTCGTCTTGGAATACCCACACGGTCGATTGCTGTTTTGTTTCCATGATTCGTTAACTGGCACGATTTTATACACGGTCGAACTTTTTAATCATTTACTTACACCAATCGACGCGAGCCTTTCCTTGAGCGATTGATAAATTATGATAAACATTGGATAAATGAGATCAAATTTTTTTTACAGCTAAGTGTTCATGCAAAATCGAATGTATTGAAGTGGAACTAATGTGCAAGGATGCCTCTATCTCACGATATGTCACATGACGATCTTGCATTATCAGTTCACGCACTGCATCGATGTTTTTGGGCACAACTCAACGATTTTGGACGACCTTCACGGAATTCGTCGGCGACCGAGCTACGACCACGATTGAATTCACTATACCAGCGATATACTGTGGTTTTTTATATTGCTTTATCGCCATACAAAGAACTGAGTTCATTGACACATCCTTGTTGAGATAATCCACGTCGAAAGTTGTGAAAAATAATCCAACGCAAACCCTCTCTTGAAATTTCCATTTTTTGGCCAAATTGCTTTTCTTAACTCACTGTAAACAAAACAAGCAGTTAGGATACTGATTACTGGCCATTTCGAAACAGGTTTAATAAGGTAGCTGACTACAATCATTAGGTTGTTTCATAAAGTTACTGGTTTCTAACCATTTCTAACGTGTAAATTGCACGGATTGAAATGGTAGATGATCAACTTCTTGCAAGATCGTTAGCGGCTACATGCAATTGATGTTATTCTAAGCAAAAGTTGTAACCAATTTAATATTTAAAAAAACTCGCATGTAGCACATAAAATTAAAACACAAATTAAACCGAGAGACATAGCAACGGATGTTTTCATTAAACATCATTTTGTAGAGGTTTCAATTTCAATTAAGTAAAGCAAAATAAAACAATTATCAAAGTGCAAAGTTGTTGCAAACATACTTGTAAATAGATATACATATTGTGTATGGTTACATAGCTTCACAAAGAACGGACACAATACTGTCCTGACCAGTTACCACAATTTGTAAGCTGCACAAGTTCAATAAGAGACAACTAAATATCGTACATACAATAACTTTGTCATCAGTTACATCGTTGGCGTCGTCCTTGCCGCCATTGTTGTCGTTGACATCGATGGCGCCATATTCAATTTGTCTTCTAGCTGAATATCGTACAAAATGTGCTTTGAATGCCATGGCAAAGTATCTGAAGTATGATTTGTATTGTCTATTTAGATATATATACAGTGCCGGATTAAGGTTTGTGGGGCTCGGGGCCTAGAATGTTGGTCTCTCTGCAAACTTTAGACGACAAGTGATAAAACTTTTGACAAATAGATAAAACGAGAACTATCGCTTTTAATACTCAGTAGTATATTGGTAAGACGAACCTGTCGTGAACTCGTGCGAAATTTGTATTTGAAGAGTTTCAGTTTTGAACAAGATATTTCTCTACTGCAATTAGTCACCACATCATGGACAAGTAAATGCAACGAACTATTACCGTATTGAGAAAACTTCAACGCAAATCGTTGCTGTGATTAGGCCATAGAAAAATTGTTTTATTGGTCTTCGTCCTACAAAATCATACAAAGAGCTTTTTTAATTCGGAAAGTGTAACAATTCCTTAGCAAATCTCGATTCCAAATGCTCTGGGTACCAATCGACGAAATTTTTCGCTTACTTTTCATAAGCTCACACTAAAGTCTAGCTGGCAGTCCACCAACGGCAACGTGATGTATCAATCTTGCAGTCCGTCTGTCCAAAAATGGTGATGTAACAAGTGGATGATGTAGCTTCCATACAAAAACATTTCAAATTTATTTTGTTGTAACTGTTGGTGTGTGAAGCCAATCAAGTTTAATATTAAGTTTCATTAATAATTATTAATGAAACTTCATATTTCATTTAATTGGATTCACCTTTACAATGCACCAAACCAATACAACAAAATAAATGCGTAGTATTCTTTTATGGGAGCTACATCATGCAGTGGTTACATCACCACTATTGGATAGACAGACTTATGGACATGGCTACATTGACTCAAGCCGTTGCTGGAGGTGGACATCCCCCCTTAAATCCGGCCCAGGATATACATACATGTACAAGCATTGCTTCAGTTATATTCTCCTACATAGTTTGCTAACATCCAATTGAATTTCAACATTTCATTTTCATTCATTCAACACTGAAGCGCATTGCATGCTTTTGTAGTCAACTATAACAGATTTCTGGTTTCTCACATTTTGTGACATTGAAATCAAATTAAAGAAAAAAAGTCTTGATTGCATTTTAAGTGAATTGTATTTTGTATTGAGGGATTACACTTGCTCTTTAAGTGCTTTTTGTCTTTACAACTCGATTGAATTCGTTAAAAATGCATTTCAGTAAAAAGAATGCTTAAAAAAAAATCCGATTTTAATAATTGGAATTCTTTACAAGTAAAACTTTTGTTATCATTAAATGCATCAATGAAGCGTGACGAAGTTTAAGTATAAATGTTTTTTTTTCCCAGAATTATGCTTGATTTTTTGTTTGCGCAGTTGCGTAAAATCGTAATAGGGCAAATGATGCTATCCAATCAGTGAAATAGAAAATAGAGAAACAAAAAAAAAGAGCAAAAAATAAATTGTTTAGACTTCAAAAAAACTAGACTTATGAATTCTGAATTCTAAGAGTGTACTTGAAATAACCACAAATAAACATATTTAAAAAAAAACACAGAAGTTTTCGGATTGCTCCAAAGCTACTATTAGTTTATAAAAAACTACCAAATTATATTTGTTTATAAATTTTGTTGTTATTCTATATGAAATATTTACATATTTAGTTTGATCATAATAACAATTTGAATTACGCCAAATAAAATACGTACGACAAAAACAAATTAAATATACACACAAATCTGTTTATTGAGAACACAAAAATGATACTTGAAAACATGTTTGCCTCCAAACGATTCTATCCAAATAAAAAATATTTGCACAACATTATAACATAATAAAAAGACTTTGGCCTCAATGGAGAAGAAAGTACTATATATAAACCATCAAAAGTTTCATTAATCATCAGTTGAATTTTCAAGTTTCAAAACAAAATAATCAAATCCAATCCAATCCAAAAAAAAAGAAATGGCTTTCAAATTTGTGTTTCCCATCATTACAGTTCTGTTGGCAAACGCCTTCGCTGCGCCCAATCTGTTGGGTGGATTGGGTGGACTGAGTGGTTTGAGCAATGGGGTTGGAGGTGTTCTTGGTGGCATAACTGACGGATTAGGAAATGGTCTGGGCAGCATTCTAAATGGAACTGGCCAAGGTCTTGGTGACATAACTGGAGGTCTTGCAAATGGTGTGGGCAGCATACTAAATGGTACTGGTGGCGTTCTCAAACAAGGACTTACCGGAGGTTTAACTGGAAGTCTTACAAATGGCATTGGCGGTGTTGTCCCAGGTGTTGAAAATGGACTTAAAGATATTGTTGGTGGTGTTGAAAGTGGTGTAAATGATATAACTGGTGGATTGGGAAATGGTCTGGGCAGCATACTAAATGCCACAAAAAGCTCAACTGGGGGACTTACAAATGGTGTTGGCGATATTGTCACCGGTGTTGAAAATGGACTTAAAGATGTCGTTGGTGGTCTCGAAAAAGGCATTTCAGATGTAACTGGTAGCCTCGGTGGTGCAATTGGAGGTGCTACTAGTGGTGTTGGTAGTATTGCCAATGGTGCAGAAGCTGTCATTGGAAAAACTGTATAATAATATGAACTAAATCTCTGATATTTAATTTGTCTACTAATAGTAAAAATTATTTAAGTTTGTCTAATAAATTAAAGTTCAAATTCAAAATGTACAAAATGTCGAGCTCAATCAGATAGCTACCGGCCTATTGTAATGCCTGTTGACTTGGGCTTTTATTGAGCGGAAGGTTTCTCATTTGGTATCGTTAGGCATTATACGTCGTTGAAACCATACGTAGAGTCTATGAAACGTGCCAGATCCAGCAGTGGCATGTTTTCCGAGAAGTCGGGTGAGTTCTCTTAGAAGTACAGGGCAATTACAATGGATGTTGGATGTTGAATACTTTCCATCCCCTCTTCATCACCGAAATTGCGACAGATGTTATGAGCACATCACAGCACGTTGGGCTAATTTACCAATGGTGCAGTGCCTTGTTAGGACTCTCGCCAACATACTGATCCTGTTCTTGTTAAAGTATTGGGGGTTCAGAGTGCTTTTGAGACATGACAGCACGGCACATTTGCCCAATGTGTTGGTTGCAAAAAAAAAAAAAAATCCTTAAATGGCCTCCACATTAAAGCCAAGATAGAGCATTTCAATTTCCTATTGTGGCAAAAGGCTTTCTTCTAGCGATAAATCTATTGGACAACAGCTTATCCACAAGAATAGTCAAGCGTCATCACACTATTAAGCTTCCATTCAGAATACACGATTAGCCCTACGACCTCCTCCGTTCACCTCAACTCCTTCAAGGCCATTTCACCGTCAAAAGTCTATCAACGACTCGTTGGTCAGCACGTGCAGACGCATACAACAGTTTACTCGAATCGTGGAAGGAAATCCATAAAGCGTGAGTCTCCATCGAAAATGACACACATCAGAAGAGAGCCGTTATATGCGAAGCAAGAGGTATTCGTTTGAAACTGGAACTTTTTGAAACAGCCGTCATGACTGTTTTTTGGGAATGATTACTGGATCGCATTAACGTCACAAGTAAAAAACTTCAGAGTGTGGAAATTGACATTACCATTGTCACAGAGCTCTATGAGGTACTAATACATTTCGAAAGCGTAAGCTACTACCTGGCGAGACTAATACAGGTGATGAGATTTAAAAAATGAGGTTCGGAACAGTGCTATCAGCTTGTTGAAGTGGTTACGAACTGAAGGTCTTCAAACCATTTACCCAAATGTGTGTATGTACTCTCGCTAGTAACTGTTCTGGAGAACGATCGTTTTCTTGTTTTCGACGAGTTTAAAATTATTTACACACAACAATGACGGAGCAAGGGTTAAACGATCTTGCTTTGCTTAACATAGAAGCTGATTTATTAAGGAAATTAGATTGCGAAAATTTAATTAATGACTTTGCTGCGCTTAAGTGCAGACGAGTTTTGTAAAACATTGTAAAATACTTATTATATCTTATCTTGTATGAGAATGAAACTGTAGTTAAATTAATAAATTAAATGTTTTACTTAAATGTGTAATTATCCCTGAAACTTTGGAAAATATTACAAACTAGCAGCTTTTATAGTTAACTAAATTTCTGAATCGATTTAGATAAAAGTTGACAATAAAGTTTGTAGCCTATATAATGGGTGCTAAGAAAGGTGCGGCTGGTACTTGCTACATGCCCTGGGGCCTAGGGCGGCCAATACTGCAAATCCGCCACTGGAAAGTACTATATATAAACCATCAAAAGTTTCACTAATCATCAGTTGAATTTTCAAGTTCAAAACAATATAATCAAATCCAAAAAAAAAATAGTTTTCCAATTTGTGTTTCCCATCATTACAGCTCTATTGGCAAATGCCTTCGCTGCGCCCAATCTGTTGGGTGGATTGGGTGTCTTGGGCAATGGTCTTGGAGGTATTTTTGTTATAGCTGGAGGTCTTGGAAATGGTGTTGGTAATATTTTAAATATAGCTGTTTGTGGTATTGTCAATGGTGTTGGAGATGGAGTCAATGAAGTTGTTGGCAGTATCGGGGCAAAGGCCTTGGTAATATATCTGGTGGCCCTACAAGCGGCATTTTCGGTGTTTTGTAATGTTTCTGCTTTTCTGACACACTGGTAGTGTCGGTGGTACAATTGGAGCTGCTGCTAATGTTGTTAGTAGTATTGTACGTGGTACAGAAGATGCCACTGGAAAAATCGATACAAATTTTAACTAAATCCCTGCTATATAATTTGACTAATAGTAAAAATTACTTAAGTTTACTTAATAAATTAAAGTGCAGCCGCTCAAATCACGACCGGGATTATCAGTGTCTTATAGAATTTTATCTTAGTACTTCAAGAGAGGGCTCTACTTGTAATTAGCTTGCTGAGCTTAAAGTAGCAGTCATTAGAAAGCGCGATTCTTCGTCTGATCTCTCGGCGTACGTTTTTCTCGCTGGTAAATTCTGTTCCCAAAAAGACGAAGTTTTCTACAGCATTGATTTTGAAATTCTCCATACTCACACACGTGTCCTCGTTCATAGCTAGGCCCATGAGATGTGACTCTTTCTCAAATTCCGAAAATACCCTGCTAAGGGTTTTTGTAAAAATCCCGAACAAACATGCATTATCGTGATGCTAACTTGAAGTTAATAATCCTTATTGACCGCATGGCATGAGCCAACCGATATGCCGACATTTTCAGCAACTTCTCTAATAGTGATTCGACGATTCTCCATTAGAATTTTCTATAATGCTTCCACGTTTTCATCGGTTGTTGACGTGCTGGTGCGTCCAAGGTATGCATCGTCATTAACATCTTCTCGGCATTCTGCGAAGAGCTGTTACCACTAATAAACATTTAATACAGATACTTTGATCCATTTCGATACCAAAATAATACCAAGCACACTAATCCACGTCTAACCTTCATATCTGTCAAAAACAACCCAAAAATGCAAACTGGGTGACCTTGACAACCTTATTTTAGGAACATGGGTACAAAAAAAAAAAAAAAATTAAAAAAAAAATCGAAATCCGAATTAACGAATGTTTTAGGCAGGGTATATTATAGTCCAGCAGATATTTCTTGCTTTAAAGATTGGCATTTATATTTAACAAAAATAGACTATTGAAACGATGACACTAGAATTTGGATAGTGCGTCGCCTTCATGCTTTGGAGATAATGATTTTAGTCCAAAGAAAGTAAAGGTGAACGTTTGGCGACATTCCTCCGAGAAAACAGTCTGTGGTGAGGTTAGTTAACTGCCGAGACTGGAACAGACAAGAAGGCAATTTCACCGAGCTGTTTTACACAGGAAACAGGGTGCGATTAATGCTATTTTCTTAATATGTTGTAGAACCACACAGATTGCAAATAAAAAAAAAAAAAATTTTGAATTTTTAAATTCTACATCAATTAATTACAGGATTTGATCATAATAACAATTTAAACTACGGCAAATAAAATATGAACGACGTAAAACAAATCAAATATAAACAGTAATGTTTATCCAAAAATAGAAAAACAAAATTAAAACTTGTAAACATGTTTGTCTCCAAACGATTCTTTCCAAATAAAAAATATTTGCACAACATTACAACATAATAAAAAGTATTTGGCCTCAATGGAGAAGAAAGTACTATATATAAACCATCAAAAGTTTCATTAATCATCAGTTGAATTTTAAAGTTCAAAACAAAATAATCAAATCCAATCAAAAAAAAAAAAAGAAATGGCTTTCAAATTTGTGTTTCCCATCATTACAGTTCTGTTGGCAAACGCTTTCGCTGCGCCCAATCTGTTGGGTGGATTGGGTGGATTGGGTGGACTGAGTGGTTTGAGCAATGGGGTTGGAGGTGTTCTTGGTGGCATAACTGACGGATTAGGAAATGGTCTGGGCAGCATTCTAAATGGAACTGGCCAAGGTCTTGGTGACATAACTGGAGGTCTTGCAAATGGTGTGGGCAGCATACTAAATGGTACTGGTGGCGTTCTCAAACAAGGACTTACCGGAGGTTTACCTGGAAGTCTTACAAATGGCATTGGCGGTGTTGTCCCAGGTGTTGAAAATGGACTTAAAGATATTGTTGGTGGTGTTGAAAGTGGTGTCAATGATATAACTGGTGGATTGAGAAATGGTCTGGGCAGCATACTAAATGCCACAAAAATCTCAACTGGAGGACTTACAAATGGTGTTGGCGATATTGTCACCGGTGTTGAAGATGGACTTAAAGATGTCGTTGGTGGTCTCGAAAAAGGCATTTCAGATGTAACTGGTAGCCTCGGTGGTGTAATTGGAGGTGCTACTAATGGTGGTGGTAGTATTGCCAATGGTGCAGAAGCTGTCATTGGAAAAACTGTATAATAATATGAACTAAATCCCTCGTATTTAATTTGTCTACTAATAGTAAAAATTATTTAAGTTTGTTTAATAAATTAAAGTTCAAATTCAAAATGTACAAAATGACGAGTTCAACCAGATAGCTACCGGCCTATTGTAATGCCTGTTGACTTGGGCTTTTATTGAGCGGAAGGTTTCTCATTTGGTATCGTTAGGCATTATATGTCTTTGAAACCATACGTAGAGTCTATGAAACGTGCCAGATCCAGCAGTGGCATGTTTTCCGAGAAGTCGGGTGAGTTCTCTTAGAAGTACAGGGCAATTACAATGGATGTTGGATGTTGAATACTTTCCATCTACTCTTCATCCCCGAAGTTACGACAGAAGTCATGAGCACATCACAGCACGTTGGGCTAATTTACCAATGGTGCAGTGCCTTGTTAGGACTCTCGCCAACATACTGATCCTGTTCTTGTTAAAGTATTGGGGGTTCAGAGTGCTTTTGAGACATGACAGCACGGAACATTTGCCCAATGTGTTGGTTGCAAAAAAAAAAAAAAAATCCTTAAATGGCCTCCACATTAAAGCCAAGATAGAGCATTTCAATTTCCTATTGTGGCAAAAGGCTTTCTTCTAGCGATAAATCTATTGGACAATAGCTTATCCACAAGAATAGTCAAGCGTCATCACACTATTAAGCTTCCATTCAGAATACACGATTAGCCCTACGACCTCCTCCGTTCACCTCAACTCCTTCAAGGCCATTTCACCGTCAAAAGTCTATCAACGACTCGTTGGTCAGCACGTGCAGACGCATACAACAGTTTACTCGAATCGTGGAAGGAAATCCATAAAGCGTGAGTCTCCATCGAAAATGACACACATCAGAAGAGAGCCGTTATATGCGAAGCAAGAGGTATTCGTTTGAAACT
Organism: Leucophenga montana; assembly: GCA_035044765.1. Taxonomy (NCBI): domain Eukaryota; kingdom Metazoa; phylum Arthropoda; class Insecta; order Diptera; family Drosophilidae; genus Leucophenga; species Leucophenga montana. The sequence goes on from JAWNNQ010001301.1 coordinate 1,794,891, forward strand.
GGAACTTTTTGAAACAGCCGTCATGACTGTTTTTTGGGAATGATTACTGGATCGCATTAACGTCACAAGTAAAAAACTTCAGAGTGTGGAAATTGACATTACCATTGTCACAGAGCTCTATGAGGTACTAATACATTTCGAAAGCGTAAGCTACTACCTGGCGAGACTAATACAGGTGATGAGATTTAAAAAATGAGGTTCGGAACAGTGCTATCAGCTTGTTGAAGTGGTTACGAACTGAAGGTCTTCAAACCATTTACCCAAATGTGTGTATGTACTCTCGCTAGTAACTGTTCTGGAGAACGATCGTTTTCTTGTTTTCGACGAGTTTAAAATTATTTACACACAACAATGACGGAGCAAGGGTTAAACGATCTTGCTTTGCTTAACATAGAAGCTGATTTATTAAGGAAATTAGATTGCGAAAATTTAATTAATGACTTTGCTGCGCTTAAGTGCAGACGAGTTTTGTAAAACATTGTAAAATACTTATTATATCTTATCTTGTATGAGAATGAAACTGTAGTTAAATTAATAAATTAAATGTTTTACTTAAATGTGTAATTATCCCTGAAACTTTGGAAAATATTACAAACTAGCAGCTTTTATAGTTAACTAAATTTCTGAATCGATTTAGATAAAAGTTGACAATAAAGTTTGTAGCCTATATAATGGGTGCTAAGAAAGGTGCGGCTGGTACTTGCTACATGCCCTGGGGCCTAGGGCGGCCAATACTGCAAATCCGCCACTGGAAAGTACTATATATAAACCATCAAAAGTTTCACTAATCATCAGTTGAATTTTCAAGTTCAAAACAATATAATCAAATCCAAAAAAAAAAATAGTTTTCAAATTTGTGTTTCCCATCATTACAGCTCTATTGGCAAATGCCTTCGCTGCGCCCAATCTGTTGGGTGGATTGGGTGTCTTGGGCAATGGTCTTGGAGGTATTTTTGTTATAGCTGGAGGTCTTGGAAATGGTGTTGGTAATATTTTAAATATAGCTGTTTGTGGTATTGTCAATGGTGTTGGAGATGGAGTCAATGAAGTTGTTGGCAGTATCGGGGCAAAGGCCTTGGTAATATATCTGGTGGCCCTACAAGCGGCATTTTCGGTGTTTTGTAATGTTTCTGCTTTTCTGACACACTGGTAGTGTCGGTGGTACAATTGGAGCTGCTGCTAATGTTGTTAGTAGTATTGTACGTGGTACAGAAGATGCCACTGGAAAAATCGATACAAATTTTAACTAAATCCCTGCTATATAATTTGACTAATAGTAAAAATTACTTAAGTTTACTTAATAAATTAAAGTGCAGCCGCTCAAATCACGACCGGGATTATCAGTGTCTTATAGAATTTTATCTTAGTACTTCAAGAGAGGGCTCTACTTGTAATTAGCTTGCTGAGCTTAAAGTAGCAGTCATTAGAAAGCGCGATTCTTCGTCTGATCTCTCGGCGTACGTTTTTCTCGCTGGTAAATTCTGTTCCCAAAAAGACGAAGTTTTCTACAGCATTGATTTTGAAATTCTCCATACTCACACACGTGTCCTCGTTCATAGCTAGGCCCATGAGATGTGACTCTTTCTCAAATTCCGAAAATACCCTGCTAAGGGTTTTTGTAAAAATCCCGAACAAACATGCATTATCGTGATGCTAACTTGAAGTTAATAATCCTTATTGACCGCATGGCATGAGCCAACCGATATGCCGACATTTTCAGCAACTTCTCTAATAGTGATTCGACGATTCTCCATTAGAATTTTCTATAATGCTTCCACGTTTTCATCGGTTGTTGACGTGCTGGTGCGTCCAAGGTATGCATCGTCATTAACATCTTCTCGGCATTCTGCGAAGAGCTGTTACCACTAATAAACATTTAATACAGATACTTTGATCCATTTCGATACCAAAATAATACCAAGCACACTAATCCACGTCTAACCTTCATATCTGTCAAAAACAACCCAAAAATGCAAACTGGGTGACCTTGACAACCTTATTTTAGGAACATGGGTACAAAAAAAAAAAAAAAATTAAAAAAAAAATCGAAATCCGAATTAACGAATGTTTTAGGCAGGGTATATTATAGTCCAGCAGATATTTCTTGCTTTAAAGATTGGCATTTATATTTAACAAAAATAGACTATTGAAACGATGACACTAGAATTTGGATAGTGCGTCGCCTTCATGCTTTGGAGATAATGATTTTAGTCCAAAGAAAGTAAAGGTGAACGTTTGGCGACATTCCTCCGAGAAAACAGTCTGTGGTGAGGTTAGTTAACTGCCGAGACTGGAACAGACAAGAAGGCAATTTCACCGAGCTGTTTTACACAGGACACAGGGTGCGATTAATGCTATTTTCTTAATATGTTGTCGAACCACACAGATTGCAAATAATAAAAAAAAAATTTTTTTTGAATTTTTAAATTCTACATCAATTAATTACAGGATTTGATCATAATAACAATTTAAACTACGGCAAATAAAATATGAACGACGTAAAACAAATCAAATATAAACAGTAATGTTTATCCAAAAATAGAAAAACAAAATTAAAACTTGTAAACATGTTTGTCTCCAAACGATTCTTTCCAAATAAAAAATATTTGCACAACATTACAACATAATAAAAAGTATTTGGCCTCAATGGAGAAGAAAGTACTATATATAAACCATCAAAAGTTTCATTAATCATCAGTTGAATTTTCAAGTTCAAAACAAAATAATCAAATCCAATCAAAAAAAAAAAAAGAAATGGCTTTCAAATTTGTGTTTCCCATCATTACAGTTCTGTTGGCAAACGCTTTCGCTGCGCCCAATCTGTTGGGTGGATTGGGTGGACTGAGTGGTTTGAGCAATGGGGTTGGAGGTGTTCTTGGTGGCATAACTGACGGATTAGGAAATGGTCTGGGCAGCATTCTAAATGGAACTGGCCAAGGTCTTGGTGACATAACTGGAGGTCTTGCAAATGGTGTGGGCAGCATACTGAATGGTACTGGTGGCGTTCTCAAACAAGGACTTACCGGAGGTTTAACTGGAAGTCTTACAAATGGCATTGGCGGTGTTGTCCCAGGTGTTGAAAATGGACTTAAAGATATTGTTGGTGGTGTTGAAAGTGGTGTAAATGATATAACTGGTGGATTGGGAAATGGTCTGGGCAGCATACTAAATGCCACAAAAAGCTCAACTGGGGGACTTACAAATGGTGTTGGCGATATTGTCACCGGTGTTGAAAATGGACTTAAAGATGTCGTTGGTGGTCTCGAAAAAGGCATTTCAGATGTAACTGGTAGCCTCGGTGGTGCAATTGGAGGTGCTACTAGTGGTGTTGGTAGTATTGCCAATGGTGCAGAAGCTGTCATTGGAAAAACTGTATAATAATATGAATTAAATCTCTGGTATTTAATTTGTCTACTATTAGTAAAAATTATTTAAGTTTGTTTAATAAATTAAAGTTCAAATTCAAAATGTACAAAATGTCGAGCTCAATCAGATAGCTACCGGCCTATTGTAATGCCTGTTGACTTGGGCTTTTATTGAGCGGAAGGTTTCTCATTTGGTATCGTTAGGCATTATACGTCGTTGAAACCATACGTAGAGTCTATGAAACGTGCCAGATCCAGCAGTGGCATGTTTTCCGAGAAGTCGGGTGAGTTCTCTTAGAAGTACAGGGCAATTACAATGGATGTTGGATGTTGAATACTTTCCATCTACTCTTCATCCCCGAAGTTACGACAGAAGTCATGAGCACATCACAATTTACCAATGGTGCAGTGCCTTGTTAGGACTCTCGCTAACATACTGATCCTGTTCTTGTTAAAGTATTGGGGGTTCAGAGTGCTTTTGAGACATGACAGCACGGCACATTTGCCCAATGTCTGCCCGCTGATTCTCTGATGGTCTTAGTTAATCGTGAGAGAATCTCACATCCGCATTCCTGGCGGACTAGCTCGTCAGCTCGATACCTGGTCTTGGAGGTGTTCTTGGTGGCATGACTGGCGGATTAAAAAACAGTCTTGCAAATGGTGTTGGTATTATTTTAAATGGAAATACTGGAGAACTTCCAATGGTCAATGGTGTTGGAGATGGAGTCAATTATGTTATTGGAGGTATCCGCAAAAACCTTGGTAATATAACTGTTGGCCTTACAAATAGTGTGGACAGCATACTAAATGGAACTGATGGCGCTATCAATGAAGAACTTACTAAAGGTCTTACAGATGGCGTTGTTGGTCATGTCAAAAGCTTTGATAAAGGACTTAAAGATATTTTTGGTGGTTTTGAAAGTGGTGCAAATTATATAACTGGCAGGTTAGGAAATGGTCTGGGGAGCATACTAAATGACACAAATAGCTCTACTGAACTTATTTATTGTACAGAAGAAGATATTGGCAAACTGGATAAAAGTTTATAATGAATCTGCTATATAATATAGTTAGTAATAGTAAAAATAACTTAAGTTTATCTTTAATTAAAATATAATTTCAAAATTGACAACATTTTAAGAATTTATAACTTTTTACGAGTATACTCAACACGCAGAGTGTGAATAGTACTCATATTATAATTTAGTCATAATGGTTTTCTGTCTGTCACCTAATTTTATAGATTTAAGTTTCAAAGTTGGTAAGAATACATACGCTCAAAAAAAAAGTTCACTTTTATTCTCGAAAAATATTTATTTATTCATCAATATTTAATTTGTCCCCTTAGAGTAATCCCTCGTATATAATATTCTTCTGTCAGCGCTTTTTCAAATTCTCAAAGCACTTCCGATATATGATTTTTGGTATGGCCTTGAGCTGTTACAGCGATTCGGTCTTTATCTCCTCAATAGTGGCAGACGCCTTTCAAGGGCCTTTTTATATTGGAAAAGTCATAGGGTTCCAAGTCCAGGGAGGCATGATTACGGTGTTGTTTTTGGACAAAAAATCAAGAACAGGCAACGATGTGTGAGCAGGTGTATTATCGTGATCCTAAAGCCATGAATTGTTTCGCCACAAATCCGGGCGACCGTAGTACCTTCTGGTAAGAACTCACGATGCACCATGCCATTGTAATCGAAGTAAACAGTGATTGGGCTTTGGTTTCGACGTCATAACCATATATCCATGTTTCGTCACCAGTTATGACTCTTTTGAGCAAATCATGCATCGTTGTTGACGTCATTCAACCACTTCGAACCACTTCAACCACATTAAGCCATTTCGGAACAAACTTCGCTGCCACACGTTTCATGCGCAAAACATCCAAAAAAAATCGAATGGCATGAGCCAACCGATATGCCGACATTCTCAGGAAATTCTCTAATAGTGATTCGAAGATTCTCCATAACACTTTTCACTTTCACTTTTCACTGCTTCAATGTTTTCATCGGTTCTTGACGTGCTGGTGCGTTCAAGGTGGGCATCTTCATTAACATCTTCTCGGCCTTCTGCGAAGAGCTGGTACCACTAATAAACATTTAATACAGATACTTTGATCCATTTTTTTCGATACCAAAATCACACCAAGCACACCAGTCCACGCCTAACCTTCATATCTGTCAAAAACAACCCAAAAATGCAAAATGGGTGATCTTGACAAACTTATTTTTTTACAAAAAAAAAAAAAATTAAAAAAAATTAACGTAACCTACGAAATTTGAAAATTCGTTTAGTTCTTTGTACACCGTACATCCGTCTGGATGTATGAAACAACAGACCTCTGAAAATATAAGAGCTAGAGTCTTCGAACTCGGACATATAGATTCACCTTAAGCATATGCAGATGTCTTACCATTAAAGATTTTGTGGATGTAACGCCCACCACGCCCATGATCGGTATGTACACACTATTCAATTCCGAATAGCCGAAGGGACAAGTGTATTATAATTTTGTGCAAATGTAAGATACAGGCAGAAGAAAGCGCACCAGATCACATAAAGTATGGTATGTATATTATTAATAAGTATAGGAAGCTGAGTCGATATAGCCATGTCCGTTTCTAAATCCATCCGTCCGTCCGTCCGTCCGTCCTGTTGTATGAAAAAACTTGTCGGAGAACAGTATAATAGCTAAGGTCACGAAACTTGGATTTTTCCATTATATTTATATATATATGCAGATGGAGCTTAAGAAATTGATATGCCCCGCCCACTTTCTGGGGTAGCCCCCATACAAACACGGCGATCAATTTTGTATGTTTGTGTGAAGAACTTTTCTATTACCGTCAATAGCTACTTTCAAATTTATATAATAGTTATTTATATATATACGCTGCACATAAACATCGATGGGTGTATCACACCTTCCTACTTATATAGGTATGCGAAATTGTAAATCGTATAGCAACTATATAGTCCAATCGAAAACAAAAATGTTTTAGGTAGGGTATAATATAGTCGAGCAGCTATTTCTTGCTTTAAAGATTGGCATTTATATTTAACAAAAATATACTATTGAAACGATGACACTAGAATTTGGATAGTGCGTCGCCTTCATGCTTTGGAGATAATGATTTTAGTCCAAAGAAAGTAAAGGTGAACGTTTGGCGACATTCCTCCGAGAAAACAGTCTGTGGTGAGGTTAGTTAACTGCCGAGACTGGAACAGACAAGAAGGCAATTTCACCGAGCTGTTTTACACAGGAAACAGGGTGCGATTAATGCTATTTTCTTAATATGTTGTAGAACCACACAGATTGCAAATAAAAAAAAAAATTTTTTTGAATTTTTAAATTCTACATCAATTAATTACAGGATTTGATCATAATAACAATTTAAACTACGGCAAATAAAATATGAACGACGTAAAACAAATCAAATATAAACAGTAATGTTTATCCAAAAATAGAAAAACAAAATTAAAACTTGTAAACATGTTTGTCTCCAAACGATTCTTTCCAAATAAAAAATATTTGCACAACATTACAACATAATAAAAAGTATTTGGCCTCAATGGAGAAGAAAGTACTATATATAAACCATCAAAAGTTTCATTAATCATCAGTTGAATTTTCAAGTTCAAAACAAAATAATCAAATCCAATCAAAAAAAAAAAAAGAAATGGCTTTCAAATTTGTGTTTCCCATCATTACAGTTCTGTTGGCAAACGCCTTCGCTGCGCCCAATCTGTTGGGTGGATTGGGTGGATTGGGTGGACTGAGTGGTTTGAGCAATGGGGTTGGAGGTGTTCTTGGTGGCATAACTGACGGATTAGGAAATGGTCTGGGCAGCATTCTAAATGGAACTGGCCAAGGTCTTGGTGACATAACTGGAGGTCTTGCAAATGGTGTGGGCAGCATACTAAATGGTACTGGTGGCGTTCTCAAACAAGGACTTACCGGAGGTTTACCTGGAAGTCTTACAAATGGCATTGGCGGTGTTGTCCCAGGTGTTGAAAATGGACTTAAAGATATTGTTGGTGGTGTTGAAAGTGGTGTCAATGATATAACTGGTGGATTGAGAAATGGTCTGGGCAGCATACTAAATGCCACAAAAAGCTCAACTGGAGGACTTACAAATGGTGTTGGCGATATTGTCACCGGTGTTGAAGATGGACTTAAAGATGTCGTTGGTGGTCTCGAAAAAGGCATTTCAGATGTAACTGGTAGCCTCGGTGGTGTAATTGGAGGTGCTACTAATGGTGGTGGTAGTATTGCCAATGGTGCAGAAGCTGTCATTGGAAAAACTGTATAATAATATGAACTAAATCCCTGGTATTTAATTTGTCTACTAATAGTAAAAATTATTTAAGTTTGTTTAATAAATTAAAGTTCAAATTCAAAATGTACAAAATGACGAGTTCAACCAGATAGCTACCGGCCTATTGTAATGCCTGTTGACTTGGGCTTTTATTGAGCGGAAGGTTTCTCATTTGGTATCGTTAGGCATTATATGTCTTTGAAACCATACGTAGAGTCTATGAAACGTGCCAGATCCAGCAGTGGCATGTTTTCCGAGAAGTCGGGTGAGTTCTCTTAGAAGTACAGGGCAATTACAATGGATGTTGGATGTTGAATACTTTCCATCTACTCTTCATCCCCGAAGTTACGACAGAAGTCATGAGCACATCACAGCACGTTGGGCTAATTTACCAATGGTGCAGTGCCTTGTTAGGACTCTCGCCAACATACTGATCCTGTTCTTGTTAAAGTATTGGGGGTTCAGAGTGCTTTTGAGACATGACAGCACGGAACATTTGCCCAATGTGTTGGTTGCAAAAAAAAAAAAAAAATCCTTAAATGGCCTCCACATTAAAGCCAAGATAGAGCATTTCAATTTCCTATTGTGGCAAAAGGCTTTCTTCTAGCGATAAATCTATTGGACAATAGCTTATCCACAAGAATAGTCAAGCGTCATCACACTATTAAGCTTCCATTCAGAATACACGATTAGCCCTACGACCTCCTCCGTTCACCTCAACTCCTTCAAGGCCATTTCACCGTCAAAAGTCTATCAACGACTCGTTGGTCAGCACGTGCAGACGCATACAACAGTTTACTCGAATCGTGGAAGGAAATCCATAAAGCGTGAGTCTCCATCGAAAATGACACACATCAGAAGAGAGCCGTTATATGCGAAGCAAGAGGTATTCGTTTGAAACTGGAACTTTTTGAAACAGCCGTCATGACTGTTTTTTGGGAATGATTACTGGATCGCATTAACGTCACAAGTAAAAAACTTCAGAGTGTGGAAATTGACATTACCATTGTCACAGAGCTCTATGAGGTACTAATACATTTCGAAAGCGTAAGCTACTACCTGGCGAGACTAATACAGGTGATGAGATTTAAAAAATGAGGTTCGGAACAGTGCTATCAGCTTGTTGAAGTGGTTACGAACTGAAGGTCTTCAAACCATTTACCCAAATGTGTGTATGTACTCTCGCTAGTAACTGTTCTGGAGAACGATCGTTTTCTTGTTTTCGACGAGTTTAAAATTATTTACACACAACAATGACGGAGCAAGGGTTAAACGATCTTGCTTTGCTTAACATAGAAGCTGATTTATTAAGGAAATTAGATTGCGAAAATTTAATTAATGACTTTGCTGCGCTTAAGTGCAGACGAGTTTTGTAAAACATTGTAAAATACTTATTATATCTTATCTTGTATGAGAATGAAACTGTAGTTAAATTAATAAATTAAATGTTTTACTTAAATGTGTAATTATCCCTGAAACTTTGGAAAATATTACAAACTAGCAGCTTTTATAGTTAACTAAATTTCTGAATCGATTTAGATAAAAGTTGACAATAAAGTTTGTAGCCTATATAATGGGTGCTAAGAAAGGTGCGGCTGGTACTTGCTACATGCCCTGGGGCCTAGGGCGGCCAATACTGCAAATCCGCCACTGGAAAGTACTATATATAAACCATCAAAAGTTTCACTAATCATCAGTTGAATTTTCAAGTTCAAAACAATATAATCAAATCCAAAAAAAAAATAGTTTTCCAATTTGTGTTTCCCATCATTACAGCTCTATTGGCAAATGCCTTCGCTGCGCCCAATCTGTTGGGTGGATTGGGTGTCTTGGGCAATGGTCTTGGAGGTATTTTTGTTATAGCTGGAGGTCTTGGAAATGGTGTTGGTAATATTTTAAATATAGCTGTTTGTGGTATTGTCAATGGTGTTGGAGATGGAGTCAATGAAGTTGTTGGCAGTATCGGGGCAAAGGCCTTGGTAATATATCTGGTGGCCCTACAAGCGGCATTTTCGGTGTTTTGTAATGTTTCTGCTTTTCTGACACACTGGTAGTGTCGGTGGTACAATTGGAGCTGCTGCTAATGTTGTTAGTAGTATTGTACGTGGTACAGAAGATGCCACTGGAAAAATCGATACAAATTTTAACTAAATCCCTGCTATATAATTTGACTAATAGTAAAAATTACTTAAGTTTACTTAATAAATTAAAGTGCAGCCGCTCAAATCACGACCGGGATTATCAGTGTCTTATAGAATTTTATCTTAGTACTTCAAGAGAGGGCTCTACTTGTAATTAGCTTGCTGAGCTTAAAGTAGCAGTCATTAGAAAGCGCGATTCTTCGTCTGATCTCTCGGCGTACGTTTTTGTCGCTGGTAAATTCTGTTCCCAAAAAGACGAAGTTTTCTACAGCATTGATTTTGAAATTCTCCATACTCACACACGTGTCCTCGTTCATAGCTAGGCCCATGAGATGTGACTCTTTCTCAAATTCCGAAAATACCCTGCTAAGGGTTTTTGTAAAAATCCCGAACAAACATGCATTATCGTGATGCTAACTTGAAGTTAATAATCCTTATTGACCGCATGGCATGAGCCAACCGATATGCCGACATTTTCAGCAACTTCTCTAATAGTGATTCGACGATTCTCCATTAGAATTTTCTATAATGCTTCCACGTTTTCATCGGTTGTTGACGTGCTGGTGCGTCCAAGGTATGCATCGTCATTAACATCTTCTCGGCATTCTGCGAAGAGCTGTTACCACTAATAAACATTTAATACAGATACTTTGATCCATTTCGATACCAAAATAATACCAAGCACACTAATCCACGTCTAACCTTCATATCTGTCAAAAACAACCCAAAAATGCAAACTGGGTGACCTTGACAACCTTATTTTAGGAACATGGGTACAAAAAAAAAAAAAAAATTAAAAAAAAAATCGAAATCCGAATTAACGAATGTTTTAGGCAGGGTATATTATAGTCCAGCAGATATTTCTTGCTTTAAAGATTGGCATTTATATTTAACAAAAATAGACTATTGAAACGATGACACTAGAATTTGGATAGTGCGTCGCCTTCATGCTTTGGAGATAATGATTTTAGTCCAAAGAAAGTAAAGGTGAACGTTTGGCGACATTCCTCCGAGAAAACAGTCTGTGGTGAGGTTAGTTAACTGCCGAGACTGGAACAGACAAGAAGGCAATTTCACCGAGCTGTTTTACACAGGAAACAGGGTGCGATTAATGCTATTTTCTTAATATGTTGTAGAACCACACAGATTGCAAATAAAAAAAAAAAAAATTTTGAATTTTTAAATTCTACATCAATTAATTACAGGATTTGATCATAATAACAATTTAAACTACGGCAAATAAAATATGAACGACGTAAAACAAATCAAATATAAACAGTAATGTTTATCCAAAAATAGAAAAACAAAATTAAAACTTGTAAACATGTTTGTCTCCAAACGATTCTTTCCAAATAAAAAATATTTGCACAACATTACAACATAATAAAAAGTATTTGGCCTCAATGGAGAAGAAAGTACTATATATAAACCATCAAAAGTTTCATTAATCATCAGTTGAATTTTAAAGTTCAAAACAAAATAATCAAATCCAATCAAAAAAAAAAAAAGAAATGGCTTTCAAATTTGTGTTTCCCATCATTACAGTTCTGTTGGCAAACGCTTTCGCTGCGCCCAATCTGTTGGGTGGATTGGGTGGATTGGGTGGATTGGGTGGCTGAGTGGTTTGAGCAATGGGGTTGGAGGTGTTCTTGGTGGCATAACTGACGGATTAGGAAATGGTCTGGGCAGCATTCTAAATGGAACTGGCCAAGGTCTTGGTGACATAACTGGAGGTCTTGCAAATGGTGTGGGCAGCATACTAAATGGTACTGGTGGCGTTCTCAAACAAGGACTTACCGGAGGTTTACCTGGAAGTCTTACAAATGGCATTGGCGGTGTTGTCCCAGGTGTTGAAAATGGACTTAAAGATATTGTTGGTGGTGTTGAAAGTGGTGTCAATGATATAACTGGTGGATTGAGAAATGGTCTGGGCAGCATACTAAATGCCACAAAAATCTCAACTGGAGGACTTACAAATGGTGTTGGCGATATTGTCACCGGTGTTGAAGATGGACTTAAAGATGTCGTTGGTGGTCTCGAAAAAGGCATTTCAGATGTAACTGGTAGCCTCGGTGGTGTAATTGGAGGTGCTACTAATGGTGGTGGTAGTATTGCCAATGGTGCAGAAGCTGTCATTGGAAAAACTGTATAATAATATGAACTAAATCCCTCGTATTTAATTTGTCTACTAATAGTAAAAATTATTTAAGTTTGTTTAATAAATTAAAGTTCAAATTCAAAATGTACAAAATGACGAGTTCAACCAGATAGCTACCGGCCTATTGTAATGCCTGTTGACTTGGGCTTTTATTGAGCGGAAGGTTTCTCATTTGGTATCGTTAGGCATTATATGTCTTTGAAACCATACGTAGAGTCTATGAAACGTGCCAGATCCAGCAGTGGCATGTTTTCCGAGATATCGGGTGCGTTCTCTTTGAAGTGCAGAGCAATTACATTGGATGTTGGATGTTGAATACTTTCCATCTACTCTTCATCCCCGAAGTTACGACAGAAGTCATGAGCACATCACAATTTACCAATGGTGCAGTGCCAACATACTGATCCTGTTCTTGTTAAAGTATTGGGGGTTCAGAGTGCTTTTGAGACATGACAGCACGGAACATTTGCCCAATGTGTTGGTTGCAAAAAAAAAAAAAAAATCCTTAAATGGCCTCCACATTAAAGCCAAGATAGAGCATTTCAATTTCCTATTGTGGCAAAAGGCTTTCTTCTAGCGATAAATCTATTGGACAACAGCTTATCCACAAGAATAGTCAAGCGTCATCACACTATTAAGCTTCCATTCAGAATACACGATTAGCCCTACGACCTCCTCCGTTCAAAAACCATGTTTTGGAGGTATCTCAAGTGGAATGGAAAAACTGCTATGACAAATGGTTTGAACGAATGCAAAAGTGTATTGATCATCAAGGGGAATATTTTGAAAAACAATAAAGCCATTTTCATTTAAAAATGTTTGTCATTATCTGCTATTCCCGAAATATAAATAGTACCCCTCGTATATGAGACATAACTTAAATAATAGGACCGTTATTGAGCACGATAACAATACTTTCTTTGACATTGTCCACATGTGAACTCTAAATATGGCCTTCAAACTTGAACCTTTAGTAATCTCTCATTAGTATCTTCCCTCCGTACTTTTAACTGGTTTGTTAGGTAAATTATTAGCTTTCTCTTTTGTATTGGAAATTACAAAAAAAAAAATTAATTGTTTGGTTGATCAGGTGCAAAAGTTAACTCGTGTGTGTATCTCAATATAACAAATTAAATGCTGAACCAAATAAATTTGTATACTCTTCACAAATCGTGTGATTATTATTATGATTCTGTCACTGTGTTTTGCAACGCTCTAAATCAAACAACTTTTAACCTCCTAATAAAATAGAATTGTTAACTCCACTAAAAGCTAAAGACTCTAAAAGTATGATTTAGATTACTTTTATGCTAATTCTTATAAATATTGGTCCTTATGGTACCTTATGGTATAGAATATCGCCCCATGTAGGTCTATAAAAACGTTGAGAGTAGGAACAGGGTATCTTGTAGTCGAACAAATTCGACTGCAGCTTTCTTTCGGAGTTTTGTGTTATGATATTTTTTTTTTTTATATTTTGAGAATATTTTTTAAGAAATTTTTGTATATAAAGGCCTTGAAAAGTTGCATTCGATATAAATAATTAAATTAAATCATTAAGTCGAAGTTACCGCCTACATTCCAGCCAGAATTATCTTGCGCAATGATACTCAAGCTCGTGTTCGTTGTTATTCTGGGTATACTTGCCACTGGCATCGCTATGCCAAGTATAACTGGCGGATTATTAGATACTAGTATTGGTGGTATCGTTGGAAGTGTTGGCAGCGGTGTTGGTGATATAACTGGCGGAGTTGGAGATGGTCTTGGTGGTATTGTTGGTGGTGTTGGAGATGGAGTCGGTGAAATCGTTGGGGGCGTTGGCAACGGTGTTTCTGATATAACTGGCGGAGTAGGAGATGGTGTTGGCGCAATTGTTGGTGGTGTTGGAGATGGAGTCGGTAGTATCGTTGGAGGAGTAGGAGATGGAGTCGGTGGTATCGTTGGAAGTGTTGGCAGCGGTGTTGGTGATATAACTGGCGGAGTTGGAGATGGTCTTGGTGGTATTGTTGGTGGTGTTGGAGATGGAGTCGGTGAAATCGTTGGAGGCGTTGGCAACGGTGTTTCTGATATAACTGGCGGAGTAGGAGATGGTGTTGGCGCTATTGTTGGTGGTGTTGGAGATGGAGTCGGTAGTATCGTTGGAGGAGTAGGAGATGGTGTCGGTGGTATCGTAGGAGGTGTGGGCAGCGGTGTTGGTGATATAACTGGCGAAATTGGAGAAGGTCTTGGTGGTATTGTTGGTGGTGTTGGAGATGGAGTCGGTGAAATCGTTGGAGGCGTTGGCAACGGTGTTTCTGATATAACTGGCGGAGTAGGAGATGGTGTTGGCGCAATTGTTGGTGGTGTTGGAGATGGAGTCGGTAGTATCGTTGGAGGAGTAGGAGATGGAGTCGGTGGTATCGTTGGAAGTGTTGGCAGCGGTGTTGGTGATATAACTGGCGACTTTGGAGATGGTCTTGGTGGTATTGTTGGTGGTGTTGGTGGTGTTGGAGATGGAGTCGATGAAACCGTTGGAGGCGTTGGCAGCGGTGTTGGTGATATAACTGGCGGAGTTGAAGATGGTGTTGGCGGTATTGTTGGTGGTGTTGGAGATGGAGTTAGTTGTAGTATCGTTCGAAGTTTTGGCAGCGGTATTGATGATATAACAGACGGAGTAGCAAACGGTGGTGTTCAATATATATCTAAAATTTCATGCAGCAATAATAAAGGAGCAATAATAAAGGTTGATATTGAAATTAATACAGAAGACCTTTGGATAGTGAATAAAGCCATAATACAAGCAGAGATAAAAAACGCTGTTTTGGCTGTTATTCAAGTAATTTTGGCAAATAGTCCTCTATAACTTTAAAAAAAATAAGAATAAATATTTTTTTAAAAATCTCTATCTTTGAGGAGTGTCACAGCTGAAATACTTTTCAGTTACCCGACAATGCTGGTTTATATAAGTATATTTCAGTTTTTTTTTTTTTTTTTGGTTTCTTTTTAATTTTGAATAGGTTGTTTAGATTTTACAATTTTTATTATTATATTGAAAAATGTAATTTTATATTTGTCACGAATTGCGATTTTATTAAATGTTTTAAATATAAATGCTTAAATTACAAATATTTACAATACAGTAAAGTAAATAACTAAGTGTTTTTATTCTAGTTTTAGTTCTAGTTTTAAGAAGTTTGCACTCCAATTTTAAAACCAACTTATTCACAGATTAAGGTAATAACAAGCGATTATACACTAGACAGACAGTTAGAAATGACTCGAACTTCTCGCATTGTCGAGTTGATCAGTTACAAATATATGTTTATATCTCACTTTATGGGGTCTACGTTGGTCTCCTTAAGGCGTTGCAAACATTGTGGTTACATTACAAAGCACTCAGTGTGAAGAGTATAAATAAATTTATGTTAAATAATACTAGAACTAAGTTTTAAAACTAGAAAAATAAAAATTCCTACAACTTTAATAAGAAAAAAAAACGTGGGTTGGATTTACTCCGCTACTTAAATACGAGCTACTTACACTATACTTAAAAAGTCATTTATGGTACAGTTCATTCACGCTTTTTTTATTTAGTGTTGTGGCATTTTGTATTGCAATTTAGGGAGAGAAATTATTACTAAAAACAAATCAGTTTTTGAAAAGCAAACAATTATTTTTAAAAATATAAAACGAGCAATCTTGAAATATTTTCTATGATTCCATATCAAATATTTGTTTGATAATCACTTTTTTTCATTTTGACCAGCAGCGACTTAGATTTGATCATAAAAAATTATATAATACTATTAGGTATATTCGACGTAGCTTTTGGCAGAATTTTGAATATGCAATTTGAGGTTAAAGACGAATAAAAAAAAGCGTTTAATAAATTTTCACTGCGAAATTTGCGAAATACGCGTTTAACTATTTGTTGTGTTGACTATGAAATTAAGTTTGAAGACAATCGGATGATCCAAAAAACTTACTCAACTTACTCTCATATATCATTTTACCTACGTTTCCCCTTGGGGTGAAATATTTTTATATCGGTGAGTCACGAATTGAAATACTTATTTTTGGTGTATAGTCTACAAACCGAATATAATTGAAAGCATCTTCTCGAAAATTCACTTTAATATCGCAACACGAAAAGAGAAAAGCAGAGTCTAAATATGATTTGAAGTCTATATTATCCATGAACTCGATGTGCAAACAGAAAGTTCGAAAGGACAGATGGGTATGTCTATATCAACACATTTCGCGATGCTCCTGTCTGTAACATACTTACGTAATACACAAACGTAATAAACCGTTTGACTTAATGTGGGTACAGCATAACAATCACATTTTATTTCATATCAATTAATGGCTATATATGTGCCAGATTAAATATCCAATTTCTTTTCTTGCGGTATACATATACACTGATAAAACACGTACGTACGTAACAGACGCTTTGGGACAAATAGATTAAAATTCACAATCTGTTATTTCCGCTGCTATATCTCAGCTCACAGTATTTTGATAGAAAAGCATAAAATATAAAAAGTTTATCAATCTCACAACGTATTATCACACGAAATATGAGCACGAATTGTTGGTCTCATTTTTCTGCAAATCGTAGTGATTTTACAGGGTGTCTCAAAAGAAAGTTCACATTTGATTTGCTGGTTGCGTGAACGCAATTGTCAATTTGTAGCCTAGCTTTTGGGAATTTAGTCGCTATGGAGCGTTTCTCGGGAGCGGACCATGCGTTGTGCGTACGTGAGTTTTACAAAAACGGTAATTCAGCGACTGTAGCGCGTAGAAAATTCTGCAGTATTCGTAATTTTCGTCATTTAAATGATGCGCCAAGCCCTCGACTCATTGGAAAATGGGTCGAGAAGTTTGAAGAGACCGGTCCAAAGCTGAAAAAATCAAAATCCGGGCGTCCAAGGACTTCGAGAACGTTCGAAAACGTAGACATTGTTACTCAGTATGTTCGTGACAACCCGGACCTTTCGATTCGGAAGCGTGCGGTTGGCTTAAACGTGCATAGATCATCATTGTTCCAACAGGTCTCTACCACGAGTTCATGAAATTTTTCCTGGCAAATTGATCTCCAGGAGAGGTGACATAAATTGGCCTCCACGAAGTTCCGATTTAACCAATATGGACTTTATCCTGAGGGGTTACGTCTAATCTAAAGTATAAGGCAACAAACCGACTTCCCTGGCACAATTAAAAGAAAATATACGTCACAAAATGGCAGCCATCGCGGAGAATACGTGTCGAGCTGTCATAGGAAATTTTAGTGCTCGATTAAATGAACTCAGTTTTGAGACACCCTGTACTACACCAACTAAAAATTTTTTTGAAATTAATTTCCAACGACATATTGTTCAAGTATGTTTAAAAATATTAAGCCATTTGAAATTAGATTTTATTTTTATGAAGCAACAATCTATAAGAAGGCACCCTATCGCATTTTAAGTTGATATTTTCAAACAAATTCATAAAAATGTGATGTGGGTTTGTATGGAACCACCTCAAAAAGTGGGCGAACACGCCCATTTGTATATGTATATGAAGCGGCTGTCCACAAAATCGCCTTTCAACCTAATATTGACTTCAATAAAGAAGTTATTCATACAAAAACACAAAATTGGGCAGCATGTTTGTATGGCGGGTTCCACCCATTAATGTATATGTAAAGCGTCCGTTCGTTAGAAGCTACCATATCAATCATTAAGTTGTTATTGACTGCAATAAAACAGTTTTTCATATAAAATTCCAAAAGTTGGAGATAAGTTTGTATGGCGGCTACTACTAAAAGTGGGCGGACACGCGCATTGACATTTATGAGAATCGTCCGTTCATAAGATATTGACTGCAACAAAAACGTTTTCCATTCAAAAAATCAAAAGGGTGCGGGTGGTTCGTATGGGACTACCCCAAAAAGTTAAGGGATACACCTTTCGATATATATTTGAAGAATCCGTTCATAAGAACCGACCATGTAAATTTTTAAGATGATATCATTCCGGAAACTTGTTTAGTAATACTAGCTGATACTATGTATTTAGCAAAATTCGAACTCAGGTATTTTCCTTCTATCAGCAATTAAATATTTATTCTACTATATAATACGAGTACAACATGATTAGTATTGTCATTTTGCATTCAAATGAGTGATACTTGAAACTCTGTAGAGAAATTAAGTAGAAGATTACGATTGCAAATTAAATCTCTGCATACATTTGTGTACTTAGCCGTACTCATATATGCACAAAAGATACATTAATCGAGTGTTGGTAATTAAATATCTGTCTGTTAAGTTATACTTGTATAATTAAGAATTTATTGCCAAGAAGACGAACAAGCAAATAAAGCTCCAATGGCTATAAACCATAATATTCTCAAGTGGTTGGTAATATAAATTAAAATGTCAAATGGCTGAAATAGGCTGTTTTTTCTAGAGATGTAGAATTGAATATAAATACAGAGCTTACATAACTTCAAACTGTAGATAGGTTTTATAAGAAGGACAATTTTGTGTCATTAGTATTTAAATATTAAGATGATTTCGGGCATGGCTTGGATATGATGCGTTCTGAAGTTTATATTTTCGACTTATATTTAGTGTATACGTGTTGCGAAAACGATCCATGGTTAATCGAAATAATCGCTCGGATGAACGATTATGTACACCATAAAATAAACTTAGCTTTCCCGAACTAAAGCACAACTTTCGAAATAAATTTGCACAGTTCGCAAGCATTGTTCTGGCGCTAGACTATTCATGATAAAATGGCAAACCAAACTGCGCACAAATAACAATAACGTTACCATATCTGCCCATTTTATGACAGTTTAATCAAATTCTGAAAATGAAACATCTAAAAAGAATACCCTATACTTATTAAAGAGCACGAAGCTGTTTGACCTGGCTTAACCTTTTTTTACTTGCTGCGCGTAAGCCAATTTAAGGCAAAACATGAGCGAAAAAGATATTCTACTTCATTGACTTCTTGTACCTATATAAATTGCTACTTTTAATGTTAAATAAACCGAAAATATTGTTTGAAGAACAAACATAGTACTTAAGAGCGAAAAGTGCAAAAGTCAATAAAGCACTTAGTCACTTCATTGTTTTACTTGTTGGCATTGCTCTCTTAATAATATTCTTGATAATAATTACTTGATATACTCGTACTTGTGTGTGCCATCATCATGTCTATAGCAAATTGAACAAATAAGCCAATACATATAAGCACCACTTCCGTTTTCGGCTTGCGTAAACAGAGCATAAGCACGCAACCATATCATAATAAAACATGTCGGCATAGCGAGCTACAAATGTATGTATGTTAGTGTAAACATGTTCATACATGTATGTATAAACATACATTTGATTTATGCAGCGACAAAATATTATTTGCTTTTCTGACATTTTCATTTTTTTTATACTCTTAACACGTAAAGTGAATAGAATTTAAGTTTGGTCACGGAGTTTGTAACGCATTAAGGCAAGTATCAGAGACTCCATAAAGCATATATATATATACAGGAGTCGGCGTTCGAAGTGTTACCGACTTCACGCTGCTGTAGCAATCAAACGGCTGATGACAGCGCGCTCTTGTTTAGTCAAGCGTCAACAGTGTTATTGCTTTGTATATAGCTGGAAAATCGCAACCAGCAATTGTTAATGAGCTACGTCATTTACGTGTGAACAAAATGTTTGTGTATCGCACCATTACACGCTACAATTATATCATCAAAAAACGCCATGGAGGTGGACAGCCAAAAACAGCAACCTGGAAACTACAAGAAATGGCTAGAAAGGTGAAGGCCAGAATTCAATGTAATGCACAACAAAGCGCAGTTCAATAGGCGAAACAACTCAATGTGTCTGCTCGTTGCATGGAGCGCATATTATAAAATTAACTACAATTGAAGCCCTACAAAATACAAAAAGTGACAACCACCCACTCAGCACCAAGGCCACACACGTTCCGCTGTGATACCACATGAATCTCCTTTAAAACTCGAGCCCTATCCTTTTATAACTATTGGGAAGATTTTACATACTTCGCTAAAGTTTGGACCGCCATCTTGAAAGTTTGAGATTTAGAAAGTATTATTTAGAAAGTAGTCTCCCCCAAGTGTCTGAATTATCTCTTGGACAGTACGGGATAGTAACAAAGAAGGTGATGGATGTTTTCGAGCAAAAACGTTATTACAGCATGTAAAGAAGTCTTGTGAGGAGGCTTCCAGTCTTCTGGCATGCTGACCTATCAGACAGTATCCTATTACCACTCCTATTAAAATTGATAAAACTGTTCTACACATCCTAAGTAGGGACTGAGGTTTTTTTCGGTCATACCTTGACCACGAATGCCATAATAAGTCTAGATCACTTTCTGTTTGCGGTCCTAATACTTTTAATTTTGATTTTCATCTTGCAAGTTGACAGCGGTATGCCAATTGTCTTCGTGTCCTGTCGTTAATGTGTGGTTGTACCTAGTTTTTTCATCTACTAGATTTTTCATCTAAACCTCAATATTTCTGAATCCTGTCACCCAAACGAGGCGAATACTATTCTGCTCAGACAGAGTTTTGCGGCATTCAGTAATGGTTCTTAATCGATTTAGACATAAGTCCAGCGTTTTTATAGCTGCTTACTGTCTGAGTATAGGTAGACTTGTTTCCCTCTTGTCCTCTAGACAATGGTAACATCTTTTCAGATAAACTGCTAATACCGTTTCACACTATATGGGAATGGTAAAATGACCATGTCACGTCCACTTTTAGAAGTAGCTCCATAGAAACACACCGCTCACTTTTGGGTTATTTTTTTTTCTACTACTATCAACATAACTTTAAAATTAGACATGGATGCCTCGTATAGATGAAAGCTTCACATACATACCACATTGTTTAGAAATTCTATTATCAGTAAGTCACTAGTTTTTTAACGCTATCATGGAAACGTAGACCCCATTAAAAATTCTATAAAAACGTAATCTGCTTGTCGAGACCGTGTCAGTTTGTTTTTCTGTCTATCCGTCTGTATGAACGCCAAGATCTTATATAGATAGAAGTACCATACTTAAATGGTAATCATTCGCCTAGAACTAATCAGTTCGACTATCTAAGACACCACTATAAGAGGTGCTCCCATACAAATCTACACCTTAATTGGAAGCTCTTTTTCTTTCTACCTGATAATTTTACTTTAAATCAGTTAACATATATCACTTAGACTCAGTATAGTGTAACTTAAAGTCGAGCAAACTCGTCTCCTGTGTTTTTTCTTGTTAATTTTTTTTTTTTGTCACTACAACAAAATTGTTGTCATCGTCTTTCCACTTGTGTTCGGAAATGATTATTCGTCAGTTGAGTAAACAGCAAAAATGGTATAAACAGAACAAACAAACTCATTTGTTCGTATCCTTCCTGTGGAGTTCAGAAAAAGTATATGGGATATAACAGCAGGATAACAAAACACAACGACGACAACAACAACAACAACAATAACATAAACAAATAAAATACAACTAGAAAAGCAAATAAACAATAATTTAAAGTCAAGGCATGAAAAACTTTGCTCCACTGCACTTGTTTAATATTGCTGGCATTCTTGAATGCCATCGTCGTCATCGTCTGTCATGATGTAGAAAAATAATAGTAATTTATTTTCACTATGCAAATTAACGCTCAGCAGTTACAGTTGTCGTCGGCTATTTGTATAAAAAACAAGAAAAAATGTGAACGCCAGTAAAACCGAATCTAAAATACTTACCATTCACACAAAATGGCCAACTGTGTACTTAACCTAAACCATAAGCAGTACCCCATAAAATTTGATGGCACACACCTATTAATATTATAAATGTAAAGCTTCTGTTCATAAGAAAGTTTAATATCCAATTTCAAGTTGCCATTGACTATAAATATTTGGATTTTTCAGACAAAAACCACAAAATGCAACCATTTGGTTGTGTGGGTGCTATGCTTAAAAGTGTGCCCGGCACACATACTTCTTATGAAGACTCCATATCAGATTTTCAGTTGATATCCATTGTAATAAAAAAGTTTTTCATACAAAAACGCAAAAGTGGGCGGTGGGTTTGTATGTGGGCTACCCCTAAAAGTAAGCGTGGCACATTGATATGGATACACTAGGCAATCAAAATATGCCTCTATACAGAAAATCAGTAAAATCTCTCAGTAATGTCTACAAACAAGAAAGAATGCTGCGGTAGAGTTTGTACGACTTCGAGATATGTATGTACCATGTTTAAGGTTACTTATATGAACCAGAGTTTATATTTTTTAGTGATTCGATCTGGACATATGTGGGATATTTTATTAAAAACTATGAATAATCCGAACTAATTAAAAAAGAACTTCAAACAAAAATTCAAAAAAAAGGGAGAGTGGTAGTTTGCATGAGACTTGAAGTGAGCCGATCTGGGTCTATGTGGAATTTTTTATAGTGATTAACGTAAGATATTATTTTAGGTTATTATTACGCATTTTAAGATATTTATTAAGATATTATTACGCATTTCTAGCCTAATTAAGAACTAAAACAAAAAAAAGCACATACAAAAACTTCAAAATGGATGGAAAGTTTGTAAGGTGGCTACGCTTTATAGTGTCCCGATCTGGACCTAAGCGGCATATTTTATTAGGGTTTACATCAGATACTCCAAATTTTACATATGCATACAGAAACTTAAAAATGATTACTAGGTTTGTATAGGGGCTACCCCTTAAAGTGGGGTTGGCATGTTCAGTTACAACTAGTTATCTGAAGAAGGAAAATAAGAGTCTCAATATCCACATTTGATTCTCTATCTCTTAAAGTATCCGATGATCTGTTCGTTCAAACAGAAGAACGAACGGACAGATGGACATGTCTATATCAACTCGTTTTCCGATGCTGATCAAGAATATGTAAACTGTATGGAGTAGCCGATGCTTCTCTAATACTTTAGAAATAACAAAAATTTGCTCTAACTTAATATACCCTCTTACTCTATGGACAGATATATAAAACAAGCAGCAACACATAGACAGACGGACGGACATGTCTCATCGTGTTGATCTAGTATATATATATATATATATATATATATATATAGGAGTACTTTATGGAGTCTGCGATATGTCTTTTTAATGTGTTACAAACTTGCTGACAAACTGATAACACCATTTCACACTATGAATGCATGGTATAAAAAAGTACAAATAAATACACGGTATAAAATTCGCCCAATAGTCGGACAGTCAGCAAGCTCAAAGTCTCATGACAACCGACTGTCAGACCCTCAGTCTGTCAGCAGGCTATAACTGAGACATTGGAGACAAGTTGTTTTATGCTCGCTTTTGTGAGTATCTGAATAAATATTTGTGCGTTTGAATCAACATGAGGTTATTTATTTCTTAGAACAAAATTAAAATGTTGCCACTTAGTATTTTGTTATTATCATATCAGATAAACAAAAATCAGCTCAAAATTTGCAGGAATTCCATTTTATATGTATATATTTTATTCAGTTGATTTGAAGTACGATATATTGTTTATAAGAAGACTATAATAGAATAGAGTTTAAAATTATGCAAATATATTAAAGTTGATTTAATTATTATACCATTCACACAAGGTGTGAAATGGTATTATCAGTTTGAAAATTTGTAAAGCATTGAAGCAGTTATCCTAGACCCCATAAATTATATATATCGACGCGACGAATCAATCTAGATATGTCTGTCTGTCTGTCTGTCCGCATGTACGTATGTCTGCCTGTCTGTCTGTCTCTATGTTGTTGCACATTTTATGGGCACCAATTTTTAAGGTATCAACTTGTAAGTCGGCACAAAGTCTTATTTTTATTGTTGTTTAATAGAGTGTCTAAATTGACATTCCACATTCGCTTTTTATAGTAGCGCCCATACGAACCACCCCCCACTTTCGACTTTTTATATGAAAATGTTTTTTATTGCTGTCAATATCACCTGTAAATTTGGTATGGTGGCTTCTTATGAAAGGTCTCTTCACCTTCCTCAAAAAGTGGAGGGTGTGATTTCTACACTTTTTAGGTAGCCCCCATACACACACCACTCATCCACTTTTGCCTTCTTCTATGGAGAACGTTTTTATTGCAGTCAATATCGACGTGAAATTTGACATGACAGCATTTTCTTTTTTCTATATAGATATCAAGGGGCGTCTCACGCCCACGTTTATGGGTATCGCCCATAGAAACTTACCGCACAATTTTGGAATTTTGTATGAAAACTTTAATATAGTGGCTTCTTATGAACGAGCACCTCACACAAAGAGAAATAGATGTGATTTCTCCATTTTAGGAGTAGCCCCCATTTAAACCCACCACCAAATTTTGGGATTTGTTATGAAAAACTTTATCATTTCAGTCAAAATCAACTTGACAATTTGACATGGTGACTTCATATGGACACACGCTTCGCTTAACTATCAAGGGGTTGTGTCGCAACATCGTTTAGGGATAGGCTCCAACAAACTTACATCTCATATTTAGGTTGTTAAATTTTACAAATACCTACTTAAATTTACAGCTTGAAACTTCATGTGGATGATATTAAAGCTTTGGTACCACCGAGGTTAATGCTTTTTCTTGTTTTGATTTTCAAAATTAATTTTGATCAATAACTTACCAAACAGCGATAAAGTAATGCTAAATAAGAGTTCGTTTGAAATATAAATGAAAGACATTTTCAACGAATTCTAATAATAATAGTCACAGTATTTGTAACGCATTTAAAAGAAGCATCGGAGACCCATAGAGTATACGAATATATATTATTGAACAGTCTGTCCCCCTAAACTAAACTAGTCGCTCAGTTTTTTGGATATCGATTTGATATTGGGTATGGAAACTTTTTATGTTACTAGGCTGTACAAACATGTATATCACAATTACCATGCCAACCCACTGGAATTTAGTCCCATACAAACCCACCGGGATAAAAAAAACTTGGACTCCCATACAATCTTTATTTGGCAAGTCATCATGAAAAGACTTCAATTACAAAATGTTCAATGATGCGGTGCTTGAACTGTTGGAAGTCGAACCACTTTTTAACGCAAAATTTTGTTCAGCGATGAGGCTCAATTCTGCCTCAAAGGCTGAGCACAATTGTCGCATTTAGTGCGAGAAAAATCCATTGGTGATCCGTCAGCTACCGACACATGCCGCAAGATGCACGGTTTGGTGCAGTTTATGTGCTGGAAGCATCATAGGGCCATATTTTTTCTAAAACGAAGAAAAATCAACCGTCAATGTCACACGATATCGAGCCTTGTTGAACGATTTTTTTATTTTATTTTCAAAATTAGGTGAACATGGTCTAGAAGTCCTTTAGTTTCAACAGAATAGTGCCACATGCCATACTTCTGAAGAAACCATCTACATATTGAGAGAAGAGTTTAAAGAAATCATAATCCAGAGACACGGATCCATTGCTTGGCCCACAAAAACGTATGATCTGACACCGTTGGAATACTTTCTGTAAGAATACTTATATAAGAATATAATATCGTTTGTCTAATCGGACGAACCAGCATCCATTTCAGCCTTGGAAGCCACTATCGGACGCACTATACGTGAGATTAGGCCTCAAATGAATAAAAAAAACGGTGGAAAATTGGAGATCCAAGATGGATTTCGTCTGAAGTTCCCGTGGTGCACGCTTGCACGCTTTATGAACGAATATTGAAGTAGTAGGTATGAGAGTAGATTAATGCTTTTAAAGATGACTTGTCTCCTAAATAAAATTATTAAACTGGAATTCAACAGCATTAAAATTGTAAATTGTAAAGTACTGATTATTGACTTAGGAATTTCATTATCTATTAACCTACAACTAACTAACGTTCTGCAATAAATTTGCCTAAATGCAGATTTTAATTATTAGAACAAAATATTCGCACCCAAAAGTATACAGCGCGCTATGGAAAGCCATCAAACAATACATCATACCAATATACATACTCGTATATAAATTCTCAAACCAACTATATCAATATTTGTCAATCAGCTTTATTATTTTACAGTGTGTCTGGCTCGATTCATTTTGAATATTATTGTTTAATTAGCAAATACAATAATAATTCTATTTATTAAATTGTAAATGGTGTGTGAATCCGAAACGCAATAATTTCTCGTACGTAAATGCTGTGAGGGCTACTCTGTATATTGTGCGCCTTGGCAACCCTGAGTAATGTTAGGTAGCAGCAAACATTTAGTTTGACTTTCGACGTTGAAGCGCCAACAAAAACTACTGTTTATGACTGGTATGCTGAATTCAATCTTGGTTCGCTTAAAGACGAATCTAAAGAAAATCGTCCAAAACAGATGTTGTCCCAGAAGCCATCGATATTGAACTGATAAGACAAGACAATCATGTGACATGACATGAGATGAGAGTATTCTTGGGTATTAGTGGCACACATTCTAAATTATATGAACATTTACCACAAGAAGATTCGTTCGCATTGGATATCGCATAATTTGACAAATCTCCCAGGCTCTTATCGATTGGTGCAAAGAAATGTTGAAGAAACGCAGCTGTGATGGTTCCAAAAACTACCGTGACATAATAACAGGTGAAGAATCATGGAAGATTAGAAGCCACCAAAAAAACACCAATCGACTGTACGGGTGTTCCAAGAACAGAAAATCCCAGCAAAACTTGTTCGCGGACGAAGTAAATGGTCTCCAGTTCTTTTTTTCAGAAAAACTGGCAATGTCGCAAATGTTTCATTAGAGCCACGTCCAACGTTTAATTCTGAATAGTACAACAATTGCTTTCGAAGAATCCTCCACCACGATAATGCGAGCTCTTATACATCGCTTCGCATAATAAAGTTTTTAAACAGTCAAAACATCAAATTGATGGGTGATTCGCCTTAATTTGGCACCCAATCACATCT
Source organism: Leucophenga montana (assembly GCA_035044765.1). NCBI lineage: Eukaryota > Metazoa > Arthropoda > Insecta > Diptera > Drosophilidae > Leucophenga > Leucophenga montana. Next base: position 1,821,818 of record JAWNNQ010001301.1, read on the forward strand.
TCGAGGTAAACGTTTGTCGACGCCTGAAGAAGCTGTTGAAGCATGTAACCAGCTTATTTTGAAATTACCCACTTCTGAGTTACAAAAGTGTTTCGAAAATTGGTTTAAACTCATACAAAAGTGTATTGATCTTCATGAAGACTATTCTGAAGAACATAAAATCCATTTTCAATGATAAGTTACTGCTTTTTTCTTTATTAAACGCACAATACAAAGCTTAACCCTCGTACAAGAATTTATTACAAAGCAGACAATTGTGCGAACATATTTTTATCAGCGTACAAATCTAATTGAAGTTTGTACAAAAATTGAAATACGAAAAACAAAAGTGAACAAATAGTAACATGCGTTCATAAAAACTTCAACAACCCTACAAAATAATTCAGTACGTTTAGACATCTCGGCTTAATAAGTATCTACTTGTTTATAAATATAAAATTGGGCATGCTTTGAACATGAAGTTTGCTATAAATGCGTGGCTAATTTTGCTACTAGTCACGTTGGTTGCAGCACAACTGAACACCTTGGCAGCTCAGAACGAGGCCGGAGTTACAAACTGGATACGCCGCTTTTTCACTAAAATACGAGCAGTACAAAAAAGTTGGACACCAAATGCTGCACCAAATGCCAATTCAACCCTGACAAGCTTCTTTAATCGGATGCTTCCACGAGCCTAAAGATGCTGCAGCAAAAAGTGTTCGATTTTAATATCAATTAAGTTAAATTTTTGTTACAATATACAGATTAATTGAAATATATGGCTTACTTCAATTAAATTCGCACTTCATATTTAATTACGAATATTTTAGAAATTTCATTTAAAAAAATGAGGGCACTAGAATGTTTTTAGTAGACAGATACTAGGTATATACATTTTTATACCATTCACACATAGTGTGAAATGGTATTATCAGTTTATCTGAAAGTTTGTAACGCATTAAAAGAGGCATCGTAGACCCCGTAGATACGAGTCGAGTTGAGTCTAGCCATGTCCGTCTGTTTGTCTGTCTGTCTGTCTGTCTGTCTGTCTGTCTGTCCAGGGACTAATTTTTATGCTATCCAGTTGAAATTTTGCACATACGTTTCTTTTTATTGCAGTTTAATAGAGTGTCAATATTGACCAGCCACGCCCACTTTTTGGGGTAGCCACGTACAAACCCACCGCCCACTTTTGACTTTTTGTATGAAAAACTTTTTTATTGTAGTCAATATCAACTTAATAATTGATATGGTAACTTTTAGTGGACGGATGCTTGACATATACATTAATGGGTGGGACCCGCCCACTATTAGAGGTAGCTCCCATACAAACCTATGGTCCACTTTTGATTTTTTGTAAGAAAAAATTCTTTAAAAATCAATATTAGGTTGAAATGCGATCTTGTCAATCTTCTCGATACGTCAAAAGCGGCGAATAAAACACCTCAATCTTCTGCATCTGCCTCTTCGCAGAATATAAACTTATATTACATTTGCATTCTATATTAATTCCGGCACAAAGATCTCCTCGATCAAACATCAATACACCCTTTTACAGGGTATAAAATACTGATCTTTCGCTTGTGCAGTACAAATGAAACGAAAACTAAAATGAGAAATTGTTGAAGAGTAAATAAATCAGGAGACTGCCATGTGTGTTTTATTCGTTTGTTTTATCATTTCATTCGGTTTGCTTCGTTCTCTTGCAACGAACCAAGTTCACCACACAACTTACAACTGGTTGAAAGATTTCATTTCCGATTACAATATTTTTTCGGTTACAAGAATTGAAAAAACCAAACATGGAAAATTCAATCTCTTTCTTTGTAATCATATACATCATAAAGTGAAGTTAAGTCGTTATAGAGCTAACATGCTTTACCTTCAAATCACTACGTAAAAGAAAAGCACAATACACTGGCAATGCTAAAAATAATATTTTCGATGAAAAACCCGAAATAAAAACGTACAGCAAACATCAATATACAATCAACATGCGCAACTAATTATAATTACGTGTAGACTACATAAACCAAAAAAAAAAAAGAAAAAAAGATCAAGCAGTAATAGGTAAATTGCCTTAAAGTATGCCGCACATCTGTATACAAATCGTGTGCCATGTTTAACACTGACGCAGCATATTTTGTCATGCTTTGGCATACATAAATAATTTCGATGCGCAAATAATCTATAGTCTTCTTTTAGGCTACGACGCGCGTTTTTGCTATTATCTCTTTTGCTATAATCAGTTTGTATATTTTACGCACGTCATTGCTACGCTTGGTCACCGGTCCCGATACGGCACTTTGGGTTATGCTACAGTATACTCGACATTAGCTGTGGCGCCTAAAAAGCTGCTTCAATTTTTTTCTTCACTCTCTGCCGCTCGTTTAATGAATCAACAAGTGTAATTGTACCTTATGCTCGCACAACATCATCGTCAGAGTCCTTTTTTCTATGCTTCGTCCTTCTATTCGTTTCATTTCGTTTAAATTAGTCGACAGCGACATTGGCGTCGCACAGTGGTTTCACTTTCAACGTCATCTATAACTAAAAGGGTTACTTCTAAGCGCTTCTGTGCTGAGCACCAAATAAATTTACATAAATTCCATTTAAAGTGCAAAAATAACATAAAAAAATTGTTTTTCGTTTTCAACATTTCTGTTTTTTTTTTTTTATGATGATGCTTTGCTATACTCCCTCTTTCTCTCTCACACACACAGTCATGGTTTTCTATATTTACAAATTAACATTTTGATTGGATTTTTCAATATTGTTCCATATGTTCAATGTAGATTCGAGTTTTTCGAAGCCACATGGCTGAGTAGATCTATGATATTTTTTTTTCCACATTTTTCGCATTTTCCTCATACTTACTTTCAGAAAGTTATTGATAAGATAAGCGTTATTGATTAAATTGGAATTGAACTGTTAAACTGTATAGTATATGCAAAGTGTTGTATTGATGAGTGTACAAAGCCAGCAATTTTAATTTCGCTACTTTTATTAACATTTATCCAAGAAAATGCAATAGATTGATGTAAAGTTTTAAATAAAAACACATTTGTCAATAACTTAAATTGCGATTCACACTTGCCAGAAACGTTTTGCTATATGAAATAGTCGTCCCTTTTTTCATCAGATTTAGCTATATGGCACAGGAATATGAAACTTACACTTACATGACTTGATAAAAAAGTGTGGTCAGATTGGTCTTAAATTTTGTCTAGTTATTATATACGACATGACTGTAACTTTCAAGTCTGCAACTATTTTTTTTTCGAATTTATGTCAGAAATTTTGAAATTCCGAAATGTGAATTGGAATATAACTATAATTCATACTGTAAATCATATAAAACTAGTTGTGTATTATAAGAGCTTTCGAGTTTTAATTTGTACTTCATAATTTACCGTTAGTTGATTTCATCCCTTCGCTCGCTTTAAGTCATAAAGAGAGCGAATCAGAGAGCGAATTATTGTATCATTTTGAGAATACTTAATCATGTGTAACTATTCGAGTGTTCATCGCCAGCTAGCCAAACAAGATCTATTTTTCAAACTATCTTTCATAAATTTTGTTTTGAATAGAAATTTATATTATTTTATTTTCATACTATAAAACACGACTCAAATTTGAATAATAATATATTATAGTTTTAAGTTAAAAAATTTTTGTATCACATTAATCAATATTTGTAATATAAGACTCACCCTTAAAGCAGATTCTGGATTAAAACCGATTGGTACACAAATTATTTAACTGCAAAAGAAAAGTACATATATGTCTAGAAAAAACTGTTCAAATTTTGTTTACAGGCTTTTATGAAAGACTTCTGTGTGCAAGGTGTATTAGAATGTTATGTACAAACAATGGAACTCAATTTGTAACCACTTTAATTTATTTGATTGAGCTGAATTTTAATGTAGCCGTGTGAGCCCAATGACTTATTGTCGAACTTTTGATAGTTAAATCAAAACTAAAACTAACACAGATATTTAGTTAAAGTTAAACGTAAGTCGGCTGTTTAAAAAATTTTTTTATAGGCGTAGATCATGCTATGGAACTTTAGAAAATATGTATTATCGCCTGTGTCGGTTTAACGCTTGTGACGAATCACAAGCACAGCAGGTCGACAAGCTTTTCATAGAAGCACACAACTGGTCGAAACATATTTGATATCTCCTCATTTTAAGAGCATTAAGAAGTAAGAGCGAGAACATAATAATCTCTCGGATCCGTAGAACCTCCACAGACTGGCCGTTCCAATTTAACTACACAAAAAGAATCGATATATTCATTTTCGTCTGTAGACCAACTAGTATCTTATGTAAACTCTTTCGTCTTTCTATATGGCTGGTGTCTGTAGAATCAAAATCTAGTTCCTTGGGATATTAATTTGAAACTTTTTATGATGGCTTTCTGACAGGATCCACCATAGTAGGTTATGTTGTATAGGTAACACATTTGGGAGACCTTGTAACAGCATATACAGAGTGGCATTGGTATGGAAACCCAAAGGTAAAATACAAGTACATACTAAAAACCACAAAGCGCCGAACCACCCTGCAAGTACTGTGCAGACACAATGTTAACTGGAAGCAAGCAAAATAAGCTGCACAAATTAAAATATGATTGGAAATTTCGTTGTAGAAGTCTTTTACTACCAAGTGTTATAAAAAAAAAAAAGAAACAAAAAGAAAGAACGCTGCAGTTGAGTGTGAGTGACTTGGAGACACCCTGTACCTGGTTTTAAGCAGTTTATTGTACCCATAGATTTGTATGGGGCAAATTTGGCGTTGCCAGCATGACTAGTTTCTATGGAAGCAATCCCTTATATTGAAGTTTGTACGTTCATTTAATATACTTTATCTGAAGTGGAAACAGAAGAGTCTAAATATTCAAACATGAAAGCTTTATATCGTATACTCGTAGTCTCCGAGAGATCTTCATTCAAACAGCCAGAAAGACGGACATGTCCATATTGACTCAACTTTTACTACTGATCGAGAATATAAATACATGCCTCCTTTTATTAAAAAATATGGAGATTTAATATAATCAAAGGATTTACTTTGTAATAAATGTCTGTTTTACAAATTTTTAAGTTTGGTGCCACTTAGTTTAATAATTTTTCTAAACTGTACGTCTGTGAATATTTTAAGGTCTCCAAGTCGTAATGTTATGCAAATGCAAACCTTAAACTCGGTACTACAAAAGTTAATGTTCTATCTGAACATTAACTTTTGTAGTACCGAGTTTAAGGTTTGCATTTGCATAACATTACGACTTGGAGACCTTAAAATATTCACAGACGTACAGTCAGACAGGAATACATCGACCCCTCATATCAAGCTGATCAAGAATTTATATACTTTAAGTATCTTTGACGCAACCTAAAAATTCGTGACAAAATTAGCATACAAGAAGTTTAAATTTAGTTGCTATAAATCGTAAAGGGCTGCAAATTAAGTGTGAATCATGGATCACAAGTTCATCGCATCGCCTCTGAACCAGAATCGAAAGATACATTTACCAGTTAACCAAACGACTACAACTCACATCAAGAAAAAATTTTGTAATAATTAAAGTCTTGCAAATGTCTTTATAGTTTGTCAGAATTAGTTGAAAAGTTGCTAAAAACAGCAAATAGCTTTTCTGTACTTTTCACAAATCTGTCAAGTAGCTTTCTAGAAAAAAGCCAGCGAGCACAAAATCAGAGTAGTTTAAAGTAGCAATAGTGTCAAGTTAACAAAAGACAGTTAAAATTCTTTCTCTCTAACTAAAATATTATTGTATGAGCACAAGTTTTGAAATATAATCTTTAATTGCATACGAATAATGTGACTGAGTTGTAATTTGCTTTATGTATTTATAAGTTTATCTTATTTCATTAAGAATAAAATACAAATACGAACATAAATTCAATTAAAAGTGACAATAATGTCAACGAAATATGATATTTAGTTCGAATTTTATGCAACACATAGAATAAATTCAACAAATATTTATTACACTAGTTTACAAAGAAAAAGCAACTTCCGCTAACAGTTTTTGTCGAGTAATATGGTTGCGCTGAACACGAAAAACATGCTGATGTTTTTTTCATTTGTACCATTCACTGATATAACGCTATATTTTTGTTTTCTCGATTTATGATTTACTTTAACCGGCGTCAAGCGTCAACGGTAAGAAGGACCAAATTAATGATAAATCGTTGGAAATTTGGTCGAATGAGAAATGACTTAGTTACAGCTGATGAAAGTTTAATTGATAACATTTTTCTCATTTAAGTAATTCTTTTCAACCGCAAATAACACTTAAGCCTGCCATGTATTTAAGTTGTATTGAAGCTACTAAAATACTACTCCAATAACCAATGTTTCATATTTTTAATCAAAAGATTATGCAACTCTAAAAATTTTAAGCCATAGCTGCCTAAAATCGGACAAAACATTATAATATTTCGATCTGTCTTAACGCTGACTTAAGTAAAATCATGCATCGAAAAAACCAAATATACCGTTATATAAGTTAATGACCTAGACGAAAAACGAATCATTATGTTTTTCGTGTACAGCGCACTCAAATTACACCAACAACATTTTAAAAGATACTTTTCTATCGCTTTAAAGTTGAAATTTGTAAACTAATGTTACTAATTGACCATAGGAATAATTAATTGAACAAATTTGCAATATTTAACAAGAGCAGCATTTTTAGTGTTAGCCAGCGAGAACAGAATCGTATTTACAACACTGGATGAAACTGAGAAAACTTGTGCTATATTAGCAATTTATGCAGTAAATAAAATAATTCAAATAAGAAAACAAAAAGCTGAAGAGAAAATGTGAAAGTGTCGTACACGTAGCTTTTGCAGAGTGCAGAGAAAGAAGTAAAACAGCTGATTTTTACTTTGCGTATTTACAAGCACTCATTACTATTTTTGACAACAATTCACAACACTTCTAACAAAATGACTCGGTAATCTAATACGAAATTGAACCCGAGCTATTTCCACAATATGTATGTCGCGCGATATTTGCTGATGACATACATTTTTCATGGTCACACTATCCTAGCAATGTGATACGCAAATATAAACGTAGATATTGAAACGCAGTTTTGTATAGCTAATTTTTTCATAAAACACACAAAATTGCACGTTGGGTTTGTATGGGCGCTACCCCAAAAAATGGGCGAGCTACGCCCCTTAGTCTATGTATGTTAAGCGTCTCTATATAAAAGGGCATCATATCGCATTTCAATCTAATATTTACTTTAATAAAGAAGTTTTCATTACAAAACCACAAAAAAGGGTAGTATTTTTGTATGTGAGCGACCCCAAAAAGAGGGCGGGCCACGTCCCTTAGTCCATGTATGTTAAGCGGCTGACCATAAAAAGGCACCACATTGCATTACAACCTAATATTGACTTTAATAAAGAAGTTTTCATACAAAAAGCCAAAAGTGGGCAGTAGGTTTGTATGGAGGCTTCCCCAAGCAGTGAGCGAGTCCAACCCTTTAATGTATATGTCAAACATCCGTCCAGTAAAAGTAACCATATCAATTATAAAATTGATATTGACTACAATAAAGATGTTTTTCATACAAAAATTTAAAAGTGGGCGGTGGATTTGTATGGGGCTACCATAACATGTGGGCGTGGTGGGTCAATCTTGATACTCTATTAAACTGCAATAAAAAGAAGTGTATATGCAAAGTTTCAACTGGATAGTATAAAAATTGGTCCGCAAAAAATGCGCAACAACATACAGACAGACGGACAGACGGACAGACGGACAGACGGACGGACCGACAGACGGACCGACAAACAAACAGACGGACATGGCTAGATCGACTCGTCTCGTTGAGCTGATCAAGAATATATATACTTTATGGTTCTGCGATGCCTCCTTTAATGCGTTACAAACTTTCAGACAAACTGATAATACCATTTCACACTATGTGAAATTGCAGTTCAACATCTATGTTTATTGTTACATTTCAATGTTGATCTGCTAACTTTATTCTATTGTTAGCAGACCAAGCCGTGTCTGCTATTTAAAGTCGAGCGCAAAATTTTTAATTGGAGCACAAAATAAGCACAAAATTAGCACAAAATTATCACATTTACAAACAATTGATTTTATCGCCTTGGTCTGCTAATTTTATTGACATGTTTTCCATGGTGTCGACCATAAGGGCTTTTATATCAATTAGAAATATTTCTTTAAGACTTTGATGTAGTCGGCAATTCTTCGATAATGAGTTAATGAGTTTCATCATCAACAAAACTTAAGCTTTTTTTCCAGTCAGTTTTCAAACTTTTATAGAAATATTTCCTTTGAACTCAAACCAATGTTTTATTACTTATTTTTCAGTTGCATAGAATCTTCTTGAGTTAAAATTGAATTTTAATAATAATCTCGCAACAATGCTAAAACAGATGCGCGTGGAGTGGATTTCAGTTAAAGCTTTCAATGCTACAAAGGAAGAGTCACTTCCGTTTCTAGGAAACGTGAGTATGATGGGCGTTAAATGCAAAATGGCGTCGAAGGCATCGCAAAGCTGGGGATAATTGCACAGAAATAAATGCAACAGCAACTACGATAATAAAAAAAGTAGAAACCACTTTTTTTTTTTATGAAGGTAGTATTTATCTTTTATACTAGCAGTTGCAGCCGGCGTTGCCCGGAACATAATTGTGTCGCAACGGTTTTTTTTACTGAAGCATACATTTTGTGTGAATTTTATTCTTACACTGTTTTTGTTGAAGAACATTTGAATAAACTACATTTGCAGATCCGCATCAGCTACGAGAATAACTGAACTGCTTGCGAAACTAACTCCAGAACTGGCCTTTGAGTATAGTATCTAAACCAAATTTAAAAACGATTAGATGAAAAACCGCTCTTTTCTCCATATAAACATTGACCGCCGTTCTCATTTGGGGTAGAATTTTCCAAAATCGGCGGAAAACGCATTTATTTATTTGTTGTGTATACAAACCTAATTTGAAATTTTCGTTTAAAAAAAAATTTCCCCTATATAACCTGTGACCCCTATTTTCACACATTATTGGGGAAATTTATTAAATTTACCCTGGCTTAGGAAGCATTTGCACCATAAAAATCCAGTAATCAGATTTCTAGTATTAGCGGTTTCCGCTATACGTTGATTATGAATGCACGAATGAATCAGTCAAGACAAGCATTGTTACGTTTATAGATTTCTTATACTCGTATATAGGATTAGCGCCAATTTAATTTAATTCATAATGTTTTTCATAAATTTAATTCATAAATTTTTTTCATAATGTTGAGATGACTATACGAGTATATGATGGCAGCTTTCGACGTTTAGAATAGAGGTGAATTTGTATATTAAGTCAAAGAAGAAGATACGCGAACTTCGATGAAATCGAAGCTTTAATACTTCTTACACTTGCCTAAGTCGCTCGGAATGTTAGTACAGTTGGGCTAGCGATATAAGTATACAGTTTATACAATATCAATATTATTAACTGGATTCAACTTTTGTACGTATTTGACCAATTTCGAAATAATTATTTTTTTAATATTAACAATTGCTTCAATTCAAACATGTTCGATACAACAAAATAAATACAAATGGTTTTTCTATGAGAGTTATACCTTCGATGGTATAAATCGCGGTCATGTTCGAACTTGAGTTGGTTCTGGTTAGAAAAAGTCTGCATACCAACTTTTAAGACAATATTTTAAAAATTGAGGACATAAGGCTGGAAGACAGACAGACGGATGGTTAGATCGACTCGTCACGCTGATCACGTTGCTTCCTTCTCAAATGCTTCCTATAAGACATTGAAAACATTGTGACTAAATTATATAATGCTTTAAGATATTGTGACTATAATACTAGAATTATTAAAAAAAAACACACACACACAAACTCTTGTTTTCTACATTGTAACTAACTTAAACAGCTGGTATAGCAATTAGAAACAGTGCTGTTAACTTGATTAAAGAAAAGGCCAATCTTAATAAATTACAAATTCCGAATACTTTTTGTTTGCTTAATGTACATCGAGTGATATCTATACACTTGATAACGTATCCTATCGATGTTTTCCCTAAATAGCAAATAACTAAGAAGAAAATATAAAACACATTTTTTATACAATTTTATACTCGTTTATTTTTCAAAAAACTAAATACAGTTTTTCAAGTTGAAGCTGTGTAGTCAACAGCTTAAGGATCGGTGGAATCGGTAGGATCCGTATCGTCGGTGGGATCGGTGGAATCGTTGGAATCGGTAGGATCCGTATCGTCGGTGGGATCGGTGGAATCGTTGGAATCGGTAGGATCCGTATCGTCGGTGGGATCGGTGGAATCGGCGGAATCGGTAGGATCCGTATCGTCGGTGGGATCGGTGGAATCGGTGGAATCGGTGGGATCTGTAGGATCTGTGAGATCTGTAGAAGATCTGTAGGATCTGTAGAATCTGTAGGATCTGTAGAATCTGTAGGATCTGTAGAATCTGTAGGATCTGTAGAATCTGTAGGATCTGTAGAATCTGTAGGATCTGTAGGTTCAGTTGGGTCAGTTGGATCTGTGGGATCAGTTACATCTGTGGGGTCAGTCGGATCTGTAGGAACTGTTGGATCTGTGGGATCTGTAGGATCAGTTGAAGCAAGCGTTGTTGTTTCAGGAGCAACAGTAGTCGAAGTAGGACGTGGGCGTCCGCAGCCACGACCACCACGACCACCACGACCACCATGACCACCACGACCTCCACGACGACCACCACGATTTCCACGACGATCACCGCGACGTCCAACAGGACCTCCAGGACCACGATGACCTCCTGGACCAACTCTTGCACGACCAAAGACAGCAACCTCATCACGACGGCGTGGTGAACCACCGGAACCACGACGTTCTCCCACATCACTGCGGTTACCGCCAACACCTGGTGGGCCTCTGCCACCACGTCCACCGCGTTGCGGCATGGCAACTGCCACCGCAATCAGACCAAATAATGCAATAAGTACTACAGCACGCATCTTGTAGAGTTCTTAATCCGCTATTGAATATAGAACTTAAACTGATATCAAACTCCACTTTCATGTCGCTTTTATAGCACCTTCTTATGCCGAACTATTTGTGTTTGACAAATTCGAAATTTCACTTTTGAAAAATCAAATATTTGCATTGTTTTGTTCTACGTGTTCCAGACGTTGTATTGTTGATGTCACATGCTATTTACGCATTATGGAGAGGGGATTTTTTCTTTAATGTAAGCACAACATTTGTAGATCTGCAGTACTCTATTAAATATTTTATATAAATAAAATAATACGAAAATTTCATCGTTAGTTAGGGCGTCTATGCTCCATTTTTGGCGCATTAGCAGGAACAAAAGAACAAAAGTATGATTCTGTTTGAAATCTAAATCTAGCCATTTTGAGAGAATGGAGCAAACTCACGCAAATCCTTCTTACTAAGTTATATGAAGACTAGGTTATTTGAGGTGGCAAAAGGGCCAGGAAGACCAATTTAATATAGAATTAAAATTTTACACAGATTTGTCATAGTTTTATACAGAATTTTGTAATTTTTTGTATACATACTCGTATATATAAATAGCCAATTGCGAAACGTTTACACCCTCTTTAACCCCATTAAACAAAATATATTCGTTTAATTTTTTTTTTTTTTTTTTTTGTTGGAAAGGTTGTGAAGAGGTTCTAAAGTTTTACGTATAAAGCAGTACAGTAAAAACCAAGCCAATCCAAGAGACCTGAGCTACCTCCCTATCTCAGCTCTCTCAATTTTCTAAACAAAAATTACAACGAAAGAGTCGAAGTGAGTGATGCCATAGAAATAAACAACAGACGGACTAGCCAACATGTTAGCGAGCATCAGTTGAGAGCGTGGCTTCATAGTGTCGTTGGTAAAATTTTAAATGTAGAGGAATGAATATTTTTTCGAGCCTGTTGTCGATCGCGTTGACGAAGTGCTCTCAGCATTATCTAATGGCACTGAGCTGTTTTGTATTGGCGCTATAATGGATGCATTTTAACCGCAGGGAAAACACTAATAACTCTAAAACACTTACGAACTTTTAATGACTCAAGATTAAAAACAAAGTTCCTTCAATATATATTCTTAAAAAAAGATACCTTCTCCTAAACTATTGCAATACACTCTTTGATTTACATAACGATCGCTCTAATCTTCATTTCTCATTAGCGATGAAGTTAAAATTTATAATACATATTAGCCTAACCATTAATTTTAAAAGAGTATTAAACGAGACAAGGCGTTATGATTAAACAAAACACCTTTAGGAAATAATATATTCTTCATTACTTGATTCAATTCATTAATTGAAGCCGTTTAAAATATATTTAAAATAAATAAAATAATAGGCCAAAAACCAGGATATGAGCAACAGTTAGTTTGTGATCAAAGCCCAACTGGTATACTCTTTGTGTTCTTCATGCTACGTGTATCCACATCGTCTCTATTTTTATCTTTATTGTCTTTATCGTCCTTCTTACCGTCTTTCTTATCGTCTTTCTTGTCGTCCTTCTTATCGTCTTTCTTATCTTTCTTATCGTCTTTCTTGTCGTCTTTCTTATCGTCTTTCTTGTCGTCCTTCTTATCGTCTTTCTTGTCGTCCCTCTTATTGTCTTTCCTGTCGTCCTTCTTATCGTCTTTCTTGTCATCCTTCTTATCGTCTTTCTTATTATCTTTCTTATCTGGTTTCGCCGCAGCTGCTACGGGTTTCTCTTCTTTTTTATCTTCTTGTTTTGGAGGTACTGTTGGTTTAATGTCTTTCTTTTCATCCTTTGGAGAAGTTGGAGGTACTGCTGCAGTACTGGCTGCCGGTTTAGTCTCGTTCTTTTCATTCTTATCTTTCTTATCGTCTTTCTTATCTGGTTTCGCCGCAGCTGCTACGGGTTTCTCTTCTTTTTTATCTTCTTGTTTTGGAGGTACTGTTGGTTTAATGTCTTTCTTTTCATCCTTTGGAGAAGTTGCAGGTACTGCTGCATTACTGGCTGCCGGTTTAGTATCTTTCTTTTCATCCTTTGGCAGTTTCGTCTCGTTCTTTTCTTTTTCTTTTTCTTTTTCTTTTTGAGCTGGTGATTGCTTCTCATCACGATTTTCAGCTGTTGATGAATTCGCTCGATTATTTCGACGAACGATATATACAAAGCAATAAAGTAAAATCGGTAGCAAGATCAAGTCACGTGTGCTGCTCATCATTCTGTATCATTGAAAAATTTTGAATTTTTAAAGCACAAATTTCAAAAGCTAGAAAATATTTACTTATTTATCAATGAAGCATAAATCATATTTTTTTTTTGTTTAGGCATAGAATTGATAACTTAAAATTCAACGCCGAGAAAATTGGTTCCTTACAAGGGTAGTCCCAGAAGTAGCCAAAAAATTTGGAAAGACTAAAAATATAATTTAAAGTTTAAACCTTATAAAGCTTAAAAGTTTGAAGTTTGACGTGACTCAAGAATCAATAATTGATGATGGTTTTCTTGTAGAGTCAGCCCATTTGAACGAGGTCGACTGAAGAATAATAAAGCGCTAGGCTCCGATGAGCTGAGTGGCGAAGAGTTAGTAAGGCGTATGCACCAACTCATCTGCAAAATATAACGCGATGCATGCATGTCCAACGATTGGATTCTCAGTGCACTTTGTAATATCTTCAAGAAAAGAGACTCCGCTGTATGTGCGAACTATCGTGGAATAAGCCTCCTTTCAACTGGATACATAATTCTGTTCCACTTACTGTGTAAACTGGTGGAGGTCAACCAGTGACCAAATTTTCACTCAGCAAAGTTTTTCAACATTGTCTGTCTAAACTTGTTATCCCAGCAAAGATTTGCATTATGACGCTGTCACATACACAGACGCTATCAGAGTAGAAAACAATCTCTCAGAGCTCTTTATACCAATATAGGTTTCAGATAGGTTTCCAATGCCCACACACGATGCCCACACGTTGAAAAGTCAGGCACGATCTTCCATAAGAAAGTGATGCTACGTGCTGATTAGGCAAGATGATTTCGGAGATTGAGAAACAGTCACGTCCATGGGTCTAGTAGTGAACGAGGACAGGGCAAAGTAGTTGGTAACTAGTCGCAAACCATCGTCGCTTCTTGGCCGATCTGTGAAGATGGAGAATTTCAACAACAGCGTTGTAGAAAAGTTTGTTTACCCGGACACTGAAGTAAACAACTACAACGTCGGCTTGAAAATCAGGTGAAGAATCACGCATGCTTGTGTCGTTTGATGTTCACATCGTTATATGGCCAAAAACCGTCTTCTTAACAATAGTAACACGAATTAGTAACATGAAATACGATTTTCATAACGATCGGTCAAATAGTTGCTGAGATATAACGAATTTGGTCTTTTTCAATGAATCTTTATTTTTCGTCCTTAGCGTTAAAGTTAATCTTCAAAATAATGACTCTTTCATTGGTTTTGATAATGTATGAAAGCAGATACCTTGACAAAAAAACAAAAATGAGAAATATATACAGATTATTAAATATTTTCACAATTTGAAAGCGTTAAATATACCATGTATTTAAGATGTTCCAAATTAATTAATATGCGATAAATCGAAGATATGAGCAACAGTAAGTTTTAGATCAAAGCCCAACCGGTATACTCTTTGTGCTCCGCATGCTACGTGTATCCGGACCTTTATCATCTTTTTTATCGCCTTTTTTATTGTCTTTTTTATCGTGTTTTTTATCGTCTTTTTTATCGTCTTTTTTATCGTTTTCTTTATCGCCCTTCTTATCGTCTTTTTTGTCGTTTTCTTTATCGTCTATCTTATCGTCTATCTTATCGTCTATCTTATCGGCTATCTTATCGTCTATCTTATTGTCTATCTTATCGTCTATCTTATCGTCTTCGTTATCGTACTTATTGTCTGAATTCGCAGCAACTGTTACGCTTTTCTCTTCTTCTTTATTTTCTTCTTTTGGAGATACTGTTAATTTAGAAACTTCGCTTACATCGTTTGGAGAGGTTGGTGGTACTGCTGCTTTGCTCTCCGCCGTCTGGGAATCTCCCTTTTCATTGTTTGGAGAGCTTGAAGCTAAGAAAGGTTTCGTCTCTATCTTTTCTTTTTGTTCATCCTTTTTAGAGCTTGAAGCTAAGAACGGTTTCGTCTCTGTCTTTTCTTTTTGTTCATCCTTTGGAGAGCTTGAAGCTAAGAACGGTTTCGTCTCAATTTTTTCTTTTTGTTCATCCTTTGGAGAGCTTGAAGCTAAGATCGGTTTCGTCTCTATCTTTTCTTTTTTTTCATCCTTTGGAGAGCTTGAAGCTAAGAACGGGTTCGTCTCTATATTTTCTTTGTTTTCTACTTTTTGAACTACTGGAGCTACAACTGGTAATTTTTTCTCTTCGTGTTTCGCATCGTTCTTTTCATCCTTCTTATCTTTCTTTTCATCTTTCTTTTCATTTTTCTTTTGATTAGAGGGTCCAGCTATAAAAAAAAAGAATTAAAACAATTGGCCACTTTCAGATTGTTTATGGAATTCTCTTTCATACCATGCATACTAGAGGCCAATGCGGACATTCGATCATTTTCTTTAGTTTTTTGAACTTGCTGCTGTTGCTGTTGTGTTTGCGCATTTCCTACTGGGGCTTCACTAGTTTGGGAATCCCTTCGACTATTTCGACGAACGATGAAGGCAAAACAAAAAACTAAAATCGGTAGCAAGACCAAATCATGGTTGTTGCTCATCCCTCTTAATCATTACAAAACTATGAATTTTTGAAGCACAAATTTCAAAATTGATAAATTTTTTTACTTAATTATCAACGAAGCACAAAACATATTTTTTGTTTAAGCACAGATTCGACAAATAATTTTTGACAGATTGTGAAGAGGAATAGGGAGGAATGTATTTTTTTTTCTAAAGTATTACGTCTAAGGTAGGTTAAAACCAGCGAACGCCCTCGGCTAATCACAAAGAACTGAGCTCTCTCAGATCTCTCAGTTTGTTAAAAAAATACAATAAAAATGTCAAAGTGAATGACGTCAGAGATATAAGCAACAATCGGACTTGCCAACATGTTGGCGAGCATCAGTGTTGTCGATAAGTTTTTAAAAGAAGAGCAATGAATGTTTCTTTGAGGCTATTGTCGAGCGCGTTGACGAAGTGTTTATACGAGCCAACCTTATATTGAGCCCAACATGCTGGTCATAGTTAACGCTCTCAGACGTATCTAATGGTACTAAACTGTTTTGTATTGTCGCTATAGTGGTTGAATTTCAAACATAGGGCATAGACTAGTAAAAATAAATAGTCCTCGTTATGTGTTACAATACTTTCGTTTAAAAGAACTCAGCCCTAGCAATATCAAAGCAGTGATTCATGCATCCGGAGCATCCAACAATTGAGAGAGACAAATCGACATCGTTGAAGTCGAAACATGGTAATCAATAGCTCCATATTTCCACACTTTAACATCCACAAAACTACTTAGTGCAGTACCATTCAAATCACACTTAATCAAATTGATTGTGTTATGATCGACGGAAGGCGCCCATCAAGCGTTTTGGATGTGCGAACGGTTCAGGGATCCTACATCGGAACGGACCACTATCTTGTGCCAGCCAAGGTATGCGCCAGGCTCAGCATAGTGCATGCCGCACATCTCAACACTCGACAAAAGTTGTCGGAAACTTGCAATCACAACAGACTGCCGAAGCCGTTTCAACAACACTCTCCCAGATATCTCAGATATTTTTCTCCGGCTTTTGAAAATATTTCAGAGCGATGAAGCTATTTCTTCCACGTCAAACCTCTGACCAAAAGAGGCAACATATGATATATATATATATATATATATATATGCTAGAATTATTGACTTGAATAATTCACTAAGGATTAACTTCGATGAAATCAACACATTTCACATCAAAAATAGCACAAGTGCAGATATTGAAGTTAATCAAGAGAAAGACCGTACGAGCTGCAAAGACAAACATTGTAGTAGTCGAGTTTTTGTATCCATTCCAAACTATGAACGAAACATGGGCCCATCACTTCATATCTAAGACGAAGCAACAGTCTAAACAGTGGACTTAGAAAGGAAGTAACTTCGACTTCAATGAAGACGAAGACACTTCCATCTCTAGTCAAAATTATGGCATGACGTTTTTGGGTTGCACATGGTTTATTTCTTTTTTTTAACTATCTTTAGAGAGGAACAATAATCTGATTTATTCTTATCGAGCTTCGCATCTTTCTTTTTATCTTTCCTCTCATCTTTCTTCTTTTTGTTTTTCTTTTTGTCTTTCTTTTTATGTTTCTTTTCATCTTTTTTTTCATTTTTCTTTTGTTTAGAGGATCCAGCGTTAGCTACAAAATAAAACGAATTAAAACAATGGGCCACTTTCAAACTCTATAAGCACTTCTCATTCATACCATTCGTAGTAGAGGGCGATTCGGACATTTCATCATTCTCTTCAGCTTTTTGGTCTTGTTGTTGTGTTTGCGTATTTTCTACGACGGGTTCGCTAGTTTGGGAACTCATTTGATTATTTCGATGAACGACGAATGCAAAGAAATAAAGTAAAATCGGTAGCAGAATCAAATCACGGTTGTTGCTCATCCCTATTTATAATTAGGAAATTTTGGATTTTTTAAGTACAAATGTCAAAATCGAGAAAGTTTTTTACTTAATTATCAAGGAAACTCAAAGCACAGATTCGATTAAAATTCAACGTCGAAAATTTTTTTTTACACATGAAGCTAGTCGCAGAAGTAGCCAAACAATATGGCTAGATGCTTGAAGTTTGACATCATTATCTGGTTTTGTATTTGTTTGAAGGTCCTTAATAGAAAACACTCTCAGTGAAATAATTTATGTAATACTGTCCTTTAAATTTCATTCTTCAAATTAGACAGAAATGTGCCGGAAAATCTTAAAAGAGTGGCAAATTGATTTAGTTGAAGGTCGGAACATGGTAAAGATATTTTTTCCCAATGTTGTTGTATTTGCTTACTTAGATCGGCTATTTCGGGAACTACGCTCGTATATTGGTTTGTAAGTTTCTAAGTTCTAGGCCGAGATATTCGCAAAATAGCCCTATTTACATTATAGCCAATACAAAAATTCTCAGAAAAACAGAAGTTCCACCAGCCGTATAAAAATAAAAATTTATAAATTCAATTTAAAATATTGAAACAAAGTTATATATTTGCACATAGTTCTTTAAAAAAACTCACGCGTTCAGATGTTTGTTTTTTAAAAATTACATCACACACACACAAGAAGCCATTCAACGTCACAAGTATTCTATTTACTTTGATTTATATATTTTATATATTTACATAATGTTTTATACACTTCACACTTAGTGTTAACGGTATTATAGTTTTGTTACTCTGTTTGCAATGCCTAAAATTAAGCGTTGGGGGCTATATATGTACATTATAGGTAGGGTTTTTCATCTGGAAATTGACAGTTTGAAAATGTTAACAGACGTTTTGGTATTTCTTCAAGTTTTTAATGGCGTTCGAAAGCTGAAAGTCTAACCATAATACAAATGGAACATGACATCAATATAATAACTGGCCTTGCGGACATAAGCCACCAGCATAAACTCCACACGAAACAGTAAGTTTTGTTGATGTAATGGAGTTGCCAATATCTTCTGCAGATTTTGCTGGGCTCAAAAACAAAAATTTAAACGAGAGCAATGCGGTTAGAAACCTTCGGAAGGATTTTATTTGCATCGTGTTGGCAACACGGCAGTGTAGCCTGACTTCTCCCCTTTGCAACGAGACCGGTTCGAGGTCAATACGTTGAGAACTGTCGACGCGACAACATGTTTCGTGAACAATGTCAATTGTGGTTTTGAACTTTTTGGCGGAGTGTGAAGATGTCACTGAGAGACGCCACTGTTGAGACTGTTTTTTGGTTTGGAGTACATATTCTAAGCATTGTAAATCTATATATGTGCATTGGAGAACATCGTTAGCACTTTACTCTGTAACCTTTGCATAATTTCTATGTTTGATGGCATTATCACATCATTTATAGTAATAAAAATTAGATTTAAAAATGTCTGTATATGTTTGGAAATAATGCCAGTTCAATTTCAGCATACTATCGTTTTGCAAGTAACAATCCCTTTGAATAATTTGTCAATGCGAACATTAATATTTGCGGCATTTATTGGCTTGGGAATTTTTATTGCTTTTCGAGCCAGATCGCATATGCAATCCAATAATGGCACTGAGCAGGAAGAAGAGCCTAGTGAACGCCGTGGATTTTTTGGTGGTATAGGCAGCGGTTTAATGGCTGGACTAGGTGGTCTGTTGCTCATGATGGGACTAACTAGTGCAACTACCGTTGGCGCAGCTAGCAATGAGGCTGGAACAACTGCCGCTGAACAACTTTCGAGTCCTGTAGCTGATACAACTAATCAACCGGAATCGGGTGAACCAGCTCCACAGATCACTGAGCCAACTACTGTACAAACCGAGCCAAATAATGTTGCAGCAGATGATACAGCAGCAGCCGATTTAGAGCCACAACGTAGTATCGCTTTTATTAATGACCTAAGTGACTCGGATGATAATTCTTATTGGGATATTTGAAACATTCTTTTTAATTAAAAAATATAAAATTTTCTGTCAATAAATTCTTTGTGCTACTGTTTTTAAGAATCTTTTATTTTTATTCTGCTGTCGAACCAAAAACCGGGCCCGTGATATATGAAAATTAGTACAAAAAAAAAATGAAGATACCAATGCGGTCTCACTGATACTAGATCCGGGGTAATTTAGAACCCCTTTACCCCATCCCCGCCCCACTCGACGTGCTTGCTCCAATGCAACCTTAATGACTAATACTGTAAAAAAAAAAAAAAAATTCAAATTCAAATTGAATAAAATTGGCAAAACAATTTTTATCTCCAATCAAAACATTTCAAAAAAATCGAAATAGTCTACGTCCTCGGATTCAGAATCTGCAAATCTGGAAAGTGAATTATTATTGTTTTCTGGCCGATTTGTTGCTGCATCTTCCTGTGCAGTGGCTGCTTGCATACTTGAAATCTGTGCAGGCGCATCTCCAGAAGTTGCAGACGATAAGCCCATAATAAATGCCAGAGGTCTCAAAATGCTTCCGACACCAGCAGCTAGACCACCGCCTAAACCAGCACGATGGCCTCTACCTCTATCATTGGGCGGTGGCTCTTGTTCAGCATCGTTTGATTCCAAATACTTTCGCAAACGTAAAGCAGCAAAAATTCCCAATCCAAGCAGTGCAATTAGTATTAAAGGACGTAACGACCATTTTCTGTTTTTCTTCCCGAAAGATATTTCGATGTCAAATGCGGATTTGAAACGAATTGATGGAGACATCATCATATCAAACACAACATTTTGATTTCAATAATTTATTTTTTCAAATTCAAATGTTTTATTGAAATTTTTTTCACAGATGAGATTACAAATCCCAGTTGTTTAGTACATAATCAATAATTCCGCTATATGCGCTACCAGATTCTCTTTATTTTACGCTTTGTGCGCCACCAGGTCCACCTTGTTGACAGCCATCTTACTGTCCACCTTCAGGATCAGCTTGTGGTGGTGCTGGTGGTTGCGAATCACCTTGTGCTGGTGGTGGAGGTGCGATGCGTTGGACCTCCAGGACCAGCCGGTGGAGGTGGTGGAGGTAGTGGTGGTTGTGGTGAACCTCCAGCGCCACCTTGAGGTGGTGGTGGTGGTGGTGGTGGTGGTGGCTTTGGTCTCTGTGGTGCTGCTGCAGCAATGGCTGCCAGAGCAAGAAGTGTAACCATAAAAAGAACTCACATTTTAAATTAAATTTTTGTAGAAAGCTTTAATACGATCGGATTTGATACGCTAAACAATTCCAACTACAATTTTCGAAAGCATTCTCTATTTTAAGCACACGACTCGAATTTAAATATATACGGTTTGTTCTTTTGATGCTTCACGTATACAGCTGTTTGATTATCTGAAATAACAATCAAAAAGTTCATAGAACCAATTGGGCTAGACGAAAAAACATGTGTTTTATACTTTGCTCTTAGATTGTTTTCATACTTCATTTAAAACAGGTGCAAAGTCAATATTTGAAAAGTGTCTGTCGAAAAAAATGTATATTTTTTTTTTTAATAAATATAAACAAACAATGACAAGATAAATCGATTGTTTTACCAAAACGAGAGTTTTCACACGTATCACAGTCGCTCTAAAAATATCAGATTATATGGAATCTGTTTTCGCTTTTAAATGAGTGAATGAATGGTACCGCCCATTTTTTCATTGGATCTTACTCGGTGCACTTCACATATGCGCCAAATCTCATACATGTCTATTAAATAGGTGCTGAGATTTAACGAATTTGGGTTGTCTCTTAAATGGGGGTGTGGCAGCGCTCATTTTCTCCAAATGATTTAAAACCAGAAATCTACTCCGATCGATAGTAAATTACTACCATTTGAGAAATAAATTACAATTCTAAATTTTACATTTTACAAAAAAAAAAAAGAAAAAAAAAAATAGTTAAATATTTTTATTAGAATCAAAGTTTTCATACTTTTTACACACTCCTAACTATTTCACACCGTGTTTTAAGTTGTAAGCTCAACAAATAATTTAGTTTAATTAT
Organism: Leucophenga montana; assembly: GCA_035044765.1. Taxonomy (NCBI): domain Eukaryota; kingdom Metazoa; phylum Arthropoda; class Insecta; order Diptera; family Drosophilidae; genus Leucophenga; species Leucophenga montana. Next base: position 1,843,477 of record JAWNNQ010001301.1, read on the forward strand.
CGAAATCCACAAAGTCGGTGATGATTTTCCCATTTAAATACAGGGGAAGCACCCATTCGTATGTTGCAATAAAATGGTTTTATATATATGCATATAAAAACTTTAAAACGAGCAGTCAGTGCCACACCCATTTAACCAAAACTTAAGCATATGTCCATAAAAACCACCATCATACTTTCTAAGTTGATATTAACTGTAGTAAAAAAAAAAAATGTTGTACAAAAACTGTGATGGTGGCATGCGGTTTGTAAAACTTCTACACATAAACTGGGACTCCTGGGACTATTGGGACTGGGACTATTGGGACTGGGACTACTCCCGTTTTCATATACAGGGTGTCTCAAAAGAAAGTACACATTTAAAAAATCCATAAAAAAAGTAAGAAGTTTATTGAAAAAATGTTTATTACATTAATTAAAATACACACTTTGGTAATTTATTTCTTAAAAATGATATTGTCCAAATGTAAACCGTTGCGTTCACGGCATTCATTTAATCGAGCACTAATATTTCCTATGACAGCTCGTCAGGTATTCTCCGTGATGCTAAGGCAAGTCGGGAAGTCGATTTGTTGCCATAAACTTTATATTTGACGTAACTCCACAGGAAAAAGTCCATAGGGGTTAAATCGGTACTTCGTGGAGGCCAATTTATGTCACCTCTCCTGGAGATCAATTTGCCAGCATCCTGAGGCTTTAATTCTTGCACCGACTGAATTTTGTAGGGGTGCAGCATTAAATCTCTGTGTAAAATGCGGAACAATGATGATCTATGCACGTTTAAAGCAACAGCACGTTTCCGAATCGAAAGGTCCGGGTTGTCACGAATAGACTGATTAACACTGTCTACGTTTTCGAACGTTCTCGAAGACCTTGGACGTCCGGATTTTGATTTTTTCAGCGTTGAACCTGTCTCTTCAAACTTCTCTTTTTAGCAAAAAAACATATTTTACCTTCAAACAATCCACGTATTCGCCTGCTTAGGTACCGTTAGATTTTTTACCGCATTTGTGATGAAAGTAAATCGAAAGTAGAATCATTGAAGAAGACTTGTAATGACAACCTGAAAGACATCTCGGCTGTAGCGACGTCAATAGCTCCACTTACAATGTATCAAACATTGTGAAATTTTTAATTGAATGCTTTGAAAGCATGTAGTTTTCAAACGCATAAAAACATATAGTATAGGTGGTAGCGCTAGAAAACGCCATATACTATGCAACACACCTTGTATTATCTTTATTCATTTTATTTACGAAATGAAATTAATTGTTCTTTAATTTTAGTGCCGCCATGTACAGTAGGTAAACCTTATAAAATTCAATTAACTTCCACGCAATTCAAAATAAAAAATAAATTAACTTAAATTATTTCCAAACCACTTTTACCACTTTTTATCAATTTTAAATTTCAATTTGTTTGCCACGTATTTGCAGCCAGCTGTGCATACCCTTCCATTGACCTTTATCTATTTTGCCCCAACTTCATTATTTCGCATAGATGCGCCACCAACAACGCTTTCCATTCAATTCAAATTGAATAGCAGCGAAAAATTGCAATTTAATTAATAAAAGTGACATTTACAATCAGAAAAGTTAAGAACTGGTTTAAAAAAAATGACGGCAACTTTTTAAGGCAGTGCAATTGTCTTTTACTTTCTATTTTAAAAAACTTTTACAATAAAAAAAACTTTATGATTTTGATTTTTAATTAAAAACGTCAAACATAAAATTTAACATTTACTGTGAGTTCTCTAAGCCAAATTGTATCTTTTCTTCAAAATATACTCTCAGATACTTATCATATAAAAGGTGGTCAAACTATTACGTAATATCAAGTGCTTTGAGAACAGCTTGTTTATCAAAATAATGGTGTTCACTTTCGTATGCTAGCATTCAATGATCGCTCCCAGTTTAACTGCGCTGTCATGCAGCAAAGCAAAGGAAATTAAAGGAAAGCAAATGTTAATGAGGTATTGCAACTTTGTATCTGTGAGAGATTTACTATGCTGCCTAACCAATATAATAAAACTAGTTTACAGCTATTTTATCCACAATACCTCACTATGATTTTCCCATACATTTTGGTCCATTAAATACGCAAATCACATTTAAAAATGAAGCGTTTCAGTATTTCAAAAATTTTACAAAGTTTTTTTCTTGGCAAAAGTCGAGTTCGAAATTCAAATATCGTCTTGGTAAAAATATAAATCGTAAAGATAGTTTAAGTGTGAAATTTTGCACGTAAAGTTTTACGTGAAGTTTAAAAAATAAGTTACTCTTGATGAAAATTCGTAGATAAATTAGCTGCGTTACTAAGTTATGTCCATTTCCCGCTAACCTAGAAAGTCGAAAGTGACATGGTCGGAAATAGGCTTAGCGGTATGACTACCTTCTTAGGATTGTCTGTACAGAGAAATTATTACCAAACAAGTTTCAACAAGTTGTAAGTTCTATTGAACTTGGTTCGATACAAGAAACAACCAAACCGAATGAAAATACAAGGCAAATAAGCAAAACATGCACAGCAGTGTTTCGATTCACTTGCTTTTCAACAGTGCGTGTCTCGTCCGTACACTTCTCATTTAAGGTATGGCTCCATGACGTATTTATTTATTTTCAGTTGGCAGAGTAGAAAAACAATAAGTTTTGGTTTTCTTTTTTTCAGAGCTAACAACAAGTGGTCTTTTTTTTACAGGCAGTCAGATAAAAAAAACAGTTCCGTGAGAACACGAGTTAAATGAGAAGCGAAGAGACATTTCAAATATGTTTCTTTTTCAAATGGTCTTGGTTCAATCAAGGAGAGTTTTTGTCGCTCACTTTATGCATTTGTTCACTTGAGATGCATAGCTGCTCAAAATTTGTATGTGTGTTACTTATATTGTAACATATGCACACAATTTAGCGCCGTATATCTTTTTCCCATTTTCTCTTCCACACTTTGCCTGCGCTGAAATATTTAAAGCAACAATCACAACCTAACGCAACAACAACAAAAAGACACGTAGCGCTTTCACTTGCTCGTTTTGTTCAGTTGCTGATGCTCAGTTGCTGAGAGTCGATTGAAAGTGTTCCCATCAAGCCATTATGGCAAGAGAGCTTCGTGTGTTTTGTTCATCGAGAAGCATGAAACAGAAGACACGAAAGAATCAAAAATAAGTGTTCTGCTGAGAGAGTGAGCGAGTCAGGTTCATTTTTTTTTTGTCTTTTAGGTGAGCAACAGCATAGAAAAATTTGGTTGAGCATATTTTGCGAGCTCTGCCTTTTTTTTTTTTTTTTTTTGTGGTAACACTAATCCGATCTAAAAACTGATAATTCACAAAAAAGTAATAACATTTCCAAACAAACAAAAGAACAAGCCGAAGTCTCAAACAGCTGACTATGCAGAGTTGCACCACTTTATTTTGCACAATTGTGCTCACGACACAGTTTATACACTTTTGCACTATTGCAAGACAATTGAACACCCTTTATGGCTTGTTGTCTTTTACGAAACAGACAGAAACAATCTGGACTATTTTGCAATTAATTTAGGAAGTCAGAATATATCTTCTTATTTCTAGAACACAATGTTTCGGTTTATGCGGTAAAGCTAATTAGTGCAAACAATATTTTCATATTTCAACAAATATAAACTTGAGAATCTCAAATATGCTACTAAATAATTAGCAGTAATTTTACTCATCTATTTTATAGGAGCCAAACTGGAAACAACACAAATGCAATGCGGTATTTGCAGCCGCAGCAAACTAGACTTAAATACGAGGGCAATTTGTTAAGTCAGCGACTTTTTGAATTTACAAATTATATTGATTTGAGGGTAGTTGCTGAAGTACCCAACCATTAAATTTGTGTTTAACAGCCATTGAAAGCAGACATAAAAGGCAGACAGACGGACAGAAAGCAGCTCTGTAGCTGAAACAGTGATTTACTTTGGTCGTATCAGCGAGACAAACTTCTGATTTCTGTCCCTCTGTCTGCCTTTCATAACTGCTTCCAATGGCTGTCAAACAAATACTTAATTATGCAGATTGCTTAAAATTAGAGCGTATTTTCAAATTGCCCTCGCATAACAATATAATTTAGTTGCAGAGCAAAATGATGCCAACAACTTGAGTACATCTCCAGTTTGAACTACAACAGCAAGTGCCTAAGCTAATAAACGACTGGACTTGTATCTACATAAATTAACAAGTTTAAAATAATTACGCTAAAAATTAAACAAAACGAGGATATTGCTGAGCTAGCTTAAAGATAGAGCGTAAAACTTTTCTACTCAAATTGAAAAAAACTCTACAAACATTAATTTTGCTAAAAAGCAGCTTGCAAAAATGTAACAAAATAGTTTTGCAAAAGTTTGCTGTCTTGATGATGAAAGAGTATTTACTTCTTACAGTAAAGATAGTCCAACGCATTCCTTAAGGTACAATTTAAGGCCATTGTTGGAGAAAAGTTTAGCTTAAAGTTGAAACTTCACTAGTTTTTTTTTTTTTAATTATTTATTTTACTTCATAGCTACTTCGGCTAAGAAAAAAACTGCCAATGTTAGTATCAACTTGAAATTCGATATGGTGACCTCTTTGGACGGCTGCTTCACAAAAATACACTAATGAATGTGTTGCGAACACTTTTTGGTGTAGTTCCATACAAACCCAACGCGCGAATCGACACAGTCTACGAAACTGATCAAGAAATACTTTATGAGGTCTATTACACCTACTTCTGCCTTTTACATATATTCGCACAAAATATTATACCCTTTTTTACTTCGTATGCATGGAGCAGAGCATATCACACGAATACGAATACTATTACAAAATGCGCATGTATGCATGTTATAATTTACAAGCAGTTTATGCAGTTATAGAATTGAGAAAAGCGACTTGCTGCTTGTATGTACCTTTGAGTATATTCTACCATACGCATTTACTACTGACTAAGCTGCTTTCTCTCCCTCTTCTTTGGCATTACCGGCATCAAAAACAGTAACAACAACAGCTACAGCAACATCAGCCACAAGTACAACAACAACAACAAGAATGTATATGACGATAGAGTACAGCAACAACAACAACAACAAGATCGTATGTTCAATTGCCCGTCCCATCCAACACAATTAAGCCCTTTAGACCTCTGGTTACGACCAGAGGATGTTGCCTTTTTCCTAGACCTTGACACCTGAGGTTTGCATTTAGGTTTTTCTTTCTCTTACTTTCACAAATATTGCTTTGCACCACTACATTTCATTTCATATATAAAAAATTGTGTATATATAATTTCCTGATACAGCTCGCAAGAAGCTGTTACAACAACAACAACAAGATCGTATATGACGATAGAGTAGTATGGACGCACTAACCATAGCACAAAGAGGAGACGAAGCATAGGGAAACTATGCAGGTGGGGCAGGGTGAATGAGTGGCAGGGGGAAGGAGTGGCGGTGAAAAGGGAAGGGCCGCGTAAAACGTCGCGGGAAACAACAAGTATATATATAAAATAATTGGATTTACTTAATTTTGTTTTTTTTTTTTGTTTTTTTTTTTTTTTGTGTGAACAAAATATTTTAAATTGAACCCTTAACAACTGAAAAACTTTATACAAATTTTTATAAGAGCGATGATTCAATCACAATTCCGTATCATTGTTTCGAGTTACCAATCGTAAAACTGTGACCGAATCACAGTTTCGAGTAAATGATTCAAAAACTCTGACCTAATAACAGTTTCGAATCACTGTGATTCATTGTGAATGAAGATATACTCGCACATGCACATCTGAAGTGCGTCACAATGATTCCTAGTTCCGATTCCACTGTTCCGCACTAATAAATACCAAACTAAACGTGCCCCTATGTCGGTTTTAAGCGTTTAAAACACACACCAAAGTGATTTTTGAACAGGAAATTTAAACAAGAGCATAGGTTGATGACATTTACACTATTTTGAATTATTGTACATCATCTTCAGTAGCGGTAGTCATAAGACGTTATACAAAAATTGATTTTAGGGGTGCGAACTGCAGTCAGCAGTCAATGTTAAAGGTGTTGCTTCAGAATTGGTGCTCTCGGTGCGTCCATGGAGGCCGTAATTACAGGCACTGAAAGCGATGTAGGCGCTGTAGTCACTACCAATTAGGTTAGTAGGTGAAGCCACAATACCAGCATATGTAGATGCAGCAACAGATGCCACCTCAGACAATGATTGATATTGAAAGTTTGGCAATTTAAAAGCGCTAAAAATCAATATGCGGAAAACGCTGCGTATACCTAATAAAAGTATACATGTAAACACTATCGCTTATTACGTATACGACACGTACGAACACAAAACCATTAAATATGATATGGAGAAAATATAAACTGGAAAAATATTTATTTATTTGCTTATCTGTAGCGTTCCACGAGTGATTGAGAGTTGTTTTTTTATCAGTCATTTCATCAAATATTTGAAATGGCAACGGATTCATATTCATATATAGAAATGTTCCGTCTGAGTAGTACCGACTAATATAGGGTTTTTCAATAAGCACTTAACAATTTTGTATTTAAATAAAATACAGAATAATTGAAATATTGCGCTGAAATGTATTTGAGGTGCAGTATACATATAACACATATGTATATCGTTCATGTGATCGCCGTGAGCACGTTTACAGCGATCGATTCTTTAGAGGCAATTTTTCACCATTCTACCACACATATCGGCCGGAAAGTTGGTAATTTCGCGTTGAATATAGTTCCTGATCTCCACTAATGTTGTCAGCTTGTTGGCATAAACCAACGACTTAACGTAACCCCATAAAAATAAATGCAACGGCGTTATATCGCATGGGCGAAGTTGCCATTTGAAGGGATTTCTCGAGATTGCACTGTTACCGAACTTCCACTTAAATAGAGCAATTGTGTGACCAGCTGTAGCACCAATTGGTAGGAACCACATATCACTGATGCCAAGTATGCCAAGATCTTTATGTTGAATTCGTCACAATGTGGTTTTAGAGATTCTCGAACGGTGTGAAATTGACACTTTTAGCGCGTTTTGACTGAATCACTTACGTAAGCAATATATTCTGTACGTCTTCGATACTTTTGGCACAGCAACATTCAATAGTGAGTTTGTTAACTCGAATTTACTCTCTATAGCACACACAGCCTGTCTGGTGGAACCGAAATTTGGAGTAAGCGATCTTAAAGTTGCAACCACCGACTCAAAATTTCGGAGTAATTCTAAACAATTTCCAAACGCTGTTCGTACGTAAACTTCACCATAACAAAAATGCATATCTTACTGAAATTTTGACGTTGACATACACGTATACAGAAAAATTTTAAAGTTGCGCAAGTATCAATTAGTATATCCTTATTGAAAACCCTTTAATTTACATACCTCAATGCACTCAATCAGCTATTTAGTAGTTGTATGTAATGGTGACCAACTAAAAATCAATAATACCACAGCACAACCACATCGAAATGGTTATTGTCTATATATAATACAATGTATCGACAATATAAATAAAAAATAAGAATTACTTATATCGAAATTCATTGTTTGCTGACGCGTCAATGCGTAGTGTTGTCTGCTCGGGTATGAGTTATATAGTAGGTACATAATAGCAAGTTTTTCTGGAGGGCCAACAATATAAGTCACTTTAAGAGAAACAATCAAAGCAACAAAAATAGTCCTGCACAACATGCGAAATTATACTAGAGCATGGCAAAAAAAAAAAAAAAAACAAAAAAAACCGCACTACAAAAAGTCTAAAGCAATCAAAATACAACAGGAAAACTTCTGGCTGGTAATTGTTTCAGAACTCAATTCACATGATTCCTATACTAAAGGTAAGGCAGTTATTCCACAGTCGCAGAATAGACGAAAAATTGCACCCAGAGCAGAAAATCTAAGCCACAAAAGACAACACAATATAAGATTGCCCAGTGTCCTTTCTATACACTTTAAATTGTATGAGAAGAGTTTTATGGAGTCATCGAAAAGCATGTAACACAACGAAGTAGAATTGAAGATACTGACTCGTAGAGCTGTTGCATTTAAGTCCGTCTGTCAGCACCTTTTGTATGCATCTGTTTGGCTTCCGGTCTAACTTTGTGTGTAGCAGCATTGATAATCAGTTTTTTAGTTTAGGTAGTATTTGATTCAATTTAATTATTTCTTTTCTTAGATATCGAACTTCTGGGCAGCACTAACACTTACACTTACATTCGGTAAGAATTGATTGACTTAAATGATCAAAACTTTTCTGCATTTACTAAGTCAAATTTTTGTACTTCCAACCAATTTTCCATAACTTTGTCTTCCATTAATTTCCTTCAATAGTAGCTTCTTCTCTGCCTAAGAGATATTTTTTTATCTGAAAAAAATATTAAAGTACACATATTTAATTTATCCTTTTTGATATTTTCTTCAGTTTCTGGATTTAATGAATTTTCTTTTTAAATTTTGTCAGAGGAGAAAATCCCTTTTCTTCAAACTTCTTTCGATTGCTCCGAAACTACCGAGGCGATTGTCCAAGTTCTTGAACAAAATTTGTATGTCTTTGATTTATTTAATTGTCTTTGATTTTACCTAACTAAATCGGTTAAGCCTAAGTCCGGAGATATAGAGAGCCAAAGTAAAAAATTTGCAAAAATTAGTCTATGAATGGCACATGTAAGCCATTCATAGACCTGCCTGAATCTGTTATTCGCATTTATGGGACTTTTGCGAAGTATTTTTTGCGCAGAATCTGAATCCAAGCTCCAAATTTTCCCATCATGTCACGATTTTGAGTTATTTGAGGTTATGTACGGGAAAAATTTATATTTTGGGTAATTTTAAGGCTAGATACAGGCTGAACAAAATTTTTGTAATACATACATATTATATAGTACTACTCACTCCTTTTATGATGTTTCTTTCAAAAGTTCCGTCCATTTTAAAATGGCGGGCTGAGATTTAAAGCATATACTAGGTTCAACAAAATACTTTTATCTGATTTATCGCATCACATCATCTTAAAATAATCATAACTTTTAAAAGAAACATTATACGGTTCCATTTTGAAGAAGAAGAGTAGTACTACACTAAAGGGCACAAATATTTTGACGAATCATACTTTCAACTATCGGTGTTCGTTGTTTGGAACAGCATAGAATAACGGAAAAAAATGTATGGCCCACATGCAGTTTATAAGAACAACTAAACGTACGCTAAATATTTTGTCTGTTACTCTTCACACTTTCATCCTATAACTGATAAAGTGAATGAGTCGCGGATTCTGCTAAGGCACAAGTATTTTGACAAAAAATCTCTTTTACAGTTTTCGTGCACGTTTAAGCATGTGCAATTCAAATGAAGTTGTGTAATCATTTGTGTTGACTTTTTATTGTAATTTGGAATCATAATTGATTGATAATAGTTTGAAATCATGCGAAAAACTGCTGAGTTAAGCTGTGTTGCAAGAGCTTCGATAGTAGCAAAATTTCAAGCCGCTGTCAGTGTTAACGATATTTCAAAAGAATTAAATTTGTCTCATCAAACTGTGCACTATCAATTAAATAAATTTAAAACTCATAATGATGTCAGCAACTTGCCGAGATGAGCTGTTAAGCGCAAAACAACCGCCACTGAAGACCGAGTGCTTCTGCGAGAATTTAAAAAAACTATTAATCTGGAATATGTTGGCAAATACTCCAATTAGTGAGCGTACGATGCGGCGCCGCTTAAAAGAAAGTGATTTAAAGGCTTACAGAGCAAAGCAAATACCTTACATATCAAAAGTTAACAAGCAAAAAAAATGGCTTTTGCACTGGAGCACGTTAAGAAGCCGCTTGAATTTTGGACAGATGACGTTCTGTGGACAGATGACAGCTCCATTGAGTGTAATTCATCTAAAATTAAGATTTATGTATGACAAAAATTTAGGCCCGTGTGTAAAAAAGTTATGTTCTGGGGGTACATTTCATATAATGGGTTGGGTGACTTGGTTCCCATCGAAGGCTCCATGTACCAAGGCCAATATCTGTATACACTTAATCAAAGCGCATTCCCTTCCGGTGATAGGCTGATTGGTACTTCATTTATCCTGCAACAAGATAATGCGCCGTGCCACAAAAGCAAAATGATGCAAACATTTTTGAAGGATCTTGGCGTAACAACACTAAAGTGGCCACCTCAAAGTCCGGATTTTAATATAATAGAACACGTGTGGTCTCTATTAAAACGTAAACGAGATGTTGTTTTGCATAAAACATAATAATATAATCGAAAACGTGTGGTCTCTTTGGAATGCGATATCCCCAAAGGTTCTTGAAAATTTAGTGGACTCAGTTCCGAGACGTCTCCAAAAGGTTATTGAGTCCAAAGGGGACTATACATTTTATTAAATGACAATCACCTTCTTTAGCTATTTTTACTTATAAATATTGTTTATTTAATAACAATCACTCGTCAAAATACTTATGCCAACCCATACAAATTTGTTTCAATCATATCTATTAAATTTATTATGAAATACGGTTGATTGAACTATTTTAAGTTTGCAGTGTCATATTGTTGTACATGATGGAGTCGATAGAACAAAGTACAACAAATATTTGCATTTTGTATCCAACTTTAAAAACAGCCAAGATATTCAACTTTCGTGTACATAACCTCAAATATCTCTAAGTTCGGACGTCAAACTGTTGTTACATTTTGTGTTTGCGACAAAAATAAAAATAAATGGTTGCCCGGTTCGGGAATAGTACCAATCGGGAAAGTACCAGAGAAGTTGCCTTCAGTTAATCAATATACAAAACAAGATGTTTTTCCCAAAAACTAATGTAGCTAATTAGTTAATTAGTTAATGTGTACATATTAACGAATTTGATCAATCTTTATATATAAAAATCTTCTGTACGTGTGTACGTGACTGAACTTCTCCTAAACGGCTGGACTAATTTTGATGAAATTTTTTGTGTGTGTTCATGGGGAGTCGAGAATGGTTTAGATTCACAATTCAATCCACTGTGAATGTCCGCGAGTATTCCTGACCTAAACAATTTAAGATAGAGGGATGAAATGTTGTATATGGGATCAAAGAAGGAAGTGGAAGGGAATTTGCAGTGCTGGGGAAGAGGTGGAAGGGAAAGAGCCGGAAGAGAAAGAGATGGAAGGGGAAAGAGAGGCAGAGAAATAAGGGAAGGGGTGGTAGGGAAAAGGGGGTAGGGGGAGAATGGTAGGGGAATGCGAGGTAGGGTAAGGGGTCATTGGGATGGATAAGTAGAGGTAGGTGAGGCAGGGCAAAGGTTAGCATCGCACAGGGTACCATTTAAGATAGAGGGATGAAATGTTGTATACATGTTAATGGGTTCGAACGAGAAGTAAGGGTGAGTTGGGGAAGGGGCAGACGAATGGATGCAATATAAAGGGTGGTAGGCGAAGAAGTGAAAGAAGACAGGCGAAAAAGGGTAGGCGAATGGGTGGTAGGGTAAGGGGCATAAAGAAGGAGGGACAGGGAGAAGGAATGGCTGGGAAAGGAGTGGCAGAGGAAAGGAGAGGCCGGTGGAGAGGCAGAAACGCGCCAGCTAGTTTATAATAAAAATTAGTTCAAATTTTAGACGATTCAACAAATGTTTCAACTTTTAAATACCGTAAAGATACAATTATTTATTTGTATTTGATTTAAGTCCTAAGTCCGTAGTATATTACTTCTCCAAAGCAGTCTTACGTTTCTAACTACTTCGGCTAGATCGCAACGGCTCCAAGATGTAGTGTGATAGAAAAGGAAATCTGCTCTATTATTGAAAACTACATCACAAATTATAAAGTTAGAATTTGTGAAGAAGAAGTCAGTCCAAGCATAAGGTCTGCAAAGGAATAGGAGATTATGATAAAATAGAGTAACTGCAGACCCAATAGATCACTAACCATATGTTAATTACGCCGAGAAACTTAGCATTCCTAGAATAGATATTACTGAAGCTGAAAAAAAGTGCTCGAACACACTGAATCGGATTGCCAATCGTATGTAATGTAAACACAGTCTGTCATACCTAGACAACGTTATCATCCATTATTACAACGATCACAAGGATTAGATGTAACGAAACATTTGGGTGTGGTATTCTTTTCTCGCGTTTGCTTGAGTTGAGACTATTTTCAACATATCTGGAAGAAGCACAGTACAGAGTCCTATTTTTGTCACAACTCCATAGATTTGCCACATCAACACGCCCCAACCACTTCTAGGGGTAGCCAACATAAAACTTATAGCCTACTTGAAGGCTTTTGCACCAAAAACTTTTTTATTATAGGCAATATCAACTTAAAACCAAAATATATGTATTAATGAGCGTGTCTTGCACACTTTAAGTAGTATTCCGCGTAAAACTCTCCACACACTTTCGTATTTACAGATTTTACAATTTAAAATTTCATCTGCAGTGTATTAGAAGTCCGATTCTACCAAATATTAAATTTTTTCTGTTTTTTTTTTTTTTTTTGTTTTTTGTTTTAATTCCTTGTTCACTTTCTGTTTTTCATTCCATTTCAGTGAGTAGCTTATCTGAAATGTTTCAACGATAGGATTAACACATGTGCAATTTTCTGCTACAACATTTCACATTGCTCAAATTTCAGCAGGATTTAAACCGGAGCCTTTTATTTACTTTTAGCTTCGAATTCCTTTGGCATACAATAAAATGTTGCTCGGTTTAACTTGCGTCCTAAATGCCGCTGGTATAGTTCGATTTACTCACTCTTGCCATATAATCGTATGTATCTGTATCTGTATCTGTATGCGTAGGTTTATAGGGATTAGTTTCATGGTCTCAAGTTTTCAAGCCATTTGAAGCCATTTTAAAACCTTTTAGCAGTTCATGACCTTAGTTCTGCATTAGTTTTGTTTAGTTTTTAAAAGGACTTTGCGTTTGAGGCGTTTATTAAGCGCTTTAGCAATAAGTGTGCTTTGCTCTTGAGGCAGTGTGAAGGATACATGTGTGAGTAGTTATTTAGAGTGGTTTGCAGCATTTAAGTAAAAAAAAAAATATATTTTCAAAACTTTTAAATCGACTTTGGAGCAAAGATTTTTGCGTTTTTAATTTAGCTGATCAACTATATACTAGACTGTTGAGAGTTTATAATATAAGTAGACAACTTTCGAAAGGTTGCGTCTTGTACTGTCTTTGCTAAAACGAATAAAAATCATAGTCTTAGACTTAGTCTTAATCTTAGTTTTTGTATAAGGAAACATAGCTAGAAGTAAGAATCGCCAATCATTTCTCTCATTTATTTAATTTGCTATTTTAGTTTATTTGCTTTTGGTCTTTCTACACTAGCGTTTGTTTACTAATTCTTGATAGTTCCTCTACAACGTATTCTGTGTAGAAGAGCGTAGCCAGGGTGATTGGAGGTTGTTGCTTCCTCTCCCTACATCAAGACTTAACATTTTTTAATTTCCAGAAACCGTCATAGCTTTGTCGGATATGTAGAACTGAAGTATATGAATACAGCGATTATAGCTGCTAATATTGAAGATTTTATCGCTGATATGATGCTTTGATATTGAAAAATTATGGATTTGCTACTATAACTGACAAAATAGTTGGTACGCAAAAAATCTTAAGGCAATCATTTGGACAAAAGTTTACATTCGCACTGCGTAGGTCACAGCCTAAATTTGTTCAATAATTTGAAAACCGTTCCCGAAATTCGAAACACCATTTCAACTACAAACGACTTTATTAACTTTTGCAAAGAATTAGTTATTCGAAGACAATATATGCCAAATGTGCACTTACTTATATGTACACTCAAACATAAGAAATTTAGAAACAATGAAAGTACATATATCAGTTAAACAGTGCTGCTTGTCTTTTCAAAATTCAGACATATTTTAACTGATTTTGGACTTCTCAAAGTTTTTGCGAAAAAGAAGAATAGATTGTTCATTCTCTTAAGTCACATTACATTTTTGCATTTTTTACACTTTGAATTTAGAATATTGAATTTTCAATGAAAAGGTTTTTACTTACTTCCTTGACCGATAAGGTCATGACCGCACGAAGGAACTGGTACCAGTTGTTCTTAATACCAAGTTTACGGAGGACATCCCAGACGGTATTTTCCACGCATGCTCATTAGTCCTCACGGACATTGTCCAAGGGGTCGTCAACGAAGAGAATCGTATACGAGGCTTCCTCTGAGTCTTCATGGTGTCTTCTCTAATTCTCTAATAAAATTTTTGCGGTAAGGAGAACCAAACTTAGCGGATAAACCCTCAAATATGGTTGGTTGCCTTCTCACAATTTGCTCCCCTCATAACGGATGTTGCAGCAAGAAGCGTTTTTGAGCATTCCCAAGTGTATGCCAATCAATTTGGACTTTCTCATTTTTTTTTTCTTCCATCCAATAAAAGTTAATGAAAATAAGTTAGAAAACATAACAATTGATTTTAAATTAAAAAAAAAGCCGACTTTTTTGCAAATAAGCTTAATTTCGGTACTCCAAACGTTTTACTCGAGGTGCAAAAAGTTGAATGGTCAAAAACCTAATTTTTAAGTGTAAATTTCCTGCTCTTTCGATTTCCGATAAGAATACTTAGTGTTAGTGAGTTAGTTTTCGAGACAAATCCATATTTACATCTCGACTATAGTAGATAAATAGTGAAAATGCCTAGATAGATAGCCGATGTACAATCTTCAGAAAAAAGGAACTTGATACAAAAAATCGTTCGGGCGTTAGAAATTTGGCTTGAAAAGTCACTCAAAAAAAAAATATATATATATGAGTACAATTTAGCACCGCCCCCTTTGTGGATAGCTGGCTACGCCCTTGCCACTGTATTCTTTAGTTCACTGATATAAGAATATTATGCTAAACTTAGAATCAAAGATTTTCGGAAATTTGTTATTTAAAAAGGAGAGTATACAAAGCAAGTGCCGTCGGATAAGAAATCGAGTAAGAGAAAGAATTGCTAATTTGCATGGGTGCTACAGAGTGCTAGTAGCAACTGGTGTACTGTATTCATGTGAAATAATACAAATTTGAAGGTTTAACTTCTATTTACTATGCATAGAGAATATAAAGAACGCTTGGTCTGCTTCATGCAAAACTCATTTCACATTTTGTCTATTTAAATCAGCTTTTTTCTGAGTCCGTTATTTAAATAAATTACTTCTATTCCTGGAATTTGGCATGGAAATTTGATATGCACGCTTTTTTGATTACATTAAAATTGCTATGCGTACAACAAAAATTCAACTTTAGTATTTGAAATGCAATAATATTCATTGTGGTCACTCCTGTCGAAAATTGTCGCTGCCTATAAAATTTCAATGCTTGCTGCGCAATTTTCTAAAATGATCAATGTATATACTTGTAAATTAAATTGACAATCACATTTCTGTGTTGCGTGCCACAAATGACAGGTGTGGAAACATTTCGAAAATTTGAAAACAACATAATTTTAACCCATCGTTGGTCAAATGGAAGGAAAATTGAACAAGCAACTATTTAGAGTTATCGCAGAAAAAACTAGAAATGGATTCTACACACAGCTTCCTCAGTTTACAGTGCTCCCCTCTGAGAACATACGGTTTATATGAAGATTTTAGCACACTGCACAAATGACCGTACCAAATATCTAAATACCAAATATCTGCGATGCCATACTGCATCCCGAACAACGAACTGTGCTGATCTTGAGATGTGAGAACAGAAGATAGTATTTTCGAACATATATTTCAAAAGACCCTACCAATTGGCTCCTTTCGACCACATTTTTGAAGCGGTAATACATAGATTTGTATGCTAGGAAATCCCTACGCAGAAGAGGAAACATAATATCAGACTGTCAAGTGGCGCTTAAAGTACTTTCAAGCAATTAAATGAATGTTTGTACCTTCTAAATGATACAACACACTTGTGTTACACTGAATACCAGGACATGAAGAAAACGAGGGCAACCAGCGGGCAGTCTCTACCGAAAAGCCCTCAGAAATTTAATCGGTCCACAACTCTTTTGTGGTCTAATGAAAGCATGCTGAGCGGAAAGGATTAGAAATTAGGTATATGCAAAATTTGCATTCCACTGATCAAACAGTAAAGGGCCAAGACAAGCAACAAGCTTTCCTATCCCAGTGCAGGGTACGTGAAAAACCTCAATAAAAATTATATTAAAATAGTTATTAGCTATCTCGCTGAACACTGTAATCTCAGATCCCATCTTAACAAGATTGGACAATCCGACATTGCAAAATTGTATTAACTCCGTCGTTCGATTTGTGAAATTCGAAAAATATTGGTATAGTTTGTAGACCATAGATCCAGACCATGCTAAACAGAATTATGGAGATTGAGCATCGAGCACCCTATCGAGCTCCGTATAAAGGGGGGCACTAGAAAATATTAAATCCACTTGAAAAATGAGCGGTAACATGCCTCTGTATAAGAGAAGCTATTAACCTACACGGACCACGGACCAAATACCTTTGGTTATATCATATCATGGTACGATTTTACAAACTAACGGAAATATTTTTATCCCATTTCGACTTATTTCTAATAGATTTACGATATACCCTGCAGCTATTATTAATTGATCATGATAACCTCTACGCCAGCTACCACCATGATATGTAATCGTATTTATTTAAAGCTTTTGGAATGTTCACGCAGAATTTTTTTTATTGTTAATTTTTTACTCAGAATTTCAATAAAAATAGGTTAAAACTGTACTTTGGTAAAAAAAAAGAACATTTTACATGTTTTTTTCGCAAAAAAAAAGGGCACACGAGAACAGGCAACCAAAAAACAAAGCATGTACTCGTAAACGGTAAGATCTGGTCACCTTACTTAATAAGCCTCCATTTAAAATATGGAAACTCAAACCTTTATCAAGAGCTTAAAACCGTAGAGTTTACGGTCATGCACAAAAGGGCATCTATTCTACGCATCGACTGATCAGAAGGTAAATTTTTTTTTCGTACGCTGTATAAATATGCTTAAAAATCGTCAGGGAAATAGAAGCCGACATTGAGAAATCGATGCCAAGCATTATGCACGATATTTTGGGTATGAGACGAATTTTAACACGACCTGTTCCGAAATTGGTTAATTTCCAAATAAGGGCCACCCAAAAAAAGTGGTCGGTATGTGCCCACTAGTAGATGTGTATGTAGCGACCATCTATAAGATGCCACCATATCGAATTTCTAATTATAGCTAGATCGACTCGTCGCGCTGATCAAGAATATATAAACTCTATGGGATCTACGATGCCTGCTTTAATGCATTACAAACTTTCAGACAAACTGATAATACCATTTCACACTATCGGAGGTGTCACAGAAATCTCTAGACAAATTTCCGTCTTGTGATTTGAATTTAAATCTCAAAAAATTCCGTAGGTGTCACAGAAATCTCCGAGATTTCATAGAAAACAGTTTTTAGTGTACAGACGAGTTTTGTTCTAATTAATTTTGTGTTGGCAACGCTGTTGTTGTAAAATATATGTATCTGTTGTTCATTGTTGTTGCTTAAACCTATCTGGTCGGTTTTCAGCAAATAAATATGTACACATTTTTACAAATTTAAATTAAATAATAAAATGTGCTAAACGTTTAAATTCTAAGACACAGCTACGAAGAAAATACATTAAACTAGCACATAAACAAGTTTTTACCTTACGATTTGATGATTTTATTTATGCACTTTTTATGCACAATTTCACCTAGCAAACGGCTGAAGATTTCAAACGGTCTAAAAGAGATTTCTGTGACACCTACGAAATTGATTTAGGTCGGAAATGGACTGAAAGAGATTTCTGTGACACACCAGTGAGTAGTATAAAAAAAAAAGCATATACGGGTTAAATGGTTAAAATATTTAATATAGTACATCTGCGTATGGTCTGCGTTGGGAATAGCAAATAATAACAAACATTTTTAAATGAAAATGGCTTTTTTGTTTTTCAAAATATTCACCTTGATGGTGAATACACGTTTGCAAACTTTTTCAAACAATTTGTCATAGCAATTTTTCCATTCCTCTTGAGACACCTCCAAAACATGATTTTTTAATGATTGAACTGCTTCTTCGGCGCTCGTAAATCGTTCACCTTTGATACTCGGGAACAAGTATCCAACGAGAGCAAATTTTTTTTACGGCTAAGTGTTCATGCAAAATCAAATGTATTGAAGTGGAACTAATGTGTAAAGTGGAACTAATGTGTATATGTCATGACGTGCATCATCAGTTCACGCACTGCATCGATGTTTTTAGGCACAACAACCGATTTTGGACGACCTTCACGGAATTCGTCGGCGACCGAATTACGACCACGAATGAATTCACTATACCAGCGATATACTGTGGTTTTTGATGGTGCTTTATCGCCATACAAAGAAATAAGTTCATTGACACATTCTTGTTGAGATAATCCACGTCGAAAGTTATGAAAAATAATCCAACGAAAACCTACTCTTGAAATTTCCATTTTTTTTTTTTGCAAAATTGCTGTTCTTAACTCAGTGTAAACAAAACAAATAGCAATTGTACATCAAAACTTTGTGAGTACGTTTATGCCAAAAAATGTCAAACTTTATTATGGTGTTGCCAGATTTTAGCTTTTAACATTAGTGTTGCCAGTTCCCGAAATATAAATAGCAGCCCTCGTATGTACTATATGTAAATTAATTCATATTGAAGCAGCGTTAATTGCGCGATTAGCATGTCAAATGTGAGATAGTAAATTACAAATAGAAACAGAATATAATATAATACAATATAATATAATATAATATAATATGATAGAATGTCCTCGCATCAGATACATATTGATTGTTGAGGTTCGGTCGTGGATTTGATTTTTGTTCCGCTATAAAAAGCACCAAAAAGATAATGAGTTATTTGACTTTGGCTGTTTACTTTTGGACTATGAATTTGAGCTGCGTTATAGAGTTATTTATGATAGCATTTTTTTCTGGAAATATAGTACGTGCATTGAGATGTGTGTGTGTGTAAGTGTGTGTGTGTGTTTGTGTTTTTGTGTTTTGTATACCAGCCAACCTTATAGCCCTACAAAATGTGTGCGAGTGGATGGTGTTTCGTGTATTTTGTGTATTTATTTTGTTTTTTTTTTTTGTTTAAGATATATTTAGCTAACATATTGCGTGTATTCTATTACAATTTCCGTTTTATTAAAGTAGATACTTTAAAAATTTGCATAAATAAAAAACAACTTACCACTTATGTTTGGTTTTTCAATTGAATTTTTTATGTTAAAAGAATTTTTCAAGCACTTTTGACTTTTGTAATTGGTTAATTTAAATTTATAATTTCTTTTCTTTTTTTTGAATTTTATTTAGTACACTTGAATATTTTTGCAACTCCCACGTAGTACAATTCAAATTTTATATGCACTGTTACACTTACATTCCACACACACACATAGAATCCACACGCGTTCTAACCGTTTTTCGAAATGTTTTTGTTTCCTAGTAAAGCTTGTTATCGTTTTTGGAAACTATTTTAAATATGCAGTTTTTGATATGTTTTTTTCTTCTTCTTTTTTTATAAAAATTTTGATGTAGCTTATCAAAGGCATACAAAATATTATTTCGAAACTTATTTTTTTCCGTATGCACAAAGTAAAATTTTTCACACGCTTTTTTCGCGCTCTCTGCAACCGCTTGCCGCAACGTCAGGACAACAAGTGCGGCTGCAGCGTTTATACGCCATATGCTAGCGCTCCATTCCAAAGAAAAAGCTTCTTTTGGCTCGCTAAAACACTTCGGCTCGGCTCGGCTCGGCTCGTTGCGAATGTGGTAAAGCTTTCTCTTATCAGTGGGCGGCGTGATAACACGAAGCAGTCGCTCCTGCAGCAATAATTTATTTTAAATTTGAGCAAGTAGACTACTGGCGTCAGTGCATGCAATCCATTTGACCAACTCCCTCTCACGCTATAACCTTAATATTTTCAATGTTGCCCGGCTGTGGCATATTTTGTTTATCAACGCTGCCTCAAGGCGGCAAAAGTTCTGCCAGTGTCTGTATCCTTGTGCTTCAAATTGAGGTATCAACAGCTAAGCTATTTTTGTTGTTGTTGTTGTTCGTCTCTCGCTTACTCGAGAGGAAACCTGTTGAATTTGCTTGCCGCAGGCTTCAAATTAGCCTTGTCGACGGTATTAAATAAAAAATGCATGCGCCACAACAGCTGTCATGGAGGCCTTTAGTTGCCCTTTAGGCTGCTGTTTTGTATACGCTGCACAAAATTATTTGCATTAGGCTATAGTAAGTATATTTAATACCGTGTATGTATGGCCAGCAGTCGACTTAATCGAACGCAATCTAGGCATAATTTTGTAAATTATTGTGTTTATGCTATTATGTTGTTATTGCTAATTCACCGTACGCCACACACAACCACAGCCACAAAGAGAAATAGAGTCACCAAAATAATCGCGAAGCGCATACAAAGTAAAACACGCAATATACTCTTTCGCTCACGCAGTCTTATCAACTTGTAACTGACTACCCATAGTTGCCATAGTTTAATATTTGTGTTTGTGCAACTGTAGTTCATGTAAAATCAATGTGTGTTTGATACTTTGTGTGAGTGACGATTGCTTAAACTTTTGAGGCCCAAAATATTCAATCGATTTTAATAAAATATGGATTATGCACATCTGCAAGTCAATCATTTTAATGTTATATTTTTCCGTCAGTTGCTATGCACACAATAGCAGCCGTCACTGTCGGCTTGCTTATTAATATAAAAAAAATATATAAAAATGTAGCTAACATAACTAAGTAGAAACAAGTCACTGCAACCATTAATATACGCCTGCACATCCGTCGATCGAATTGAAGTGCGAGAAAGCACGAAAACTCATTCAAATTCATGTTTCCTCGTATAACAACTATAATAAATATCACAAGATGCCTTTTTAGAACAACTCTGTCCTATACATAGCATTTTCCGTACTGCGTTGATGTCAGCCCTGCATTTATCGAGAAGAGTTGCACCTTCTCAAAAAGAGCGTTCGGACATTCCAAGTGTATAACGGTAAATCAAGCTGTTTATTGGGATCGTGTCCAAGGCCTGCTTTGTGTCATCATTGGTAAAAGTTTCTTTGCGTTGACGGAAACCAAACCGAGCGCATCAACCCTGAAATAAAGAAGTTGCCTTCTCAAAATTTTGCTCAGCGGCTACCCCGCTGCTCGGGTCATTTGCAAGAGATTCATTTTTTTGCCAATTCCCAGTAAATGGCAATCAATAACTTTGAGGTAAATCATGGCATATTATATAATTTTAACAAATATTTATGAAACTGAATTGGTTTTTATATCACTGCATTAAATAGGTTGCATTGGTATAAAAACCAAGTGCGATACCTAGAGAGTCTATGCCATGAGATTAGTTTCTCTAAGTCTATTGTGGTCAGAGAACTTTTCATACCGACAGACATACAGAAGGACATACGAACATACGGACTTAACCAGATCAACTCGTCTTGTTACGCTGATCACGAGTGGAATCTCCAATGATTTCTGCGCTAAAGTACGTACCCGTACATGTTAAAAAAAAACCCAACTAGTGTGCACA
Organism: Leucophenga montana; assembly: GCA_035044765.1. Classification (NCBI taxonomy): domain Eukaryota; kingdom Metazoa; phylum Arthropoda; class Insecta; order Diptera; family Drosophilidae; genus Leucophenga; species Leucophenga montana. Next base: position 1,865,060 of record JAWNNQ010001301.1, read on the forward strand.
GTGTCTAGAGGCATAGAACACATCGCTGTGTAGGGTGTAATATAGTCGGTATCTCAAATATAGCTCTTACTTCTTCACTTTCAATGCTGCAAATGTGCGGAAGTTGTTTTTTCTCTCATAAAAGTTTTGCAATGTGAAACTGTGTTATGCACTTTGTTTGATTCAGTTTCCATCTCATTCTTTCGCTGAAAGTTTGACAAATTGAATTACATTTTTAATTTATTTTATTATGTTCAGGTGTCCCTTTTTCCTTTAGTTAAATGCTACCTGCAAGTACATTTCCTTGTCGCTTGAGTTCTATGTAAGTTCAACTTGAAAAAATATCTATAAAATGCGACTTAAACATTAAGACCAAATTACTGATTTCTAGTTCAAGACTGTACTGCAAAATGAGAAAGAATGGTGTATCTTTAAGTGCTTGATATGCTTTTTAAAAAGAACCAATTAAGATATTCACACCTAGTTGAACAAGTAAACTGATCGACCTCTACGCTTGTGATAGAATTGCTTTTGAAACACACAATTTGAAATATGGTAAAATCGACAATCTCAGTTGGGTATTGTTGGGATTATTTAATTAACAACAAAAACAAATTTCTACAAAAACTTAAAAATGTGGCGCAGGGGCTACATTTTATAGTGATCCGATCTGAAACTATGCTGCATATATAATTAGATTGATCTAAAATGCACTAAATTTGGTGTTTTTACAATAGCAGGTTTGAATGGGGGCTACTCTTACACTTGCAAAGGTTAAATCCAGACCTATATGGGATATTTTATTAGGATTTATGTAAAATACACAAAATTTTTCATTTCTAACTTAATTAAAAACTTAAACAAAAATAATTTCACACAAAAACTTGAAATTGGGACAGGTTTGCATGGTGGTCCGATCTGAACATATATGGGATATTTTTTTAGGAATGGTGGAAAATATACGAAACTTGGTGTTTGTGTTGCTTAATTTATAAGATAACCAAAAAAGAATCATACAAATACATCAAACTGTGGGTCAAGAGGTATCCGCTTACAGTGGTTCCATCTAGACCTATGTGGGGTATTGTAAAATGATTTTCAAAAAATGCACTAAACCTTATTTATTAACAACAGAAACCAAAATTTCACACAAAAACACTAAAATGGAGTACAAAAAGTCGATAATACGGTCAGGTTTGAATAGATCAACAGAGAGCATAAAACGGCGTGATAAGAGTGTTGGGAGATCAATTAATTTTAATCTGTCATGCTAGAGTGGAAGATATATTTTGAGATCCCAATTGAGACTCCTAAGAGTTCTGGCTGCTTCTTTGCAAAATATGTATTCAAATCAGCAATTGCAGCAAAGTAGACATCAGAATTGATCGTCCCTTATAGTCACACCATATTAACAGCTTAGCATTCTTTTGGTGAAGTTTGGCTTTGGATGTTGTTTGGGATCGCTCATTTTCTCGTTCATTTACGTTGTTTTAACCAAACTATTTTTATCGCCAGTTAAAATTAGTATCGGTAATATTGATTTGGTTGGTGAGATAGAATCCCAGTTTTCGAATATGGGCGTGGACGGTCAAAAGAAGAACTATAAGTGTTGCCGCCTTGTCACGTTGTAATGTATCATATCCAATATCATTTGTCTTGATTGTTTACTGGATCTATTAAATAATAATAATAATAATAATACTTACTCATACTAAGATACAATAAACGCTATCAACTTTAATTAATATATTCATAGTTAATTAACATTTCTTTATTGCAAATGCACATTTTCTACTTATATGTAATATTTTTCAACCATCAGATATATATACTATATATATATAAATTTGTATTTATGCTTTAAGTTTGCATATAAGGCACGCAAATAAGGCACAAGTTTTAACTGGAAAAACTCCAATTAAAGCACTTATAAAGTAAGAACCAAACCAACTAAATTAAAAAATAAATAAAATTTTCATTGTTTTCATATTCATTCAATTTAATCAGCAACGTTTACATAAGAAATTAAAAATACAAAAAAGTCATGTGGTGATAATTAAAAACCTAAAATTCGAAGAGAACGAAATAAACACTTAACAAAAAATAAAATGGTATGACTGATATGACTACTTAGTGTTTAACATACATATGAATATAAACGATATAATAAGCTCAATGTATGAGCACAGTCAATACGATGAAAGCATAATTGAACTTAATATACGTAGTACTTGTAAATAAAAATACTGGGATTCAAGGTCTGTTACTTAAGACTAGGAGATTACAATAGGTACATTATACATACATGCTATATAGTAGATATAACTCTTACAAAACTAATAGACTTACATTTACAATAGTTTCTGATGACAGACAGCATACTTTAACACATACTTCATACGCCAGCGCTTCGGTTTTCGAATCCGAATAAATTATTCAATTCCGTTAGAAAGGATCGTATTTCACTTTCAAAAGATATTCACGATTTGAATTTAACATATCTTGAGAATATAAATTTCAGTGTCAATTCCAAGTGATGAACCACTTTAACGAAACCAAATCCGAAACATTTATACGGTTTTGAAAACCAGCGCACGGTAGTAATAGTTAACATATGAAAACAGAATATATTTTCATGTATTTTTGCTTAGGATTTACACGTATAACTTATAGGTATAATATTATAAAAATGTCTAAACAACTAATTGAGCTTATTGTAATTTGTAATTTGTATTTTGTAGTTAATTTATCGGGTTTTTGAAGGAGTTTGTAAACACTTAGACACTAGGTTCATTCAATTCCATATGAAAATTTTTCCAGCAAGGCTTCTGTGCATGTAAGCGCCTTGATGAGCCAGCTGGTGGTGCTGCTGCTGGCGTTGTTGGCCAATCGATGCGTGCCAACGAGGGTAGCGCGTAACATTCATTATTATTGGGTAATGCCATATTTGTTGTGGTCATTTTAAGTGTCAGATTCGGTGGCAATTTGTTGAAATTGACGGTAGGTAACGTTGGCGAGGGTGGCATATACACAGGAACACCGCAGGCATTGTTAACCGCTGGATAGGATACTATGGACGGTGTGGAGCGTCTATTTGTATGGCAGATAGTTATGTAAGAAAAAAAGTTATTAGTTTAAGTAGTTAATTCAAATAAGTGTAAAATCTAGCGAAGCAAAACGATTTTTGAACCAAATTAATTTGAGTGCAAAGAAAAAATAAAAATTATAGACAAAATCCAACGAAAAATTTTGTTATATACTACAAGGTGTTTTTTGTATTTTCCGTGAGATACAATGTGCAAACGAAACCACTCAGGCCGGTGCAGTGGGAATATCAAACTATAGAATTTTGAACTTAGTAGAATAAAACAACGTCAGATACTTTCACTACGTCTCCTACCCATGATTTCGTAAATTTTTCCCTAACAAATTGATAAGAAATAGCTTTATGAGCCCTAAGGAGTTTTCTTTATGCGAATATCAAAGTGAAAGCAGTATTCGCATTAACCGAAACGAACTCGGAACTCAGTTTAAAATAACAGAGTTTAAAAAAACCACACAAGTTTTCACTGTTATCAAAAAATAGACAACAAAGGAAGGAATTTATGCTAGCTATCATTAAATTTATAAAGTAATTTCGTAAAATGTGTATTTCAATAATTAATAAAGGTTTTATAGCGAAGCTTTTTATGGCTGGCAAAATGATAGATTAGCAAGTGCAATGTTGAAGCGAGAAAGGGAAAGAGAGTAGTAGTAAACAACAGCAACAGCAAACACATGCAAACGACTAACTCTTCCTCTCTCCCTTTGTGTCTTTCAACTTTTAACACGCTGAATATAGTCATAATTAGTTTTCAGAACTGGTATTTTGCTATAGTTGCTATTTATAATAGCCTGTACCCATAAGCATAAAGTATGTATTAAGTTTCTGCAAATGTATGTAGCAGGCAGAGGAGGCGTGGCAGACCCTTCTTGATCAGCGTCGGAAACTGAATCGATATAGCCATATTCGTCTCTCCGTCCGACCGCCTGTATAACGAACAAATTTCGGAGACTATAATAGGTACGGACTTCAATTTTGGTAATTTCGACGCTCATATTCCCTCTTCAGAGTATTAAATGAAGGTGCTATATCCTCTACAAGGGGTAGCCCCTCATATGGGCCTGTCTCCGTTTTTAACTTTTTGTACGGTATAATATTATTTTCATTGTTAATTAAGCTACAAATGCCAAATTTGCTGTAACTTACGTCAATTCAAATAATATATTCCCCATAGGTTCAGATCGGACCACTGTAGAATGTAGTCTCCATACTAATCTATGGTTCAAATAAAAAGCGTTTGACAAGTTTCAGGGTATCTCGAAGTCGAACACATTCGAATGCAGCTTTCTTTCTTGTTTATTTTATTTTAAACAAATTTTTTTTTCTTTGCTCTCGAATAAGTTTGATTAATGGCTTAGTTCCCTGTTAAAATCTATAAAATATCAAAATTGTGCCGTTTTACAACACTAAAAGCCCTATAAAAGTAGTGCTGAAAAGTGATTCAGTTGGAAATCATATTCGTGTTAATAGTGCACCTTGATAAAAATTTACAGACTCTTTTAAATGTTGTGATTTCAAGTGCTCATTGAAAGTTTTGCTCAGTGTTCGACTACAATTTTAAAGTCATGAGTAGTATTGTACTAACATGTTAAAGGAGGCAGTTATTTTGGTTAGGTTTCAATTGGCTTTTCAGCCTTACGCAGTTTAACTGTCATATTGACAGTGACTATTGGCGTACTATTGGAATTAGAGCTAAAAATTATTATAAAAATTCAATATAATATGAGTTATGTAGTTTAAAAGAAAATTTTTTATAAATCTTATATTTCTTCTGATCAAAAAATACTCGGAATTTCTCATTCAAACGAGCCTTGTCGCTTCATAAATTGTTCAATAATTCTTTTCTCTCCTATCAGACATTCTGTCAGATGGTTCGTGCGCAATAACTTGGCAAAGAAGTTATTGATTGGTGCGTTTTGCGAATTTTGTAGGTTTTCCTTGCAAAGTTTGTCTAAAATTGAGTGTTGTCAAGAAAATTTCAATCGCTAAAGCTTTCAAAATGTTTATAGAAAGCATGCGGAGAGTCGACAATGCTAAAAACACAGACGTACGAGTGGTAACAAGAGTTCAAATCAGGCCGCTCTGTGGTTGATGATTTGCCTCGTTCTGTGAATAGTGTTGCGAAGATTGGAAGAACCGTTGGAATATATGTAGAACTACTTTGAAGAAGACAAAATAAATATCAAAGAATTTATTGATATTTTTGTTCAGAAGGTAGTCTTAGAAACTAAACTTTTTATACCCTGTACACGTAAAGACATGTTCATATATAGAGTACTACTCAATTGGAACGCTTGTAAAGGGTATCAAAAGGATACTATAGATATTTATTCATATTTGCTTCTGTTCTCTTAATATCCTTGTTTATATTACAACTTACTTCTGCTGTGCATTGTTATTGTTCGCAGCATTTGTTGTAGTGGTTGTTGTAAAGACCGAAATATTTACATTCCGTTTACCACCCGTATATTCATCATGTTTGCGTCCTATAAATTTGATGCGATGTATAGCTATGATAGCCAGGACAACAGTTCTGTATTGAATAAAGTTCAAAATTAATAAATTTATAGAACACAAAAAATTGAAACTCACTTGAATAATGTCTTTCTATTTCGTTGGTGTTGCGGCGGATGCAACCCATAATCACCCTGTATGGCATTTAAAGCGCGCTGATGACTCTCCAGCGATAACTTCAAATAACGCTTCTGAAAACGTAGTGCACTGCGATGCGACTTAACACGTCGATAACAGCCAAGCAAAACGCGACAACGATCCTCCATCTCTGCAACATTTTGCGTTTTACTGAGCTGTGCTTGCAGCTCTTCGATTTTCTTTTGCAGCGTGCTACGCTCATTGACTAGAAATTGCATACTTTCAGCCATTTGACGATTCTCTTGCGTATTGGTAGCCAAAAGATCATTAATTTCTTTCATTTTCAGCAAAAACTGCTGCGGTACATTGCCATCGCCGGACATACGCTCATTGGCCTGCGCAAGCGCCTCGGCTAGTTTAGCTTCACGTTGCGCCGAACGCTCTACATCGAAACGCAGTTGTGTAATGTTTTTATTAAGCGATTCACGTTCAGATTCAGCCGCTAGCAGTTTGCTGCGCAGCTCCTGCAGCTCGGCAAGTTGTTGTGCACTTTCCTGATGGGTGCGTTCACGTCGATTTGTGCGTCGCGTTTCAGCCTCTTGTAGCGTTACCAATCGCGCCTCTAAACTTTCTATCTCGGCGCTTTGCAGCGTTAGACGTTCGTGTAAATGCTCCAGCTCCTGTTCGGCGTTATCTTTATCGCGCGCTAATTTTTCCATTTCACGCTTTAAACGCTCACAGTATTCAATGCGCTCCTGCAGCTCCTTCTCGTAACGCTGACGTTCACGTTCACTATTGCGCTGTATATCCGCGCTACGTTCACGTTCGCGTTCATTTTGCGCTGTTAGCAATTTGATTTCGCTGCGTAGACGCTCACCCAACTCCGCTTCGAAATCGGTAAGTGAACGCGGCGATTTACGCGGCGATTCTGTTGGTGATTTGAGTAGCAGCGATGAGTTGCGTCTGCTCTCGGCACGTTGTAGCGATGTCAACTGCGTTTGCAGTCGCTCACAGCGTTCACGTTCCTGATCGAGCTGTTTGTGTAGCTCATCCTCTTGATCGAGCGCTGTTTCCAAACGTTTACGCATTGCCTCGATTATCAGTACATCTTGTTCTTGTATTTCCTGCGAGTGCGACTTCTCCTGATACAAATCCTGACGCAGTTGCTCTGTTTGCTCGCGCTCCACATTGAGTTGCGCCTTCAGTGCCTCCAGTTGATTCAACAGCTCACGTTCACCCGTGAAATTCTCATCATCTGTGCCTTGTGCCTGCTCTGTCACTGCTACTTTGGGCTGCTGCTTCGTATCGAGGTTATTTTCCTCTTCACTTTCGATTGCCTTCAAAATATTCGAATCGAGTTGCGCCGAATAGTTTAGCTCCTTTTCCACTTGTTGCGCAATTTCATCAACTGAGAATTGCTTCGAGCTATTATCGCTAGTCTGCTGCTTGAGACGTTCCACTTCGCGCTCTACTGCATCCACTTGCAGTTTTAGCGCAGCAGCACGCTCTTCTGAAAGCGTTAATTGTGTGCTTAGCTTTAGTAGACGCTCATCCTTTGCCTTAATATCCTGATTCAGTTGCTCAATTTCACGTTTACGTTGCTCTGCATCACGCTGCACATGCTGGCACAGCTCATGCGCCTTGCTAACACTAAACAGCTCCTTACGCAGATTCTCACGTTCGTTTGCATCGCGTGCAGTATTCTCCAGAATTTTAGCCTCTAGATTAGCAATACGTTGCAAATATTTCTGCTCTTGTTCGGCATAATTGCTAAGGTTTTTCTCCTGCTTGCTGAGCTGTTCATTCTGTGCAGCGCATGTTTTCTCTAGCGCTTGCTGCTTACCAAGTAGCTCATCAAGCTGCAACGTCTTGTCCAACAGTTGCTGCTGCAGCGTTGCAATACGTGCATCGAGTTCGTCGAAAGCTGCGGTTTGTTGCTCGCGCGTTTCGAGCTGCTCCTGCAAGCCACCCATGCGTAGTTGTGTGCCAACCAACTCTTCCTCCATTAGCTGCAGCTGCTGTTCGTATGTCGTTTTAAGCATAACCTTCTCCTTCTCGACAGCATCGAGTTTTTGTTTTAGCAGCTCCACTTGGTTTGTCAGCTTTTCCTTCTCCACACTCTGTGCACGCTGTTCAGGCGTTTGCAGCATGCTCGGCGTCTTCAGCTTGGAATCTTCAGTCAATCCTGAAAAGTTAATTTGGCGTGGTACTAAACCGGGTGTTATGGAACCACCCGATTGCAGTGTTGTTTGTAGCGCATGTGGCATCTGGAAGTAGTGCGGATGCTCGAATGTGTTTATAGGCTGCAAATTTACTGCAAAGCCGCTCAAGTCTTCGGTACGTTTGTGTGTAAGATTAGCAACAGCATCTTTGGAGGTATCCTGCATGTGTAAAAGAAAAAAGAAATTATTATACAAAATATATTTACTTTTATGCCAACCACTTACCATTGTATTCTGCAAGAAACCACCACTGCCCTCTGGCACCAGCAACGGCGTATTCATGGTCTGCCTTGCTGCACGACGCACTGCTTCCGGTTCATCGAATTCGGTTATCGAGACAATATCGCTGAGCGTGCGTGCGCTGAGCTTTGTGCTGGCATCATGTTTATTACAGCCCTCAGCACGCTTGCCATCACCAGCAGCAGCACCAAGCGAAGATGAGGCTTGACTTGAATCCATTGCTAATTGCAGCTCTCTTTCTTTAGAATCTAGCTGCGTACGCAAGTGATCGATTTCTTCATTCTTATCCGCCAGCATGGTTTCCATTAAATCAGGCAATGCCAAGCGATTGATCATCTCGGTTTTGATTTTATCCTTTAGCTTTTGTATCTCAATGTTCTTTTGTTTCACTTCCGCTTCCAAACGTTCGACAAGACTGCGATCGGGCTGCTGTTGTACCTTCAGTTGTGCCTCGAGATGATCCATCTCCTTCTTACACAACTCGAAACGTTCTTTCATGGCATTTATTTGCAATTCGCGTGCGTTTAGCTGCTCGCTTAGCGTTTGCTTCTCAGACTGTAGATCATGTACGCGTACAGTCAAATCGGAGGTGCTAACGCGATGCAGTTCTTCGGCACGACGTCGTTGCTCCTCGAGACGCATCTTTAGTGTACCAATGCGTGTTGTCTGCTCATCGATATGTTCACGCAGTGTATCGCGTTCAAGTTGCAGCTCCTAAAAAGAAAAGAAATAATATAAAATTAGAATCGAATTAAGTTAGCTTGCAGTGGTCGGCTCTGTGCTCCCTTTTGAACTCGTCGTGTTTGATATACACTTCATCTCTACAGATATATCTGTAAGATTATCTAAGAAGAGACTCTCGATTAGAGCTAGTCTCTTCTTACTATGAGCTGGACAATGGCATAGCATATGCACAATCGTTTCCTACGCTTCGGCATTCCCACTTCTACAGAAATACTGGGAGTCAATCCCTAACCGTATGGTGTGTCTTCCTATGAGACAGGGACCCGTAAAATCTTCTATCAGAATAGTGATGTATGATCTTTTCTAGCGTAGACGTGCGATTGTTCTCTTAAGGCTGTAGTTCGTCCAGGTGAACTAAAAGTTTTTACAAGAGTTTAAGTTACTACACCTATTCTGTGCTAAGCAGTTTGATCTTAATTTGATTCGTCACTAACAAGTAGCCATAGTGATCCCCACTCTGGCCATACGGCGAAGGATGTCGGTCATGATAGCATGTCTGACCAGCTTATCTGCTTCACAGTTGCATCTATGTTCTGATTTCCAGGCACCCAGATGACGAGCATTGCGTACTGCGCGGTCATCTCATTAAGAAATCTGCGGAACACGGTAGTGGACTTTGTATTCCTGCATTGCTAATACTTCTGCTTGGTAAACGCTACAATGGTCGGGTAGTCTGAATGATTCTCTAATTCCTAGGTTCAGGCAGAATTTTTCTGCACTGTCGAACTTTGAGTGAAGTCAGTGAATATATGGATTATATTCATATTTTTATCAAAGGTCGTTTTATTATCTTTGAATGCCGAAGGTACCACAGCGACAAGATGGTACCTCATTATCCTTAGGGCTGTAATTGTGGCTCCTTCTCTTTTGAAAACCCTCTTAAGATCAAAAGGGAGTACACATTTAGTGCTTTTATCGGTGTGATGTATCGTAGCTCTATACTAATGCATAGTTCTGCACTTCTTTGAATCTCTGCAGTTGCTTAAGAATAGAGACTCTGTCTAGTGCCGTCCATCATAAGCATACTCAGTAGAAGAGGCTTGGCCTAACCTTGACTGTATATAGCCAGTGAACAATTAATGGGAAGAATGCCCATCATCCCTGATGGTCCTATTACACACGAAGAGTGCTATGTTGGCCTTTTTTATTCACTGATTGGTGTTGTCGTTCCAATTAAGCTTTATATACAGAACCACAGTCAGATACATTGCACTGTTATTGAATGAGAGGCATACATTTTTTAGTTTTGGGAGAGTGAAGACTAGAGTACTAGTTTAGTCCAAGTTGGGTTTACGTAGCAATCCGTAGCCCACTCTGAAAGTGGACAGTGCGTATAGAGTTTGCGGAAATTTATATCTGATAATCAATGCCACGTCGCCCGCGTATGCTATCGCCTGTTGGCCTTCCTCTTTCATGCATCTTAACAGTCGGTTAAATTTGAACACACATAGAAACGGAGATTACTGCCTCTCGAGGGGTTTCTCCAGTGACAAATATTTTGGCTGACGTTCCTCCTAAAGTCGAACTCAAAGCTCTGCTGCTAAGCATGTTGCGAAAAAGTTGGACTAGGGAGGCATCGACACCCACAATTGTCAGAGCTTTGGTAATACCGTCGGGAAGAACGTTATTAAAAGCATCCCCTATATCGAGAAATGTTCGACGTACATATTCTTTTATTTCTAACGATTTTTCACTAGTCGAAACTAGTGAGTATCTGTTGACTTGCTCTTGCAGTATGCATGTTCCGAATTAGAAATATAAAAATCTATTAATCAATTCAGTGTATTAAGAAGAAATGAAGATAGACCAATTGGGCTGGTATGTGGAGCCTTACCCACTTTATGTATATATATATATAGAAACTAGCTACTAATTAAAAAAAGATACTTTTTAAGATACATATTGGCAGCTACCACAATCAGTGACACATTAACAAATGCTTGAACTCTTTCATTCATTAAAACAAATAGGAAGTAATCAACAGAGTTCATATACCACACCACCACTCATGAAGCCACTTCAATTCAATTGAAATTGAAATTGAGCGCAACGCAATGCAAAAACAACAGATATAAAGCTACTTGCTCAGATAGTCAACATCGTCGTATCGTTTGTATCTTTTGCATACTACCATCAACTAATTGAAGCTGTTAAACTAAATACTTATACATATGTATACCACATGCATTTGCTCTTTAATAAAATGTTTACATAGCGTTCGCGCGCATCTACGAGTATGTGTGAAGTATCTTTTTCTGTTGAAGCTGCGGGCATGTTGTGGGAGTGCGTGCAGTAATTTATTGTCTGTGAAGTTTTGTTCGGGTTGTTCGCCTCAACAAAAAGAAGAAAAAAAATATTTACAAAGAATCGTAATGCTTTGTAGTATGCTGCACATTGAATGAAACCTTTTGTAAACAGTTTGCTTTGTATTAAGATTGCAAAGTGCATCGGGGAAATTCTATGCACTCTATTTTCGTATAACATAATCTCAACTGAGAGTTACAAGTTGACGATTGAGTTGGGGCAGGTGCGGCGCTAAGTGATTTAAATTATTTTTGAAGCAGCTAACAAATCGTCTGCGGCTTAATTTATTATTGTAATAAAAACTTGTTGTACTACTGCAATAATGTGTGGCATGCAGTGCATTCAGAAATACTTATTCTATTAAACTTATTTGACTCAGTATCTAGTAAAGTTATTGGTGAAATTTTTCAATTACTTAAATATGAAATGTTAAAGAAGCCACATTTTGCACGAAAGAAAAATGTATCTTCGTTGATTTATTACAAATCGGAACATCCTAAAGTAATTCTGATATTGGACATTGAGACGATGAAAAGTCGGGCCGGCCAAAATCAGTGGTGATCGAAAAAAAACACTGAAAAAGTGCGCAAATTCATACAAAATGAGCCGAAATCTTCGTTGCGTTATATGGAAGGAAATGGAATTAAATATTCCCAAAGATTCGATTCATCGCATTTTGACGGAGAAATTGGGTCTACGGTAGGTGTGGTGTGTTCACAGTTTGTTCCGCACAAATTGACTGACGACCAAAAATTGCTCCGAATCCAACTTGATTCAAAAGTTGAGAATGGACAAAAACTGCAAGTATTCGATTGTGACTGTTGATGAGACGTGGTGCCTTCAATATGATACCGAAACCAAACGTCAAAGTGCCGAATGGAAGCATCCAGACGAGCCAAAACCGAAAAAAAGTCGTCTTGAGAAGTCAACGTTGAAGACAATGTGGATTTGTTTCTACGATTCCGAGGGCATTGTATACCGAAAGTTCATCCCACCTGGCCAAATGGTTAATACTGTATTTTATCTTGGTGTTATGAAGCATCTTCTGTCGCGTATTCGTCGTGTTCGACCACAATACCGTGAGCCAGGCAGTTGGTGCCTGTTGCACGATAATGCGCCGTCTCAACGGTCGACACTTAACACGGATTTTCTCACCAAAAATGGCATTTTAAGCATCAACCATTCATTAATTTTAAAATACTATTTAAAGTTTCGTGTGAATGGTATTAGAGCTTCGGTTCAACCGAAGTTAACGTTTTTTCTTGTTTTATTACTTGTTTGTATCGTTGCTTTGAATTTGATTTGTATTGCTCAATCAAATTAATTAAATTAATCATTTGTTGAATATAAATAGGCATTATCAAGTTCAAATTGGCTGTTGTATTGATATACTTGTACATATTTGTATACTTCTAAGGCTACAACCGATGAACATGCCGTACAGAAGGTAAGAAATGTTCTCGTACCAGCAAACATAATTAAACTGCAGTACACGACAGTGACAAATTGCACTTTGGCATATTTTTCTCAAAGTTTCAAGCTCAGCTACGAGTTCTCATCAGTCTGCTGGCCACATACTTTTGTTTTTTAAGCATTATACTCTGAGAATCGATGTGGGTCAGTTGATTAAAAAAGCAATAATCTCACAGGCTCAATGAGACTAGATTATTATTATTTTAAATATCTGCAATCAAAATTGTTATTCACTATAAATCTTATATACAGTATTTCTATTGATTTAAAAAACATGTTTCCTTTTCAAAGATAAAAAAGAGAAAAAAAATGCCACATTTGCTGTCATTACAAATTACATTTATGCCAAAATGTTCGACTCAATAATTTTTGCATCCCAACTAATGACTAGTACATACATACTACATACATCATTTCCTAGTTATTTTTAAAGTCCCACAACTCGCAAAAAACTAGCACACCCTGGGTGTAAATAAAACTATTTCGAGGAATTATGAACATTTTCCAATGCAATTTTGTGCTAGATATTTTCTAAAATTAAAATACTTTGAAACTGTCTTCATTCCCACAAATTCAAAGTGTAACAAGATGCAACGACAGCTGTGCAAATATAAATTGATAGGTTATGTATACATGATAGGTTATGTATGCATGTATATAGAGCTGTTTTTTTATTAAAATTATTAAAACAGAAAAGAGAAAACCAATCAATAAAAGAATCATAGCAAAAAAATAAACAAAATTTCAATAAAGAATTGAACAATTGCCAAAAGTTTGCCGCAGACAAACAACAAAATAAGTGTGGGAAAATTAGATAAGTCGAATATTATATACCGTGAAATGTCAATGAAACTGCCTGTGAAAACAAAAAAAAACGCAAAACAGTGACAAAAAAAAAAAAAATAGCAATGAATACCAAAATAATGGCAATAAATTAATTCAAATAGCGCAAAATATGTCACAACAGAGTCAGAGAGCATAACAAATGTATCTGAAATTTCGGAATAGAAAATAAAACAATTAAGTGTAGTATACGTATATACAAGTATGTATTTTTTTTTTTTTTTTGAGAACTGCTGTCAGAAAGCTGTCAGAAATCATTGAAAATAACGGAAATTTTGCATATTTTTATTCATTTAAATTTACTGCTCCAAAAACCTTGAGAATGAAGATTTTTTGTTACACTCTACACACATAGTATGAATAGTATTATAGTTTTGTCACGTAGTTTGTAACGCACTAAAAGAAACATCGCAGCAGTGGCGTAGTAAGGGCTGCCGGTTTAGAGGAATCACCAAATTTGCGGTTTATTATATTAAGTTTTGCTGCTGATTATGTAATTGTTAGACGTGTGTAAATTTGTTTTTTATGTTCCTCACCTTGGCTTTAAGGACTCCCAGAGCCATGTGTTTCTTTTCTATTAAATTGTAACATACTTTGTTTTGGCTTCTCACTTGGACTTAGGGGCTTTGAAATCGTTCTTTTTTTCTGCTCACTTTTTGTATAAATTGCCTCCAGAACCATGTGTTTCTTTTATTTGAAATTGTTCTTATTTCTTTTCGGTGAAATCTATTTTAAAAGTCACAGTCGACTCCTAGTGAAATCTAGTCTAAAGACTACTAAAGTCTACTCTAGTTAAAGTCGATTTAGACATTAGTTTCAATTATTATTAAACTCAACTTTTAAGTTAGAATCGCAACATATAAAAGATGACGTTAAATTTAAATTCGACATTTATGAAAGTCGACTATTAAGTAAGATTCGACGACTCTCATAAAAAATTTAATCTTAAGAACGGTTTTTATTAAAATCGACACTAATATAACACAGTTCAACATAGTTTAGTGGTTGGAAGCTAAGTTCTGAATTCTAAATTTTTGAAGTAATTTGCTGCGTAGAATCCGAATGCGGAGTCAGAATTGGCCCATCACTTCAGGATTTTGAGATAATGCTAATGATGTCGAAGGAATATATTTCGTAAGTTCGAAAGCCATAACTTTGCGAAAAAAAAAATTGTAATTGTAAAATCGTAATTGATCTCTTTAACTCTTAAATTAAAGAGTAAGAGTGGTACTAAATGATGTAACTGGAGAGACAGACCACACAAAAATTTTGAACACTGTACATAACCTCAAAAGTAGGAAAAAAACGAGGTTTTTAGGGTACATAACCTCAAATATCTCCAAATCCTGACGTGAATAGTCATTTCTGACCCCGGATTCGCATTCTACGCAGCAAATTAATTAGGATATGACCCTCAGCTTTTCAACAACTGACATGACCCCGGTACTTGTAGACCTATATAATAGTCAATTCTAATTAAAGTCGACTGTAAATGTTTAGTGAACCTTTATTGAAGCTAACACTAATGTTTAAGTCAACTCTTATTAAAGTTGATGCAAAAGTTAAAGCTCGTATAATAGTCTGAAGTCAGAGACTACTCTTATTAAAGTTGATTTGGAAATTAGTATCAACTCTTATTAAAGTCAACTCTAAAGTTAGAATCGACTCATATTAAAGGTGACGACTCATATTAAAGGTGACTATTATGAAGGTCGACTCGATTTTTAATCTATATTTATTGTAATGGACAGCAAAGTCGACTTTAATTAAAATCGACTCTAAATATTAATTCTTCTTAATTCTGCCATTAATTAAGTGAGCTCAAAGTGGAGGAAAGGGGAACGAGGATCATTGAAAATCTCACAACGACTTTTCAATTAATAAAATATACATTATTACAGATAATATAAAAAAATATGTTATGATGTCCCTTAAACGTACAATAGTAATATGTTTCTTCTCTTATTCCATCAGTATTAACGTTTAGCTACATATTTAGTGGTATCTAGCAAAAGACTCGAACATCCTTAAAAATTATAGAATAAATCTTACATGAGGAGGAGGGAGGGAGGGAGGGTTTCGCCACATCTCACCAAATCTTACCAAGGGGAAGGAAGGTGTAAAAATGAAGAGAAAGCCACTCACGTAATTAATGGACGCTCCCTTAGTTTGGCCTCAGTGCCCTCCAGTACCATATTTCATTTCTTTGAAATCGGCTTTTGACTTTAGCCTCAGGGTTCCACAGAGTCATGTGTTTCAGTTCTAGGAATAAGCTCGACGTGACGGATTCAAACTAGCCATGTCCAACTGTCTGCATCAAAACTAGTCCGTCCGTTTTTAAGATATTGAATATTAAATCTGGTTAAATAGTAAGGAGTCTTTCTTCGTTCATAGGTTAAAAATATATTCCAGCGATTAGACACGCTCATTTTTAGGTGTAGCACTCATACAAAACAAACTCCCAATTTTCGGATTTTATTTTAAACAAATTTTTTGGTAGAGTCGACATTAAATTGAAAACTGCTATGGTGGTCTCTAACGAATGGAAGCTTATGAGCTAAACATCTGAAAAATTGAGTGAAGGCGTGTGAAAAGTATTATTCAATTCAACCGAAGTTAACGTTTTTTCTTCTTTTTTATACTTATTCAAAACTCACTCGCATTGGATTGATGCCCAGTACGCCTTTGTTGAGTTGAAACATTTTCAACGCATAGTTTACACAAATTTATTTCAATTAAATTAATTTTTTATGACTTTATTTCTTCTAAAATGTTCACATTTTATTTAATTGAGCACAATTCAATCACAGAGCGCGCCAAAAGAAAAAACAAAAATATAAAAGAGCGCGCTATCGGCTTTAGAAACTTTATCAATTTGCATAAATATGAAAAACATTGATCATAACTAAAATTTCTTTATAAAAAATTATGATGAATATAGTATAACACATGAAATGAACGCTGCGCGTTTTGCTTGTATGGTACTCGTGCGCTTCCGAGAGACTGAACCGATGCCATATTGTGGCAAGCGGCCAAAGTGGTGCGCCCGCCGATTCGATCGTGCATGATTATATTAAAAATTGAGGCTGTTGTGTTCTTGTGTACTGAACAAAATAAAAAACAAAACACGAGCAGGGCTATTTGTACATAAGAAGAGAATACTGAGAGAGTTCTCAGTATATTTAGTTTGTTTACATTGTGTTCTGTTAGGGGTATTCGATTCAAATTTGTTTAAGGAGTGAAGTAAGCAAAATCTTTGAGATTATGAAAAGCTGATTTACTTGTGTTCTGTTTAAAGTAAAGATTTTGAAGCGGCAAGAAGTTTATTAATATTGAATTTCCTTTATATTTTCCTTATATTTTGATATAAAACTATTCTTAAATGCAAGAATGATATATCAAGCTTTGTCACCTCTATTTTTAGGAGTGTTATTAATTAAAATTATGTTCTCCGATAGTTAAATTAAGTGTACCAATTTTTGAAATCGCGCTTCCTTTTTATCTTGGCGCGTTCTGATAACCTTAACGCACTACCACACAGTGGTGCAAAATTGAAAAAAGCTCGTTAAAATCCAAAACTGTCATGGATCATATGGACCGAATATGCTGAAGATATTAAGAAAATCATTCCATCTCTTTGAAACGCTGTATTTAGGAGTTTTTGTGTTGCTGATCACAATACTAAATGTAGATTTTCAAAATTCACTCAGAGTAATTACACAGTAAAATTGAATTCGAAATCGTTATATTGGACATCAACAGTCTAAATACTGATTTTCAAACAGATTGTAAAGCTTCTTCCAAAATTTTACCACCATTTTCGATCCCTCCTTTTGTTTTCTGAAGTTTTAACATCAGATTTGTCTTGGTGGAAGAATATTTGTTTATACGCCAAATGTTCTTCGCCAATTTCAAAGGTATGCAGTCGCCATGACAAAAATCCATCAATTGGACTACGAACTGCTACCTCATCCAGCATATTCTTCAGATTTAGTTCCCTTCGTCTATTTCCTCTTTCCAAAACTGAAGAAATGGTTCGGCGGTAAGTGATTTGCGTCGAATGAAGAGGACATCACTGAACGCCTATTTTGAGGAGCTTAAGAAGTCATATTATTTGGAAGGTATAAACAAAACAATTGGAACAAAAATCGGGACTAAATGTATCGAACTAAAATGAGACTATGTTGAGAAATAAAACGCATTTTTGCCGAAAAAAAAACAAATATATTTTCTTCGAAAACTCACTGACTTATAAATTTTCCCTCGTATAAGTTGCAGAACAGTTTTTAAACGAATCTCATTAAAAAAACTTCCATTGGCTTATAATTTTCGAATTTTGGCCAGCTTTTTTGGATTTGGAACCACTATGTGTCAGTGCAGCATGGATAAGTGTACGTATGTATCTGTGTATAAACCACATATATATATATATATACATAGAGAGGAGAGCAAGAGAGAGAGAGAGAGAGAAAGAGAGCTAGAGCAGAATTAAGAATTATTATGATTATCGTGGGGACGTCACTGAAAATCCGCCTGCAAATTTGATTAAACATTTGTTTTAATATTTGTCAAAGTAGCGTAAACAAAAGAGTGTACTAAATCAAGTAGAGAAAACACTGCAAACAAGTGAGCACGAAAATTCTACTTGTATATCTCACCACACTACATTCCAATTATAGTATTTATATAGAATGAAAATTTATATCTTCCTAAACATACATTCACCACATATACCACATATAAAGTATATGTAGAAAATTGTTGTGTTCTGTAGTTCCCTCTAATCGTCTAATATTAATAAAATTTGAACAATCTTATAATCTTTACGAACTGTTATTTTAGCTTTATATGTTCAATGCCAACTTCTGCTTGTCCCTTTGGGTACAGGGTATAACAGTTTTGGCCGTTTTTCAACCGGTCTACGTATAACTTTACATTTGACTTTATTTGGCCAATAAATTAGTTTTTTTGACAACTGTTTTGAAATAAATGAGACGAGCTCATGTGACTAATAAAATCTAAAATTGGTTTCACACTTTTGTAAAGAAACAAGCAAACAGCTGCGAATTTAAATTGGATTTTGTAATTAGTGCGATGATCCCCAAGTTTACTTTTATGAAATGCGATGCCAGCATTCATAAAACTATTATATATAACTATATATATAATGAGTGATTGATAAGTGAAACGAATTTAAGTTTGAAAACTATATATGCAAAATCGACTTTTGATTCCATTTATGGTTTTTGAAATTTCCGCAAGTATCTCACGTCTTTCGGCGTTGATGTAAGAATCCATTAAACATAAATTCTTTATTAGTTAACTCCTTGTTTTTACACTTCAGAAAAAAGCAACAGCCGAAACTTAAGATTTCTAGCTAAAGAAAAGACAACAAAGCCAGACATTGACAGCATGCGACATCCAATTCATTGACTACTTGGAAAAGGATAAACGATAAAAAAGATTTCTATATTATCGAAATTTACGGTGCCACAAATAGTAATCATAATGAGCTTTGGTTTTATTTTATCGTCCAGCACCCTCCTTTTTTATTTTTAATGTGAAAACTTTGTACAGGATCTTCAAATCGAAATGCCACGTCTTCTTTCAAGTGTAGCCCTACACAAATCCAAAACTCGTTAGGCTTTTGTACTAAAAACCGAAAATTAGTGAAATATAGTAAATAAAAACTCTTTGTGAATTATAAGTTATATTAAGCTTTAAATGAAAGTTTATAATTCACAGCATTTGTGAAACCAATCAATATACGCAGTGAAGTTAAATAAAAACTTTTAAAAACGATGATGAGAATAGAAAGGAAATGATAGGATATAGTAAATAACAGCAGAAAACACAGATGAGTGACGTCTGCATAAATCTCTTTGCTTTTCTCTTTTCATGCATGGAAGAGAAAACGCGTGGGGAACAGAATGTGTCATTATTACATTAATGCGTAGCATGATCGATTGTGAGGAGAGAAAGGGAATGAGAAACAGCAGCATATATTGCATCTTGATTAGAGAGATTAGTTCTTTGTATGTTAATATGTATATTGTGTTGTGTTGTTATATTGATACAAAGTGAAAATATATTTGTAAGAAAGCTAATTTTAAAGTTCGGACATACTTAAACCTTTTATGTAAAAGAGGTTTGGTATTGTACATTTTATAAATAGGGCATGTAAAATTTAGACCGTTGAATTGGAAACCCATGAATTGTGGAATTAGCTAATGTACTGCCGGGAGCCCCGTGACACCTCCTTTTTTATTAAATGAATACATAAACTTAAAATGCAAGATGGAAGGTTGTATAGGCCTACGTTTAACATTTAGATAAATAGGCGCGGCATGTCCTATTATACTGGAATAACCTACTGATTGGTTTCAAAGTTTATATATGGAAAATTATTTTATTTGTAAGTAAAACTTTCTAATTTGTTGAGCTATTATTATAGCTTTAGTTCTACCAAAGATAATGTTTTCTCTTGTTATATTTCAATTTGTGTATCAGATAAAACGTTCAAAAGCTTTCGATGTGCTTTATGCGAAAATATTTGAAAAAGCAATTTTTTCTACAGACTCTAAACATTCTCAATACAATACACAAATTTATGCTATGCAGCAACCCACACTTTATAAATAGACATTATAAAAAGCTTATAAAAACTCACCGCACAATCGTTGCGCATTTGCGTTAGCTGCATATCAAGATCGCGTACACGTTTCACAGCCGCCTCCTCCACACGCGTGTGCTTATCGAGCTTCTCGACCAGGCGCTGCACGCTCTCCATGGTTATTGAATGCTGTCGCGGCGAAGGATGCAACGGTGAACCCTCTGGCGGCGAGTGAAGATGTGTTGCAGTGAGTGGTATTGAAGTGGGACGTGAACCGTGTACCGAAACATCTTCTGTGGCGCTATTGCTGCACGAATTCGAAGAGTTGTAGTGATGTATGGATTCAAGAGTTTTGGTTTTCTGCTCAAGTGTTTGTTCAATGCTGCGAAGCTGTCAAATGTATTTTACATAAAAATAATAATAAAATTAGAGAATTTAAAGAATTTCGATATGTTACGCACCTGCTCCACCACTTGATCCAGTACAACACTCTGCTCTGCCGTTGGACGCACATTCTCTAGTTTCTCCTGTATATGCATACGCGCTTGATTGCTTTCGCCAATCTCAACTTTTAAACTTTGCACTTCATGTTGCAATGTTTCATTTTGTTTTCCAAGATATTCCTCTAGCTGTTTGACCTTCTCGTCCAGCACATGTTCAGTGAGTTTATGCTGTGCGAGTTCTGTCTCCAAAACTGAAATGATTTCTCGCAGCTTAAAGATTGTATCGATGGAGTCTTTCAGATCCATTTTGAATGTATCACGTTTGACAGTACACTCCTGCAGCTGTTGTGTGACATCGCGCAGCTGGCATTCCAATTTATCATACTGTATGAATATACAAATTAGTAAAATATGAGAATATTCTTTATGTGTTCAAATTTAAAAGCTTAAATAACTCACACTCTTCTTTAAAGTAATTAGATGCTGTAGTTTTATGTGTGCATTAAAGTTGTTTGAATATATAGGTGCGTTTTGGTTTTAGATTTTTATTAGTTAACATTTTAGTAGTTTGCAGTAATTTATTTTCACGTGCATGAAAAGAAGATGTTTAAATTTTTAGTTAGATATGTGTTTTCCCATTAATGTGTTGTGTGTGTATATAGAAAAAATAAAAAATAATAAAGATATTATTAAAAATAAAAAATTGCAATTAAAAGAATATAAATACTCAATTAAGTTATTAAATAAAAAATCCAAAAACAATACAATAAAGTGCGAAAACGTTGTATCCAGTCGAACAAAAGCTTTGAAAAATTTATTCAAGCAAAAGTGTTAAGAGGGAAGTAGGAAATAATTCTATATGAGTATTTATTTTATTAAACAATAACTTAAATATACACACGAGGGCTGCTATTTATATTTCGGGAACAGGCAACACTAATCTCAAAAGCTAAAATCTGCCAACACCATAATAAAGTTTGACATTTTTTGGCATAAACGTACTCACAAAGTTTTGATGTACAATTGCTATTGGTTTTGTTTACAGTGAGTTAAGAAAAACAATTTGGCAAAAAAAAAAATGGAAATTTCAAGAGAAGGTTTTCGTTGGATTATTTTTCATAACTTTCGACGTGGATTATCTCAACAAGAATGTGTCAATGAACTCATTTCTTTGTATGGCGATAAAGTACCATCAAAATCCACAGTATATCGCTGGTATAGTGAATTCAATCGTCGTCGTAGTTCGGTCGCCAACAAATTCCGTGAAGGTCGTTGTGAAACGTTGTTGTGCCCAAAAACATCGATGCAGTGCGTGAACTGATAATGCAAGATTGTCATGTGACATATTGTGAGATAGAGGCACCCTTGCACATTAGTTCCACTTCAATACATTTGATTTTGCATGAACACTTAGCTGTAACAAAAATTTGCCATAATTTATCAATCGCTCAAAAAAAGGCTTGCGTCGATTGGTGTAAGGAAATGATTAAAAAGTTCGACCGTGGTGCTTCAAAAGACGTGTATAAAATCGTCAGTATGAGCCGGAAATAAAACAGCAATC
Organism: Leucophenga montana; assembly: GCA_035044765.1. Taxonomy (NCBI): domain Eukaryota; kingdom Metazoa; phylum Arthropoda; class Insecta; order Diptera; family Drosophilidae; genus Leucophenga; species Leucophenga montana. Next base: position 1,887,177 of record JAWNNQ010001301.1, read on the forward strand.
GACTGTGCGACAAATCCAACAAAAGTTGAACGTGGAAGAAGCACAGCGAAGCAAATGATCGCCTGTTTCTTTGGCCGAATGGGTCATGTGGCCACTGTTTCGCTTGAGCAACGTAGGATGGTCAATTCTGCGTGGTACACGACCATTTGGTTGCCGGAAGTCTTCGGAGAAATTCGTAAAACCAACCGCCAAAGACGAATCATTCTCCATCATGACAATGCGAGCTCACACACATCTCGTCAAACAAGTGCATTTTTGAGTAGTCAAAACAACGAATTAATGACTCATTCCCCGTACAGCTCTGATTTGACACCCAATGACTTCTTCTTGTTACCGAGTATCAAAGCTAAACTGCGTGGCTAACTATTTGAGAGCGCCGAAGAAGCAGTTGAAGCGTTCAAAAACCATGTTTTGGAGGTGTCTCAAGTGGAATGGAAAAACTGCTATGACAAATGGTTTGAACGAATGCAAAAGTGTATTGATCATCAAGGGGGAATATTTTGAAAAACAATAAAGCCATTTTCATTTAAAAATGTTTGTTATTATTGGCTATTCCCGAAATATAAATAGTACCCCTCGTATAACTAAAGTAATATTATTCTCTATGGTACGTCAAAAGTTTCTATTAAAACAGTGTATTCCAGCATAATTATAAAACTGAAATAGTTAAAAGTTAGATTTGAAAACGGACCAAAAATTTCTGAGTTATCAGTCTTTAGAGACCAATTAATATTATGGCCACCAACTAAAATCATAAACAGTTCTGGATTAAAACTGGTAAGAATAATCAGGATAGCCTCAGAAAATGTTTTCAGCTCAAAATTTCCAAATTTTATTCCTTAAATTTTGTTTTATGATGAGTAAAATTTAGAGGTTTTTAAGTTTTGTGTGGCACCCCTGAACATTTTTTTTTTTAAGATTTGAGTAAAAAACATAAGATGCTCGAAAAAAAATATGTTTTTATCACTCTCAGGTTACATAGTTCGAGTAGTTAGTTCGTTGATCCTGAAATGGCAGCTCATTTAGCTCTGAATGAAATATATTTTAATATTATTGAGAGGCGGTGATCGTTCGGCGATCCTAAGTAATTTAGATTAGGCATTTTAATCGTCAAAAATATATCGATATATATATCATAAAATATATCGTGAAGCCATATATCGATATATCGCCACCAAAAATATATCGATATTTATATTGAAAAATGTACCGAGAAGTTATGTCCATATACTGCACTACACCATTACGAAACTCCAACAAAAAATCAAGAGAAAACGTTACCTTAGCTAGCACCAACGCTTCAATACACTTCACAAGCATCTAACAAATCTCACTGTCAAGTCTTTTAATGCTATAGTGATAACATTTCATTCCATTTTGAAGGTGGCAAGCTTACAAAATAAGAAAATTATACCTATAAAAAAAGTGTGCGGTTGGCATTATGTAAGTGTACAGAACACGCGGATTAATAGAAATGTGATATCTAAAGAACCACGCCACGTTCTGCCTGCTACATACACTCTGAATAGGACACCCCTTAAGTATGTTTTCTATGGCCCACTGCTCCCAAACCAAGCATGCTAGAGGCTTAAGTTTGATCGTTATTTTTGGCACGTGGACTCATATTTTTTGTTGATGGAACTTTTTTGCGTATTTCGACAATTTAATTAAAAAAAAAAAACGCAAAACTGGTCGTGGAAAACCTTTAAACGTAGCGAAAAAAGGACAAATTAAAGCTTACAAGAACACTGACCTATCTATTGTGTATAGCTTAGAAAATCGAGTGGAGCCGACACGTTAGCCAAATTGTCGAGCTATTAAGCTGGTCGCCCTACTCACCGGATTTGAATATCATCGAAAATGTTTTGGGATGGTCAAGCATATGGATCGAGACAACAATATTCGAGCCTACTCGAACTAACCCAAGCCATCGAATTAGCTTGCAGCTCGAATTAGCTGACTTATTTGGCCAATTTGTATGCATTCCTTTCTGCAGATTTAGAGCAGAAAGGTGGTTCAGTTGTTGTTGTTGTAACAGCTTGGTTTGGCCTGCACCAGAAAATACATATAAACAATTTATTTTATGAATGGATATTGTGTAAAGCGACCCTAGGTGTCAAGGTCCAGGAAAGAAGCAACATCTACTGGTCGTAACCAGAGGTCGTAACCTTTCCTAAAACCTTGCTATTGATTTGCTAGAGGGCAGTGTGCTGTCATTGTGAAGGAAGTATTAAAGGCCATTTTCAGATGGGCCTATAAGAGCAACCAAGTTTAGCTTCACTGCCGGGTTTCAAGAGAGGTACAATCCTTGCTACCTTCCATACGTCTGGCACAATTAGTTGGGAAATGGAAAGGTTTAACACATGTGTGAGATATAGTACTACCGCTATAGGCCCAAGGTGCGTCAGCATCAGCATTGAAATGCCATCTGGGCCGAGTGCCTTGGATGAGTTTGTTTTCTCTATAGCAGCCGAAACCTCCTCATATGTAAAATCTACCAAATCTACATGTCCTTTTTTCTTCCCAATGTGACGTATGGTTTTACGCTTTAACCTATTCTGCCGAGAAGGTTGTTGCACGAACTGTCATCGCTAAACAGTTGCTACTTCTACTGACAACTTTCTGTGCTGGTAACACTAAATTCATTTTGATATATCACGTCTAACTGCAACCAACAGTCTGTGCTGGTAACACTACATTCTTTTTGATATACTCGAACCACTAAGAATCTTTTTAACATACTTCACTAGAAATATTTTTAAAAATTATATAGTTTAATATGACGTAGTAGATTATAATTATGGTTTTATCATTTTTTCCATTCACATGCATTAATTTTTCCATAAATAATATCAATTCTACCATGCCGCAGCACAGTTCCATCTCGATCCATATAAATTACTTGCCATTAATTCAATTTTTATTCGTATTTTTTGTTTTTCGTGAAAAGCACAATTTGCCCTTGACTTGAATATCTATTGGCGCCGTATTTTATGTTTTCCGTATTATCTGGCAGCTGTTTCTGCCAATCGAACGCGTGCTGGTTGCTTAAAGATCTTTTTTTAATAGACTACTCTAGAGCAAACGCAACAACTGTGAGTTTATACGAGTATTTTTTTTTTTTTTTGTTATAGTTTTCAACAGGTGCTTCACTTTACTTTGGTTTAATGTAAACATCATCAAATAGTTTATAAATTTCTACAATAAAACTCTTTGCTGAATGTTGAGCTGTGTAAATACACTGCAGTTCATATAAATAAATTTTGTGTAATTTATTTTTAAAATAAACAAACAAAAGAATTTACTTTGCTGCAAACATTTTGCAAATTAATATTTCCAAATTTGGAAATGTATAAAGGAAAAATTGTTAAGAGAATTATATTAGTAAACAGAAGATATTAAATACAATAGAGAACAATAGAAATAAAATAGATACATGCATTTCAATTAGTTTTAGAGAAACATACTATATAGTATGTAGATACTGCAAGGCTTTAGCACTACAAAAATCTTGAAAAATTAATACAAAAACGCAGAAATTCTTAGAATTCTTAAAATTAGATACTGTTCTGTTCCGGTTCTTACTTTTGCGAATAATATGCGAAAATACGATTCGATAAATTTATAAATTGTATACTTATGCGCTGATTAAGCAATTCATATTACTCAATGCAAGTGAATTCAAATCGTAAAATTCACTCGAAAACGAAAAATATAACTTTTTAACGATTTCATTTACGCAAAATTTTGCCAAAAGTGAAACCCGAAACAGGCCAGCTAAGAATCTTCATTGAAATGAAAAGTAAACACATAACTAGAACACGAATTTTTAATTCCAGAAACCATAGAATTAAAGACAAATACCTTTTAAAGTGCAACGAAACCCAAAAAAAAAAGAAAAAAAAGAAAAAAGAACACAACCAGAAGGCACCATATCATATAACAGCACTGTCCATTAACTCACCTCTTCAGAGGCATTTGCATGTGAATTGAGCTCCTTCTCTTTATCACGCAATTGCGTCTGTAAATGTTGAATATTACGCTCAAATTCATCGCGTTCCTGTTCACATTCCGCAGCCTGTTCATCGAGCCTTTGGCGTGTGGCCTTTAGCTGTTTATCAGCAGTATCGATCTGAGTTTACGAATTTATATAGATAGATTGCATGGGGTTCAAGAACGTTTATAATTACAATTAAGGCTTAAATTGGGCAATTAATTAGCGCAATGAAAACTAAAGCCTAGACATGCGTTTAAAAATTTGTTTAATCACAAATGATGTATGGTACTCGTATGATGTCAAATAATGAAAGCTCAAAGTTGTTGTCTAAAACTTATACTATTCTATATTTCTTACTAATATTAAAATACTAACCTGCAATTGCAAATCTTCACGATCTTTTTTCGTACACTCCACTATCTTATCACCCTCGCGGCAAAAGTCCTCGATCATATGCAGCAGCTGCACCGTGGCATCATTATCCTGTCGCTTTTGTTGCGTTGGCGATGAAAGTAAATTGCGCGCTTTCTCCTGCAATTGCGTAAAGCTCGCTGAGGTTTGTTCAGCACTGGACAGTGCCTGTGGACTCTTAATTGTGCCCAAGCCATAACCCTCCGCATAGTCTGTATTATTCAGTGAATTCATTTGCGACAATTGTTCACGCAAGCCTTGCAATTCATGTCCCAACTCTGCATTACGACTGATTGTATGCTCAAGTTGCTGTGTCAACCTTTGACGATCTGCTTCGGATTTAATTAGACGATTCTTTAATTCCACCATCTGGAAATTTAGCTCCGATGCCGATGTGCCTGTTAGACGATTCAAATCCGGCGGCAGCGAATTGTGTGGCTGTGCACGACTATGTGAATCATGTCGCTGTGCGCTCAATTGTTGTTCATTTAAGGAATTGGTGCGCAAAAACTTGTGCACACGCTGTGGTAGCTTGAGTCCATCTTCAGCTTCACTATCATGTTTTTCAGCATGTTGACTGGCATTGCTCTGTCTATCGGCTTCATATGCTTGCGCTTGTTGCTGTTCCTCATCATTGTCGCTAGTTGCTGATGCATGTTCCTTCACGCGTTGTAGCTGCAAATCCTCTGATAGTTGTAGCAAATATGCTGCCTCAGATTTAAGTTTGTCCAGACAATCCGTCAAATCAAAATCTTCATTCGAATCCTCGTTTGTTTTGCTATTAATAAAATGCACTAGACTAGGATCTTCCACGACTTCGAGCAGACTATGTACATCGGGCACAAAGCGCAATTGTTTATTAAACGTATTCGAAGCATTCAGTGATGCGCTCAGCGTTTGCTCCAATTCGTCAACATCCAGACTGCGATTTAGTGTTAGAAGCCGTTGCACTTCCTCCATCAGTGTTGCATTCAAATCATCCTCACAATTGGCAACGCAACGTGCCAATTGTGTTAGCACATGACGAAATGTTTTCGAAAGCTCACGCAAACCATCACGTTCTGTAATAATATGTTCCAGATCACGCGCTGCATCGAAAGTCAGATGACGTTTATTTTTGCGATTTAGCTGCTTTTCATTTTCTAGTTTCAGGCGCGACATCTGTATTAAAAAAAAAAACAAAAAAAAAACAAAAACAAAAATTTTTAGCAGAGTTATACACTTTTCAGTTCCATCCGAAAATTATTCTAGCTTACCTCTTCAGCATGTTTAATTTTCAGCTGCGTAATTTCCAATTGACTCTTCGCGGTAAACTTCTCACGCAGCAGTATAAGCTCCTTGGGCCAGTGTGGATCATCCGCTAACGGATCGGAGAGCAAATTCTATTACAAAGAAAAGAAATTTAAAAACCATTAAACAAATATTACACGCTTGTTTCTTTAACAAACCGAAAAATAAACATTCAGTTTCGCTGTGAAATGAAATCCATAAAAAAAAATGTATAAAAAGCTGTGCAACAAATGGATACAACTTGCATAAAATGTTCAATATTTCATTCAACGTCACCCCAACAAAGTCAAATTGTTTATTTCCACAAACTTAAAAAACATCGAATACAACGCACTTCCTTTCTATATTACTCGTACAGTCAACGTTCATGGCTTTCTTGCATTCATTCAGCAGACATTGCACTTTTGATTTTATTTTTCCATTCAATACATCGCTGTGACGTTTTGTCAGAAATAAAATGTCTGGCACGCTGCCGTCCTTCACTCTATACAGGGTGTTGACTGACCTAGTATGGCAAGCAAGTTGTGGGTGTTGCATTTTTAATGCCACGGGAGAAATAAAATGAAAAATCAAGTAATACGTTTTATATGCAGTATAAATCTTAATGAATGGCGCATAAAATCAGCGTTGAAAGGGTTATTTTTAGTTTCATTGGTGATATTGAAGGGGGAAATTCTTTGTTAAAGCAAAAATGTTTAGTGTATCTTCTTTATCTTGTGTTGAGTTTGATTTAATGGAACATTTCTGCCATGGCTAGAAAAGAAAGCGATACTACTCAGAAAAAGTCTGACAATTACAAAGAGTAATTTACTAGAGATGTCCGATGAGCCAGCGTGTCCAGGCGCATCCAACGTTCTCTCACAAACTTGCAAAGTGTCATGTATAAACTAGCAATCAGGTGGTAGTTCCATAAGAAGGTTAACCAAAGATCGAAGAAACTTAATACCTGTGCTGCAGCGAAGCAAATAAAACATGAATGAAATATTAGGAGCACAAGATACTACCCACAACACACTCAATAGAAAACAACGCATTACAGCAACCAGTTCACCGTACAATAATTTCTGCAAAAGCTACTTTGCAACTGTCCAACACTATAACGGAGAAGACAACGGATTTCCAGAGAACATACCAGCAGTCGCCAACATGATAACACAGCACAACAAAATCAAACTTAACTTAATTCGAAGTCACTGATTTCGAATTTACACTCATTTTTTTCGAGCAGCTCCAGCTTTTGAGATACAGCTACTACGTACTCATTATGGGTCACTAGAAGAGAACCTCTTTTAAGTTCCGGTCTTCAATGACCACTGCTATTTGAAGCCAGACGAATAATAGCTCTAAATGGATTTACCACACATCAACATGAGCTGTTAGATCTGTAAGGTATTCGAATGATCCTTTGTTATCACTACCATCTACAGCTAAAGAGAGTGCTGATGAATTGGATGAGCGAAGCTGTGCGCTTAATGACAAGTTTGTCTGAAAAAATCATTTCGAACCGTGACCATTCAATCAAATCAAAACGAGCTTAATGATTTGATTAGAAACCTTGCACTGTCGAAAACATCTTCTGAATTACTAGCTACCCGATTGAAAGAGAGAACTCTCATAACTAAAGAAACTAAACTTTTGTATTACCGCACTCGAGAACAAGATTTACTTTATTTTTTTCGCTGAAGAAAATGATTTTGTGTTTTGCTTAGATAGTTCTGGTTTGATGACTGCCATAGGCTTACAGAGATATGATTCAAACGAGTGGCGTTTATTTATCGACTCGTCAAAACGCAGTTTGAAGTGTGTACTATTGCATAACGAAAATAAACTAAGCTCCTTACCGATCGAACATTCAACCAAAGTTAAAGAAGAATGCCATACAATAGCATTGGTCATGAACCAGATAACATAATTGAGTAATTTGTATTGATCTATATTCTATATTCTGTTTTCTGGTTTATGGGATACTCGTAGCAGAGCTAAATCAGAACATTTTACCAGAAAAGATAGGTCTTCTGGGAAAGCACTAGTTCCAGGCAGCTTTAACGTTATACTTGAGCTACGAGGTCGTATCATAGGTATTGCCATTACCTACACAAAATTGGTCTAGCACCCACTGATCAATGCAGATATGGCTGCGAGTATGAAGAAAGCATGGAGCATATAATAGCCACGTACCCCGCAATTGCGCGAATTAGGCTGTATGTTCTATGTAAAGTCCAAATAAAAAAGATTAAGTACGGAACATTATCCATAAAAACCTCGTGAAATTCGTAACACAAATCAAGGACCTATAGGGTCACAAAGAGTCCACAATAGACCAACCTCTGGTCGCAGTGCGTGGGCGCATTAGTGTGTACCTGGATCCTCTTCATCAACTTATCATCTTACCGCAGAGCAGTCACAACAGAAACAACAGCAGCAACAACAACAATTACAGCAAATCATATTCCGATGGCAAGAAAAAACTGGACTTGTCATTTTTATACTTGTATGTTCCGTATATTTTGTAAAGTTTTTATTTTTTTTTTTTTAATTTACACAAAACTTTACAAATGCATTAATATTTTCTCTAAAAACAGTTTTATTATTGGCTCTTGTACTTTTTTGCAATGTCAACTGTATGTACTAAAAAAGTCCAAACTTTACAACAACAAAAAAAGTGCTGCCAAACCTAAAAAAAACATTCTTGACAGAGTGAAGCGCCAGCCTAAAAATTTAATAACAATCAAATTTAACGGTATACTTGTTGCAAGTAATTTCGCCTTAATTGTTACAAGCGAACTGTCAGTTTCAATGCGATTCAATTCGACATTCGATTTCTTTCACATGTCTACTGCGACTTGATGTTAGAAAAGATTATCTCGTAGTTTACATTCTATCTAGGAATAGCACAAAAAATTTCATAGATTTCAGAAATTCACGTTAGGATCGTTATTGGTCGCGAAGAAGGCATACATTTTATAGTCGTGTTTCGTAAAAAATCATCGGTGGGTTTTTTTTTTTTAAATGTTGTTATCAATGAGCATGTTGTCATCAAAAATAATTTATATCTTTTGCAAAAAGCTAAAGGACATAGACATAGATCTCGCAGCTTAGATATGATTCTTAAGAATTAGTTTTCAGTATGGTAACATTGCGAATTGGCAGCGAAATTGGCGGGCTGAGTGCTCTGGTCGATTTGTAACACTGGCTCTGCAACGGATTTTATATGTATTTATAAAATAATATTTAAAAAAATGAGATTCACTTCAAAAGTGAGCGGTTCCACGCCCACATATAAGAGAAATAAAAAAAACAAAAGAGGGGGCTAGCAGCGTATGCTGATTCCTTTAGTATAATGTACGAGTATATATGTACGTGCGGGTGGCGGGTCAAATACCTTTCGTATGCTTTGGCGAAAAACCATTCAGACGCAAGAGAATGGAAAAAGAGATGGTTTATTCACCTCTTGTTCTATTTTATCGAGCATGATAGCGGTAGGACAACATTGAGAGCGTTTCACTACTCTTCTATTTTTTTTGGCTCTTTATCTCTTTCTATATCTCTGTCTCTCTCTCTCTCTCTCTCTAACGCTTTCAGAAACAGAGCGAATACAACGCCTTACATTAATCCACCATGAGCGAGGTATTCCTTCTATTGTCTGATGGCAGCTATAGAACGCGAGGCACATTGAGAAACTTCCAATTGAACAGTGCCCTTGGTACTGGCACGTTTTCGCAATCTAACGGAAATGTTATATCATATAGGTACCATGTTTGGTATAATTCCACCATGAAATGCATGAAGTGTTAATACACTTTACATCTGCCAAAAGGTACTGTATGGGGTGGTGTCTGCTCAGAGAGAGATATTGGCCCATTCGCCAGATAATCGCAGGAATTTCACCAGAAACAATCAAAAAAACAAAACAAAAAAGGGATGGAAAACGCTGAAACAATGGGCGATTAATGTACTTGTCAAATATTAATTCCAAAAATGATAAATTAAAAAATTTAAAATTGATTTTAATCAAATTATTAAAAAAAAAAAAAATATTTGGGTGCCACAGCAAAACTCCGTTATCTATTTCCCGCAAACTGTTTCTACTTAATGAATTTGCGGTTGGGAATTTTTAGGAACTGTTGACGCAAAAACAGAACAAGAAACAAAAGGACAATTGTTCAATGATAGAAAAGACATTTTTTTATCAAAATTGGTTTCAAATTAGAAACCAAATACAATACAAATACATTTACTTTGGAGCACACACATTTATCATTTAATACATATAAAAAACTATGATACGCAGTTCTCCATTTCTAAGAAACATAATATAAATAAAAAAAATTATGCAATTTCACAACCAGCGAACAGATGAGGGTAAATATACCTGAACTCGAAACAATTGTATCCGTAGCTATGCAATCTTTGTGAACAAAAACCGTTTGTTATAGTGCTTTCTTCACATTGAAAAATATGTACATATTTCGCAATGTAATATGACCTTGGGGCTGCAAAAATTCATATTTAATTTGTAAGAGATATATGTAATGAAGTAATTTCTGCAATACTATTGATTTTCATATTAGAATGCATATATTCAATCAAATTGAATTTTAATTGCCTAGTCCGAAGCATATTGCACAGGATACGCCTACAAAATTAAGCAATTTCAGCAATCAATTAGCGTGTTGAATTTCAGCACAAGTTACGATATAAAAGACCATCAAAATGCATTCAGGCAACAGTTTTCGAAAAATTCTTACTTTGCTAACTTACTTTGTATTAAAATGTACTACGATAATATATCGCAAGCACGTTTATTGCTGCGCATTCAAATCGCAGTTGGTATTTGGCCCATTGAGTGTAAATCAAATGAATGGTATGGAAGCTATTTACGCTTTTATCCCTATGTATTTCATAGCCTACTAACCTTTACACTAACAACACTTATGTGGCTGGATGAGTTGCTGACTGATGATCCAACGCATGCACTAAATGGACTATATATAACACTCACCGAAACGGCATTGATTGTTAAGATCTTTAATACATGGCAACGCGCACATTTGGCTAACGAATTACTTAACGAATGGGAGCTAAGCAAGCAATATGCACTGAAGAGCAACAAGGAGCGTCGCATGTGGACACAGAACCAACGCATATTTAGAGGCATTTATCTGTCCTATATGTGTTGTAGTTTAAGTGTTATACCGTGCATGTTTCTATCATCGCTTTTCAATTTTAACTACGAATTACCGTTTTACTATTGGGTGCCCTTCGACTGGCAAAATCCACATAATTTTTGGTATGCGTTTATCTATGATTTATTGGCAATAACAGCAACCTGCTTTGCAAATATCTCCATTGATGCATTCTTTTGCTATATGTTGCTGCATCTGGCGCTATGTCTCCGTGTGCTGGGCATGCGTTTAAGAGAGCTGAAGCAGCATTCGGGTACGGAAGGCGAACAACAGCTGTATGGGACACTAGTCGATTTGATTGAGTGGCATAAGAGCATAAAGCGGTAAGGTTTTTTACATTACTAGAATATGTAAAGCATGAACATTAATTTTAATCATACTTCTCTAGCAATGCCAAACAAATTGAAATCTTCTCCTCACGTTTAGCTGTCATACAGATACTTACAAGCACATTTACGCTGTGTTTTAGTATCTATCGTTTACAGGGTGTAATTAAATGAAATTTTAAGAAACTAAAACTATTGTTTAAAAAAAAAAATGTACTTACAGACGGATTTCATTGAAAATCCTGGCGCATTTGCATCCATGTTTCAATATGTCATATCCATGGCTTTGCAAATATTTCTACCATCACACTATGGCAATGAGGTTACCTACTATTCAGAGTGTTTGACCACTGAACTCTATAAATCGGATTGGACAAATATGTCATATCGCAATCGTCGTTTAATCTTTCACTTTATGACTTATTTAAATCGTCCGATTGTGGTGCGTGGCAAGCGATTTTTTAAAATTGGTTTACCTTTGTTTACCAAGGTAGGTTTATAGCAGTGATTTAAAAAGTTTGAACAAAATTAATGATATATCATTTTGTTTGCAGACCATGAATCAAGCCTATAACTTACTGGCATTAGTACTGAATTTGGATGACTAAAAAATATGTAATTTCAGCACTATGCGGAATGTAGTTTATGTTTCTTAAGCATTGTAGATTTTAAGTTTGTTGGTAAAGATCTAAGTTCTGAATTTTGAATGAGTCTGGAGCCCTTGGAACATCAAAAAAGGCAGTAAAAAAATATACGTTATGAGCAAGCACTTGAATGGAAATAGCTTTGAAACATACTTGTTTTTAGTTTCATACTCTGCACATAGAAAAGATAACAATCATGTTTATACTCACTATTTGCTGAATCAAATAATATTACAACTATCTCTACTATTGCATTTGTAGTTTTAAATTTGCAGATCTTCTTTCATTAATTATCCATACATTTAAATGTCATTGAAGTAGAATTCTTATTTTAAGAAGTATCGTGAATAATTCATTCATAACGAATCTTTAAACCGAATCTTAAGTCGCTGCCAGTTTAAGCAAAGCTATTTATGGCATGCTTGACGAGTGCACGTTGAAATCGTTATCAAAACGACAGATCAGAAGCAACTATAAAGAGAGAAAGCGAATGAGAGAGCACAACAGACACGAATGCGGAAACAACAAAAAATAAACTTGTGCTAATGGAATAGGTATCTGTGTTTTACGATCTCTCTTTCTCCTTCTCTCTCCCTTGTTTTTCATTTCATACGGCTATAGAATCAACTGCATATAAAGTGAAAGACAGGAGCAGTATTTGACACTGTTAATAGTTATATTTCTTTCTCTGGTTTTGTTATTGGTTGCTTAGTTTTTTTTTTTTTGGTAACGCGGGCCGAACCAGTTTAGTTTAGGTGGCTGTTGCATTTACGAATGTAAAAACATGCAGAAAGTATCTAGTAATTATTTGAGTAGCTTATGTATGTATATAAGGCATGTATACATATTGCAGTTTAAAGCTAAATCATTGTAGTAATATCGAAAAGGTCGCTTTAATATTATTATGAGCTATTTAAAAAAAAAAAAAATTCAAACACTACATTCTCGGTTGCATAAATTTGTTTACTGTATGTTATATAGACATACATATATAATAATTCCAGAATACAACGTTGTACAAAATAAGTTATCACATTATCTTCTTGACACATTTTAAAAGAACTTCTTACAAGCAACAAACAAAAATAAAAGAAAAAACTGCTAATCAAAATAGTTATTCAATCTTTACAAATTTTCAGCATAAACTGATTGAGAATTATAAATCTGTGATGCTATGAACTTTAAATTATATATTAATAATTTATATTGATGTGTTTATTATACCTTGCATCCATAAAGTAAAGAGATATATTAAGTTTAACTATTCAACTGTCAAATAGTTACGTGGAAGATGCCATAAAGCACATCAAAAGTCGTGTTGATATAGAGATGTACGTCGGACTGTCTATTTGAACGGCAACTTCCTCTGTTGTACGACTTTCAGAGGCCCCGCTACCGCCGTGTGTATCGATTGAAGTCAAAAATGGGAATGGGTGGTAAAGAACTCACCGCGAAATTTTCTGAAGAAAAGTTACCCACACTGGGAGCAATGGAGCTAGAGCCATAAAATTAGGATATTTAGATTCTTCGAATTCTTCTTATATCTGTTAAAAAGAACACGCTAGCTCTACTAAAAGATATCACCCTGTACAAACTTATTGACAATTTTGAGTGTTTTTATATGAAAATTTTGTATTTGTTGTTAATTAAGCTAAAAATGTTAAATTTAGTGTGTCGTAATACAATGTCTTACCAACATATTTCACATAGATCCAGATTAGATCACTATAGAATGCAGCCTTAATAATAATCAATGTTTTTAATAAAGACCTTTAAACAAGATACAGGGTTACTCGAAGACGAGCACACTCGTCTGCAACGTTCTTTATATTCTTTTTTCTGATGAATTTTTATGGTAGGGAATCGTTATTTTAACCTAATAATAAATGTTCTGGCTCTAGAGTTTATTTATAAGAATTCAATTTTAAACACGGTTGCGTTGTGTTCTTCAAAACGCTAAACAAAGCGAAAGCATTTTCACAGTACACTCATGAATTAGTATAAAAAAAAAAAACATAATTTTAATTTTCAAGATCATCAACCTTCATTTTGTTTACGTCAAAAGTTCATTAAGCGCAAAAACAATTATACATAAAGCTTCTGGTGATTTAATAGAAGTTCTGGCTATAGAGCATATTCATAAGGGTTCATTTTAAACAGGGTTGTGCGTAAATATATCTTAATACAAATTAAAATATAATTTGACAGATCGACAGTCAACAGCATAAAAATAACAATGAATAAATGACAGCTAGTTCACTTTCAATACATCAACGGCGCTTAACCCAAACACAAAGCACTTCAACACTTCGCTGTCATTACACTGACAAACCCATTGACAAATCAAATCAAATGGTTTAACACATTTAGCAAAACTAATTCCAGATACATAAATACCTGACACATGTAAGCAAACATTTGAAAAAATGCATACATGTTTGTCGGCAACTATTTAATTGAACTTCAAAGCAGTAAAACGCAAGAGATTTGAGTATCTTATGAAGAGCAGCAGGTACATGTGTCGTGTATCTAACAGAGAATGATATATAAACAAAAGTCCCACGAAAGAAACAAACAAAATCATAAACAAGAACGATGATGTAGAAGATGTGGAGAAGTACACACTTCGAAATTCGGGAGTAGTTAGTATGGAAACAATTCACGTGCTATTTCTGTAACACTCACCCAATGTTTGTTTAAATTTTACGACTGTTGAGCAAGTTTAATTAAAAATCGCGTTTGATTTATGTCAAAGCAACTCAAATTTTGCTTTGGCATACTGTAGTGAGGTTTTTTTATATTGTATATGAAACAACTCCTTACATACAAGGCGCAGTTCTCGCTGTCATTAATTAAAAAGCGTTCCATCTTAATTAACTTAAAGTGCAATTCAACTTCGTTAAATTTGCTTATCATCATCTCCGGGAAAAGAAAACTAATTAAATACAGCCCTCAAATTACAACAAATCGAAGAAAAAATAAATAAAAATAGAAATAGAAATAGAAATACTTATTTGCAATCGTAGTTTCTTATCAGCAAAATAAAAAGGTTATGAACTTCTCAATACTTAATTTCAATGCATTTCTTGCCAGCTTATCAGGGTAAAATTTATTCTGTCATGCACAACTTGAACCGTATACCATATACCAAAACATCATCTATCTTCACTTTGAACATTTTTATTTTTAATTTGTACAAGTGTGTTGTTTTCATTTGACTGCAGACGACAGAGCAGGAAATTCGCTTGGAATATGTGTTCTCTGTCAGAGGCAGAATTTATTTTTGTCAGTTGTTCTATTGCACCCAAACGAATTGCCTTGTAGCTAAAAATGTTTTTTGGATACGAAAGTAAACTGCAACATAAAGGCAGCGCGCAAAGCTATGCGTTTTCGGATGATTTTCGTTTTGAAATGTGTATCTACATAAACATAAAAAGAAGTGCTAAATGCATTTTCGTTTTGGTTGCTTATATTTGAATAATATTTTTGCGTATTATTTTTTAAATAGTTGAAAACAGCGCAAGTGGAAAAATATGTTCCGAACATACGGCATAGGCTCTATAATTCGAACACTCGCTAGTACCAACTACCCAGTAAACCGGTGTGTTTAATATTTTGAACAGTTTATAGATTTTTCCTCTTTAATTCAAACCGCACAGCAAGTTATGCTTTGTAAACATTTAATCTATATACATATATTACACTTGTTTACAAATTTGGGCCTCGTCTTGAGAGCTGGTTTGTCATAAACTTTATATACATATAAAACAGAGTGGCATACTTAAGACCACGCAAAACTCGAGAACTGCTCGTCCGATTTTGTGGTACTTATATGTCCACGTGAACGGATATAGGATACAATTGTGTCCGGTAAGTGGCGCTAATGTCGAGTTTTTTTTATAATTCGCAAACAGTTTATGCTTATTGTTATAACTGTTCTTTTTTTCTCATCATTCATTAATCAATGAGTAAATAGTGTACGAATAGGTATTCTAAAAATTAACAATATAAAATTAGTTACATATATTCGAACTCCGGAGGAACAAGAAACATACGTAGCCGCTGAACGATTAAGACAGCAGCGCAATCGCAATCTGCAAAGTCAACAAAGAACGTAGTAAACCGCAAAGCATTGAATGACCTGACATGTGATTCTCTGAACCTCCTTACATTCGACTTCGAAAAATGTTTCATGCAATCAATAATTGAAATTCGAGTGGCGTCATCTGTTATCGATCACGAAAGTTCGAACAAAAAAATTAATAGCAGGTGGGCGGTACCACGCCTTTTCTATACATAAGAAAGATGACATTCGCCATATCTCATCAACTATTTGACCGTTCGTAGTATCTTACTATCCTTCCGATGTTTTCTGGCCGCATGACGTTTCCCCATACAAAAGAAAGATTAAATTCGTCATATCTCACCAATTATTTGACCCATCTTAATGAAATTCATTAAGCGTGTTCCTATTATTCAGAAGAAGTGTTATACAGCCAACGTTTTGAATAAATAGCGGTGCCACTCCCCCTCTCCCAGCAAAAGAAAGAACAAAAGACTATTTGGAGAATGGGAGAAAATTTCCAGTAGAACATCAATCATCGATATTACAGTGAAACGATCGTCCTTATGGTCTCATGTCAAAATTCTCAAGTTCAAAATATGAGGGTAAAAGACGAACCCGTTTTCACTGAATGGATACTAAAATTTAGAAGGTGAAATAGATTAAACCACTCTAGCGATGAAAGCGTTGTCCGTGTAACAGAAAAAAATAAAAAATGTTTTACAATTTTATTTATCGCAGATTAGTGGTGACTCATCTAGATGCTTAGATGAGTGCACCATCACTGCATGGAAATATTAAAACAAACAAAAAAAAACCGACTGTAATAAATAAGAAGCGCTCATCAAGGGATGCACGACAGAAACGAAGCTTCTATGCCAACAAATAGATAAATGTATGCCAGTATAATCTTTGGCACGCTCTCTATCCTAAACGGCTCGATGGAATTTTATATATGAGGTATCGTTAGATTCGTCTTCATTATGGATGTGCTATAGGATATAACATTTTTATAAAGGGAATGCCAACAAAGCAAAAGATTTCTACATTTCTTCTATATTTCTTTCACTTTTACTGTAGCCTAAACGGCTTCATGTAGCTTGACATATGAGGTATCTATTGATCGATTGCACGTTTTGGCTATAGACTAGGATTAGCTATCCCATAAACCTGAACTGATAAAAACTAAACGGACTGCGAAACCTAGAAAATTTCTTAAAATTGCTCAAAAACAAAATTTGTCCAAAATTTGTAACCCAGTGTAATCATACAACGAAATCTTACATTGATTTCAACGCAGCAAACCAGAAGAGTATTTTAAGATTCTTATTTTGTTGGAGTGTTTTGCTCTTTTATGTGCTCCTCAAAAAAAAAAAAGATGTTTTTTTACTTAAAACGACTTATGAATGAAATTTTGAGGCGAAAGTGATTTCCGCGTCACCCCCGAAAGAGCATTTTTTCATTCTATTCGGGCACACTAATATGAGTCTGAATTAGGTGTCCTAAAAGACTCTTATTTAGATGAATTTATTAGTCTTATTTGGACATGAAGGACGCTTTTGAGCATTTCATTGAGATAATTTTGTGTCTGATTTAATGACTTTAAGATTCTTTTAGGACTCTTTGATTTTGAGCGTTTTTTCTGAGTCTTGTTTAATGAATTTATGACTCTTTTATATTGAGTATTTTTATAATATGATAAAATTATTATACTCATAAATAACAAATTCGAAACAAGAGAAAACGATAACCGAATATAACCGATAACCGAATACTCTTCACACTTTATACGAAAACTAAACCTTCTGTGTAAATCGCGGTTATTTTGAAAAATATTTTGCCTCTGGTTATAAAAAGTTCATACCAATATATAAGATTGAGAGTAAAAGAGCGCTCAGAGACACACAGCCAGACAAACTGACGGGCATGGTTCGATCAATTCGGTTTGGCATGATGATTACGAATATCTATACTTTATCTGGTCGCTGATGCTTTATTTAAAATGTTGCAAACAGTGTGACTAAATTATAATACTATTTACACGAGGTGAAGAGTATAAAAAAAAAGTTACAGCACAGCATTATTGTGCTGCGTACTTAATATAAAATATGTAAAAACTATTTGCGAATTATAAGTTGCTTTTTTAAGATCGCTCCTAAAGTGTTTTGAGAGCAATAACGGTAAAGCGAAAACTGTCTCAATTAAGAGTCATATTTAAAACACTCCGAAAATGGTGTGCCGTGAACTGTTGTTTTTAAAACTTTTCGCCATTAAAACTGGGTTAAAACTATTTAAATACTCAGTGCTTTGCTGGCAAAAGATAGATACCAAAACTTTAAGCCTAGAGTATTGGTATACATTTAGGCAGGCTAGTAGGCAATATGCTGTTACTTTATACATAGAGCCATTGGAGATTTAATTTTCAGTACAAATTCTCAAAAAGAACTTACATTTCTGTGCAGCTGAGATTTTTCGTATCCAAATAATCCTTTCATGAGCGCTTATTATAACGTTTAAACTTTATAGTTTAAGTATTGATCTTTTTATAATTTTTGCACTGGTTTATAAACACTTTTAATATATAGTTTTGATCTTCTTTATGCAGCAAAATGTTTAGTTTATTGTTCATAAGCTTTATAACCGTTACAAACAGAAATTTAAATTCAAAATTCAAGGCACTAGGCACTAGGCGTTCTATTAAGCGATTTTCATATACTTAAACACATTTATTTATTTATATAGGTATATATACACAATCACTGTTTGACAAATTCAATTAATAATTCTTTTAGCAACGATTTGTCTGACTATTGATGTTGTTGTTGTTGTATACGAGGCGTGCTTGTCTATATTTCCGTTAAATATATTTGAATACCGCACACACAAAAAAATAAAAATAAACCGATTTTTTTTTTAACAACTGCAAACAAAATTAACGTACATCCACACGCATTGAAAGTCAGCGTAAGATTGAAGTCTGAGAATCGAAACGTGAGCATAAATATTCGAAATATAAATAAAAACTACGAGAGCAGCTACTAATGTGAGAGCATAACAGTAAATGTGCGCGTGATTATATCTATGCGTGTGTGTGTGTGTTGTGATGGAAGGAAACACACAGATACAATCGCTCTCTTTCAGTTGCGTCTGAACGCAATGTTAATGCAGTGCACATCAGCTCACGCTCTCTTTTCATGATAGTACAGTTCACATGCACACATTTCCGTTGTAACACTGCTTTAATTAGTTCAAATTTAAATTCGGAGTACATTAAATTTGAAGATACACAACAACTGTCCGCTTTACTGTCTATTTAATTTGATTTATGTTCAAGTTCTAAGCTTCCGGAGTTTAATATATATTGTATAATATATCTACATGCACTGCTAAAATTTTAATAAACAGCATTCTCTGCGCTCGAACTTATTCCATACTCATTGTTTATATATGAAATAAATTGTTTGTCTTTGTTTCGAGTGCACATGTTTTTTTGTTTTATTAAAAAAATACGACGTTGTTTCAAAAAGAACCAAAAATTTCAAATTCACAAATGCTCATGCTGTCAATGTACTCAAAAGTTGTCGTTCACACTCAATTTCTTTTGAAAATCTATCTCACCAAAGTTCAAAACTGACTGCAAAATGTCTGCGAATATCGCATAGATACATTATATATTGTATCTATCTCAATACAGCATATATATATATCATAACTTGTGGGGTATAATAATTTCAAAACGCAAAAATATTATATATACTTGTATATATTGTAGAAGGTCTCGTACATATACATGCTTATAAAGTCGAAAAATGTTCTAAATTCGTTTGACATAAATAATGAGACAAATTAATAATGAAATGTTTGTATGATGTGTTAAATAGAGCTGTGAAATATTGAAAAATTTAGACTTTTTGTATGCTAAACAGGTACATAAAATATAGATGAAAAGTATTTTCCGTTTATTGAACCATAAAATAATTAGACACATGCATTTGTACAAAACAGCTGTGGCTTAAGACGCTTCCTAGTTTCAATCAGACAGCATACGCTCAGACTCCACTCAATTGATATGTATCCAAATATTTGTGACAAACCGAAGGATTTCCTGAGCAGGACCGGTTATTTTAACAAGTTTGGCTGGGATACATCATCCCAAATCAACATGAAATGCTAAAATCAGATATTTATTACATATTGAACTTTCTTTGGTTTTTTTTTTTTGACGGAAATGCAAACTTTGCCAACTATTTTTTGTTTATATGAAGTATTTTCGGTAGCAAAGATTTTTGTTATCTGAGTACTCATTGAAAAACAGTTCGTGCCGAAAATGTTTGAATGTGGTTTGACAGCGTTTTTTATATGAAGTTTTTTCGGTATCAAAAGTTTTCATCGATCTCAGTATTGAGCTTTACAATATAAATCAATGACAAAAAGCTCAGAATGCTGGAGGTTTTTGTTTAGAATTTCGATACGAAAAAAACCTATACATTTTTTTATATATATTTGGTATATCTAAAAATCGAGATACTATAAACGAAAAAATACTGTTGAAAACTATTGTAGCAGGTATTTCAACAGTTATGAGTCAATAGATTTGTATCGGATGAATACGTTAATTAGGTTGGCAGCCCTGTAAATCCATATGTGAATAAAAACATGCGTTCAAAGAGAGAATTATTAGTTTGGAACAGAACATTTACGAAATGGATCGTCTATCAAGTTGAAAACATAAAAATGTTCTAGATAAATAACGGTTTCAAAGAAATCCGCCTTCTCTGTTGAGGCACATTAGAGTGAACAATTAAAGTACAATATACAATTTACTAAACCCATTGGTTTCTTCAATCTGCATACTTAATACATTTTGTAAAAATGCGCAAATATCTTATAAACAACTACGATATATACAAAACGTTAAAGCATTTTATGTATTTGTCTTTCACAATCATTCAAAAACTACAAAAATATCAGCAGCAGCTTTATAGCTGAACACACACTTGACCTTCACATAATGAAATTTAAACCATAAATTTATTGTAAATTACAAAATACACAAAGTCAATTTGTTTTTTGACACTTTCATAAATTAAGGGCAACAATAAAAACTTCTGCACAGTGCTTAGCGCCATTTTGTTTCACAAGTTTTTTTTTTTTTTTTTGTTTTTGTTTAAAAACAAAGCATTTTCTTTTAGTATCTTTTCTTATAGAAACATTTTGTTTTAGTAAATATCTACGATTTCAAGTTCGCGCGCGATTTTCTTTAATGCTATTCAATAGCGAGCATAAACTCTAAAATAGCACGTGGCGTACAGTAGTCGAATATCCAAATAGTCAGCTATAGATTCAAAGTCCATTTGGACTAAAAGAATAGTTCGCTCATTGACAGTTTTAAAAATAACTTAAGATATACGAGTATATTATACTTTGTTTTTGTATCGAACTATATGTATACGCAGTAATTGGAAGCTAAATTTTCATTTTATTTACTTTGGAAATTGAAAAATTGTCAGAGGTGTTCTGAGACATTGACATTTACATTTACATAGAGAACGCACGATGTGTAATATGTTGTATTTATTTTTGTAATTAAATTCGAATACTAAGAATTAGAAGAATTCTAGAGTCTTAATGAAAGCTATAATGTTTTGTTGATACATTGTGTTGATTAGATTTTTAAATTTTTAATGGCAGTTTATAGCAGATTTTGCAGAGGACACGGGTTTTAGCTGACTTACAGGCACCAAAAGATGAATGAATGTACTGAATGAAAGTTATAATAGAGAACAAATTATAATATATAAAAGAGTTTATAGTTGTACAATTGAAACTTCTCCACAGCATCAAATAAAAACTGAACCAATTTAACTTTTACTCACTTCTAAACACTCAAATTCAGCAACAAATGCAAAGCAACATGCCAAACGTTGCCGCCTTATGCTAAATTATACTAAATACGTGCGTTTAGTGCCACTTTTCAATCAACAAATGGCCACCTCGATACCTAAAATATATATAGCTATATTCAATTTCAGCCAAAATGGCCACACGCAGTAGAAATATCTTGGCACATGTTCTGCACAGTTTCAAATATTATTTGGCAAAAGCACAAAAAGTGCCATTTCACACGTTTTGCACAGAAAACAGCAAAAAATTTTGTAAAACAAAAAACTGAAATGTGTATGAAATCAAGTAAATCATGCAATTGATTGATAAAATGAAAATATGTATACTATATTAAAAATTAATAGTTATTCTTTTAGTAACATCAAAACAAACATGCCAAGCTTTAGCAACACCATTCTTACTCACCTTTATCTGCTGCTCCAACTCATTTACTATATCCGTACGCGCTAATGCCAGCTGTTCCTGCAGACGACGTTCATACTCTTCAATAATACGCTGTATCACCTGTGATTCATTGTTGAAATTTAATTCATCCTGATCGATAATAATTAGCGAAGTATTGTGTGCATTTTGTATATCATCATCGTCCTCGAGAGCGCCGGCAACTTCATTATTTGCATCTATAGCAGTCACAGCAGCAGCAGCAGCAGCTTCGATTGGTTCAATCTTACAGATACTTTTTGTTACGTTGTTGTTGTTAATTGTGCTCCGCTTTTTTGTTTGTTTTTGTTTAGGTTAGTTGAGTTATTAGTTGTTGTTGTTGTTGTTGTACATGTAGGTAGGTGTTCAGGTAGGCGACGTTTAATTTGCATATAGAACAAGAATTTTCATGCAGTTAGCACAAATTGTGTTTAAACAGGTAGTTAGGTAGTTAATTAAATCATAAATTTCGGTGTTTATTACGAGTAAAGGTTTTCAAATGCAAACACACAAACAAACACTATAAAAATGAATTCCTTTATTGTAGTACAAAAAAGTAGATAGACTTAACTTTGTTGGAGTACTTTCTTTAAGAATTTTCATGTGCACTTTCATTAGTTCATTTGACTATTTGTAAAAGCAATAATATCTATGTATATATCTATATTACTATGTACATGAGACAACAGCACAAATCATACAGCTCCCCTCAACACAAAAAATCGCAATGAAAAGGTTTCCGATGGTTACAATTGGAAGATACTCTGATTTGAACAATATTCGATCTAAAATACAGGTTGCGTCAATTTGACACAGATGAGCGCTCATTGGAAGCGTTATTTTAGTACAATTTTAACTATGGAGCACTACACACCTAAACAACGCGCAGCAATTGTTCAATTTTAATAAAAGAGTAACTCCTCAATTGTGAACGCGTCATCATGACGAATGAAGCTCACTTCACGCTGTGTGGAAGCATTAATATGCAGAATATTCGTTACTGGAGGACTGAAAACCCACAACTGATTCATGATGTGACTCTATACACGCCAAAAGTCACAGTTTGGTGTGGTTTATGCGCTGGGCCGTATACTTGGAAGACGATGCCAGTACCACCGTTACGGTCAATGGTGAGCGCTATCGAACCATGATTCGTGATAATTTGGCATCAATTCTTGAAGAAAATGATATGTACGATTACTGGTTTCAACAGGACGGCTGGACATGTCACACTGCATGCTTTACTGCGACTAATGCTCGATTGACGTTTGTTATCGAAAAGTTTCGATTATGATTGGGCCCACGGTCTCCAGATTTAACGGCTCCTTACTCTTTACTGTGGCAATATCTCAAGGAAAAAGTGTATGCGAATCGACCAGAGACCCTAGAGCAGCTTAAGAACAACATTTGCCGAGAAATTGCCGCTATTCACAAAGTAATGTTGGAAAAGGTGATAGAAAACGCCAAAAAAAAGACTACATCTTTGCGTAGCTGCTGCGGCGGTACATTTGCCCGATGTCATTTTCCACAAATGACCGAAAAAATTGTACATTACCAAATAAAGTTCCACAAAACAAAAATTAAGTAGGTGTGTTTTTTTGTTTTTTTTTTTCCAGCTTATTTAAGAAAAAATAGGTGACTACGAGAAGACGCATGCTATTCTGATTAAATATAATAAAAAAGCTTTATAATTTGCTCATTTTCAATTCATACAAAAGTTTTGATGCCATCGAAAATTTGAACACAGAAGCATTTCTTTTTTTTTTTAATTAACGTTTTTACGAGGAACATAAACTTTAGGTACTTCATATAACTAAATTAAAGACAGTTGTGTTAAAAATACCAAATTAAATGAATTTATAGCTAATTCATATTTTAGAATAAATAAAACAATAAGAAGTTTTACTTTATAAACACAACATTCTGATTGATCTAATTGTACTTCCTAAACCATCACATTTATGTTTTTACCATATTGAAAACCTAAGAGAGGGTGCTAGTAATTTTTAAACAAGTACCATCTTTCATAAGGCTACTAACACATTTCGAACAATCTGCATCATAAAGTTTGTGTTTGGCAGCCATTGAAAGCATACATGAAAGACAAACAGACGGACAGAAATCATAAAATTGACCCACCCATACCCCGCAAGAAATTCATTATTTCGAATAATCTCTGGTTTGTTCGATGTATCTATGTTTGGTCCACGAAGTGTACGCCTGTAAGAAGCAGTCACATCAAATTTCAAGTCAGATATTTATGTCATACAATAACCGAAAAGTGTTCGTTGTATTTGTATGGTGGTGAGCGGGTCACTCCACTAGTTTTGATTCACACAGATAGGGAACAGACGGACGGATTCGATTCATCGATCTGATCAAGAATAAATATATATTTTTTCCGATCTCCAACTCTTCCGTTACAATAACATATCCCCCTAGATATAAGAGTACGATTTTATTCATTAAGCAAGAAGTATCATTTGATGTATTATAAATAGATAACTTTAATCAAGTTCCTCAGTCTCTAATAATTCTATATCGTAGTCATCTGTATCAAATTTGTCTTCAATGCTTAGAATGGTAGTTTTCAATGAATCAAACTAGTTTAGTATTTGGGTTGAAAATAACATGTTCTTTACACATTGTGCTTTAAAAACAAAGCTAAACTTAGAAACTGAATATTTCAACAACATATGGCCGCCGACTAATTTTGTAATGTGGTGTGGTGTGATTATATTTGTGTATTGTAAAAGTGAGTGACGCCATAGAAATACGCATGAGACTAACTTGACAACTTGTTGGCGAGCATGAATTGAGAGCGTTGCTTCATAGTAAGACAAATTTTAAAAGATGATTCAATATTTCTTCAAGCCTGTTGTCAACCGCAACGTGTTGAACCAAACATGTTGGTCATACTTAACGCTCTTAGCATTAAAGGAACTGTCAAGAGAGCGAATACGCTTACACAGGTCAGCCTTATGTTGAGCATAACATGTTGGTCACTATCAAATGATACAGAACTGTTTTGTATTGTCGATATAATGGTTGAATTACAACCACAGGGAGAAACCTAGTTAACTTTAAATTTATGTATAAGCTGTAAATCGACACCTCCAAACAGATTTGTACGTATCCTGAATCGTTCTTCTAGCTGAGTTGTCCGTAAGAAGTAGCCAGAATTTCCAGACTTCGCACATTCCCAAAGACCTTTTATTTATTTTTTAAGACTAACTTGAAAGTATTCGAAGATTAACAAGATAATCATTACTTTTTATTTTATTGGTCAAGCTATGCAACTTCTTTTTATATATTTTTGTTTGGTGCGTCTGTTTTCTGAAATTTCTGAACGACTTGCCGATTGGCTGGCAATGCCTCTCTTCCATATAAGAGAAAGACCAAATTTGTCATACCTCAACAACTATTTGACGAAGACGGATGAGATTTGGTACAAATGTAAAGGTCACTAGGAGAAATAAAAACCAGTGGAAAAATGAGCTTTGCCTGTACGTCATTTTATGGGTATAGATTGGTACAATATCGTGGACGTCAGCTAGTATTTTTTTATAAAATTTTAAACTTTTTTCTATAATCTTACATTGTGACATACAAAACATATAATATTAGAGCCCGGCACGAGTGGACAAAACGACATATATAATGAGCGCTCAATTATTAGCACACTGATACGAAAATCATCTACATTAGCGAGATATCAGATATGAAACAAATTCAAAGCACGATATCACGCGCGCTCTCAAACACACATAATTTTTACTTCGTTGACGTCAGCAGTTGCGAAAGAATCATTATGCATCATAATCATTAGCACAACTTTCATTAATAGATTGTTTCAGCACGACACTATTTACTTGGATCACTAGTGTGGACTATTAATTTTATAAAATGAGTGACACCATTCATTGGAAGATATAAGAAATATAATGCATTTCGATTCCACTCGTGCAGGGCTCAAAACAACCAAAACAAACAAAGTTTGGTTCGAATGATGTCTTTTGTCAAAAATATGGTTTCTCTGCTCCAGAGTGTAAAAGATAATTAAAACATTTCATGAAAATTTGCAATCGATATACTCCTCAATATAGTGATTTGCATAGAAAACCTTCAAACGTTTGTGAACTATCCAAAATAAATGTATTATTTTAGTTTTTAAAAACGTGCAAGCGAAAATTGCATTAATAAATAAAACAAAAAAAATCAATTTTCTATACACCTCGTCTATAAACTTACCACAAAATCATCTTCCGGATAACGATTTTCATAGTATTTCAAGCGTTCATTTAGCTTGCGTAGCTGTTCATCCTGTGCGCGTTTCATTTCGTGAATTTTTGTTTGATAGAATACTTTCATATCGACAATTTCTAGTATCTATAAAAATGAAATAGTACAGAGTTACTGCATATATTCAAACTATTCTCAAATATTAACATGAAAACACTTACACTGCTATTGCCACCCTTAGACTCTTCGCCCAGTGAATCCATGCCACACGGCGTCATTTGGCGATGACTGGGACTGAGCAACAATTCAGCGCGTGTGCGCTTGCGTGGTGAATGCAGCGGCGTCTGACTGACAGCAGCTAATTCCTCTGGCATTTGCTCAGCCTCAGAGCACTCTGAAGAACTATCACCGCCATGGCGTTGTGATTTTTGCGAGAAGACATCATCGGAGAATCTTTTAAAGAAAAAAAAAGAATTGAATATTTAGTTTTATATTTATGCATATGCATATGAACTACCAATTATACTCACTGCTTTTCCAAATCTGCACACTTGTGCTCGAAATACTTGCGCAAATCTTCCATCTGCTTCGAATGTTGCGTTTGCTGTGCACTTTTTGCCTGCAAAAGTTTTTCAATTTCAAGATTACGCTCCGTCTTTTCTGTTTCCCACTGATCCATGGTGATCTTAACTTCTTGCTCATATTTCAGCTTGCATTTTTCCAACTCTTGACTTAAATAGTCATCGAATTTCTTTTGTACCATAAAAAATAGGCGCACCTCACTGGGCGTAAGATATTTTTGAAATTGTTCAATTTGTTTGCTAAACGGCGGCGCCCAATCGTCCACATCTTCCTGCACCATTTGACGTGGCATAGAAAGTTGACGTTCACGTGAATTACGCGTATGTTTCTCCTCGTTATCAGTGAGAAAACGCTCCAAATCATCATCACTCTCACTGACCAGATCCATAGAGATCTCCGATAAACGTTGGCCACAATTACTCTCCTGATCGGAAATACGCGGCCAGGAGGGACGTTTCAATGTCTCTACAGCATCCAACAACTGTTTACGCAGCATTTGTACTTCGGTAGTAAGCTTGTCAGCATCCGCTTGTAGATGCTCACGCGCTTCTAGCGAACTTTGCAACGATTCGGTTAGTTTGGCTATAAGTTCATCACGTTTGGATAGTTCTACAAAGATTTCGAGTGTCTGCAAGTGTAAAGTTTAAAGCGTTAGAGAAATTTCGACTAATGTTTTGTAATATATTACTTACAGGTGTACCAAATTCCTCCTGAAATGTACGATACTCCGTTGAATTAGTTAACAAGGAGCTGGTATCGCGCGCTGAACCTGGCTGATCTGGCGGCGAGTCACCATTTGAGCCACGTCGCTGCTGTGACTGCAGCAGCTGCAGATTTAACGAAGCTAGACAAGCATCTTTGCTCTGCAACTGACTTTGCAGCTCGCTAACCTTTTGCTCCAGTTGGCGCAGCATATTTAAACTCACAAAGCTGCCGCTGTTCTCATCTTGCCTCTTTGATTGCTGCTGTTCCGGCTGTCGCAATGTCTGTGAATGCTCGCTATGATCCAGCGACAGTGATTGCTGTTCCTCTGCAGTTGTAGTCAATGATATGCAACGTTCACTCTCCTCGGTAATATCCTCCAGCACATCTTTGCTAAATTCTGTAAGCGGCACACGTTCCATTTGTTTAATATCATTGGTGCTTACATTGGGCACAGCTTCTGTAGGCGATTGTCTGCCAACCTCTGCGTTTAGCTGCTGCTGTTGCATGGCAACTAAGCGTTGCTTCAATAGCTGCAATAAAGTTTCCTCTTCATCGTCATCAGTCTCATTTTCCTGCACCACTTCATCGTCAACAGCTTCATGTTCCTGCTCTACTGATGCGTCAACACCCAAATCCGACTCGAGCAGCGTTTGATTGAACAGCTCATCATTACTGCTATCCACTTCGATTAGTGTCAGCTCTAATGGCTCCAGCTCAGCTGGCGTTAAACGTAGCGTTTCCAGCGCTTTTAGACGCTTGTATTCGACAATTGTCGCGTGACTTGGTTGCAGCGCAGCTTCTACACTTGCTTGGAATTTTATACTGCCGCCATCTATGGCATCCAGATCGGTAATGATTTGTGCACTAGACTTTGGCTGCTGTTCCGCATCCTCAAACAACAACGCCTGAGTTTGTATTTTGGCATTTTGTTGTGCTTCATCAATGTCACCGGTTTCTGTTAGCAATCGATTAATTAGCGTTTGATTTTGTTCTATGAAAGTGGCATTTAATGGTGTTATATTTTCCACATCCAATGTTAGTTCAATGGAAGCATTGGATGCAATAATTTCCTCAAGCGAATGATCTAATTCGCTGTGTGTAGGTGAGGCGCCACTCAATCGTGAGACTTCTTGTGCTTCTAGCTGTTTTGAAACTGTAGCATCCACTTTTGTTTGGCTTGCAGTTGGCGTAGAAGCATGAGTATCCGCATAACTAGCAGCGGTTGCAGTTCCAGTTCCACTGGCGCTATGCTGTTGTTCTGCACTGGCTGATAGTGTCGTGGTTTGTTCTTGCTCTATTGCCGTTGCTGCCTCTAGTTGATGTTGCTGCTCCGTCTGCTGTTCGTCTGACTGTACAACGTCCTGTGTCGTTTGCGTTACAGTTTGCTGTGTCACTGTTTGTTCCACTTCTTCATCGTCCAGCGACTCTACTGTTTTCTGTGTTTCACTATACGGCTCTGTTGTTTCCGTGTTGCGCTGCGCTTCTTCGACCAGTTCAGAAACATCATCCGTTGTGCTTTGATTGTTTGAGCTAACTGCCGGCGCTAAATGCTGTTTATCACTGGCAGCCAACGGGTGCACTACGTCCTCGCTGCCACTACTCTCATGTCGAGAATGCACATGCGGCATAGCGGCATTATTATCTAACGGCAAGCTTATATCAAAGTCATCATCGTCATCTTCATCATCATCAACGTGCTGCTGCTGCGCTTCATCTTCTTCATCATTATCTCCGTCATCGTCTTCATCATCATCATCAATGTCTACCACAAAATGCTGCGCCAACTGTCCACCGGATAGTTGCTCATCATCTATTTGGAATTGTGCTTCGGCATCACTTGTATTTGTTGTTTGTTCTTCTTTGGCACTTGTTATGGCATCCAGTTCCTCATCTGTCGTTGTTGCTGCACTGAGTCCTACCAACAATTGTGGACGTTTAAATGCGCCCCCAGCAACTGCATCGGAATCAAGTGAATCCAGTTGCTCCATGGGCGACTGCACACCGGCAACAGCTAAATCTTCCTCGCTTAGCTCAATAGCCTCCTCGATTTCCTCCTCTATGCTAGTGCTACCGCTACCAGCATTACTAGGTGTGCTCAGATTGCTGTGACGACTCATCGATGTTGTGGTTGCTGTTGTCGTTGTAGCCGGCATTGCACCATCGCTTGTCGATGTCGCTGTTGTTGTTGTATTCTGTTCTGCCATTTCAATGGTCATGGAGCTTGTTGGCTCATCGATGGTAAACGATGAAAATGTTTGATCGTCTGATGTA
Source organism: Leucophenga montana (assembly GCA_035044765.1). Lineage (NCBI taxonomy): Eukaryota > Metazoa > Arthropoda > Insecta > Diptera > Drosophilidae > Leucophenga > Leucophenga montana. The sequence continues at coordinate 1,917,218 of JAWNNQ010001301.1, forward strand.
AGACTTAAATATAAAATAATCTCCTGTTGTAGCAGATCTGTGGTATTAGTGGAACTTTGTGTTGTTGCTATGGATGTAGTCGTTGCTGAACTAGTTGCATCGATGGAACTTGCCGCGCCTTCTTCTTCTGCTGCTGTTGTTCTACTTCTTGAGATTATATATGTACGTGTAGAGGTGTTACCATCATCATCATCATCATCATCGTCATCATCATAATCATCATCCGCAGCATATGAGTCTTCTTTCGCAGTTTGACATTGTTCAATTTCATTTGCTGCTGCAACATGTTGCTCAAAAACTGTTGATGTTGGCTCATGTAGCACAAAGTTTAATGTTGGTATTAGTTCAGCAACATTGTTGAGATTGCTAACTGTACTTGACTTCGAAGTTACTGCAACACACTCAGTTGTAGATGCTCCTTCGAGTGCTTTATGTTGCACGTCACGCGTGCGCAGCAAAGAGGTGATCTGGAATGTGAAAAAAAGAAAGAGGTGAACAAAAATTCAAATTCGATTTACAGATTTTAACTTAGTTAAATTTAAGTCAACACTCGATAATGCGTCTTACGAAGATCGGCGTTCTGTGAAAAATGTTTTTCGTGCATAGCCACATATTATGTGTATCATCGACCTTCCGAGCCCCCACTATTGCCAATAACGTCCGCAAATATAAGCCGCAATCTACGTTATTGGATAATACGCAGCCGAATAGACGACATCCGTATTAAAGAGAATATTACGGTTGCAGCGGAGAGTGTAGCTGAACACCATGACCAATCGATTCAACGCCGTGCCCGCATCTTGGTCTCTCGTATGGAACAACTTGGCGAATTTGGAGTACAGGATATTGAAGAACGTCGTGGTTCAGCTTGTCCAACACGCCGGCGTAGCTATCTGTGCTCGTGCAGTAGTATTCAACAATGTGAATAGTGAGAAAAAATACAACAACCAAAGTGTTGTTGGCCAACAACGAAAACATGGAAAAAGCAGACAACAACTAAATCGTTGTTAGCCAACAATGTAAATAGTATAAGAGCAGACAACAAGCAAACGTTGTTACTAGAACATTTTGGTGTTGTTTAAGCAATTTAACAATATAAATTGTTGTATCTTTCTTTAGAATATTAACAGAACTGATCGGCTTTCTGATATACCATCTTCTACAACACCACACAGCCCCCCACCACAATTTCTGAGATCTTTATTATGCACATTTCTTCTGTTAGTATATTCTCCGAACGTATAATCAGTATTATACAGTATATATAACTATGTATTAAATAAAACGCAATGAAAATAAAAGACGACAAGAATACCAACTGCCAATCTTTTTCAAAGTTCCCCAACGCGCATTAATTACAGGAAATGTCAATACAAATATCTAATTAAAAATGTTATACCTAATCCGCAATGATTATTTCCGCATGACCCAATAAAAATTAGTTTACCAAATAAGAACTTTATTAAAAACACTTCAATCTCGACCAATTCACACAAATCACTCTCACTTCACTTTCATGTTTCGGCTAAAAAAGAATTATGCAATTTAATTTAAAAACTTCACTAATAAGTTACACCAATGCATAAAATCCATACGATGCTTTAGCAACATCTCTGTCGCCAACGTCATTGGACAGCAGACGTTCTCTGAGTCCAATGAAATTGAAATTTTTCCAATCTTGCTTCTAATTATATGCCTCTCAAGTGTTCGGTGGATTGCATAGACTCATATATATGTATTTATATAGAGAACTCATTTAGTACGGTTCGTACACAGCTGCAATCCATCAATTGATGCCTATGCCGCAGACGTTGGCTCTGACTCATATTGCCGTATAAGATCGTGTAACTTTCCACATCCCGCTCACTTAAATTTCAACGTTTCGCACAATTCTATCTTTTTTGTTTTTTCTCGAACAGATGCAATAGCGTACGTTGCACACTTTTGCTGTCAGCTCTAGTTCCTTTATGTCAGAGAGCCAAGTAACTGCTGCCCCTCAGTCTGATTATATGCCGCCAATATCTAATATGCGAGGCGGAGCAAAATGTTACGTTTTCATTTTTTTTACAATAATTATTGAATAATATTCCGTCTGTTTTTTGTATGTCATATGCAGGTCAATTTAATAGAATTTTAAGTTATTTTTCTTTCGATTTAAAAATTTTCAAGTGACTATAATTAAGAAACATTTTAATTGCTTAGCTGCATGGCAAAGTGGGATGTCTAAAGTAGTTCAAGTTAGGCTATAGACTTTATATATACATACATGTATTGAAAAGTAATTCAAACTTAAGCATTAAACTTTAGATTGTTTTTCGAAAAAGGACCCTACGTGTAGTTTTAGTAAGGCTGTCTAGTTTGCATTCCATGCATTGAAATTGCGCTGCCCTATTTCCACAATTTTTACCAATATGTTACGAGAAAACAGAAACAGAAAACAAGAAATGCCATCCGACGTCCAGGCGGGTACTTCTGTATCTACACTCGTTACGAACTTGTACCCTTGATATACTTGATATACATTTAAAAAGGAGTGTAACGGTTGAAAATCGAAATATTTAAGAGGTTTGCTTATTTTGGAAGTATTCATTCCTAGAAAAATCTTGAACTACGTACATTTTTTCAATACATGCTGTATGTCCGAATGGCATAAAACGATTGTTTGTTTATTTGTTTGTTTGGGTTATGTATGAAACCTTAGATCTCAGAGACTATTAGCACTAGTGCCACGTAATTTGGTGAATATACTTTCCTTATTTATTTTTACTATAGCGATGCTGTTTATGGTTTGCCGGAAAAATAGAAAAACGTTATCAGAACAACAGATTAGCAAGAAAGGTAGGTTATTTTTACTCAAAACTGAAAGCGTAATTCAACGGCCAGACCAATCAACAATCTCAAAAAGGCGCAAATATGCGCAAAACCTATTAATACCAAAATATAGTATACATATTACCATACAATTAACCGTTTCAGTAATACGGAGTAATAAAGGCTTTTTCAACTGCGACTTGACCATTTAAAAATGCAATAAACGAACGGCATGGAAATTCTTCAAGATTTCAATGGCATTCGAAAGCTGAGGGGCTAACATTCATCATAAAATATGATGCAAATGGCCGCCTTTGCTGGCGTTGCTGGACTTCATTCTGTCGTAACAATTGCATGAAGCAAGACCCAATGACGCTGACAAAGCAAAATCCACGCCAAACACTGTTTTTTGCGGATGTAATGGAGTCTCCAAAATCTTCTGCGGATATTCATCGTCCCAAATGCGACAATGTTGCTTGTTCATGTCCATATTCAGCCTGAAATAGATGTCGTTTGTACACAATAGAACGCTTTATAACGCTGAATGACTTCAACACTTTGTTGAATCGGGTTTCCTTCCATGTTGATTCGACAGAATTGTTCAGTAAACTTTAACAGGTAAAGTTTACTGAACAATTCTGTCGAATCAGATGTAAAAATTAATTAGGGTTGACAGATGGCAACAATTGGCAACTTTCAAGTTAACAAAAGTCCAGTTAGTTGCTGGAAATTTAACTGTTTTTAAAAAATCCAACAAAAGCACCATCTCTTAAAACTGTTTTCAATTGGTTTAGATGATGCCAAACTGTATATTTCTTGGTAGAGGAAGAGCCCCGAGAAGGTCGTCCAAAATCTTCGACTGACGAGAAAAATGTGGCCCTGGTAAATGCGGCCCTGGTTAGCGAAAATCCACCATTGAAACAAAAAATAATTGCTGAGAGGCCATCTTTGAAAAGAGGAACTGTGCCGTTACTTTTTTCATCACGATAATGCACTAGCTTACACTTCTGAAAGAAATATTAATTTTATTACAGTCTCTGGCATCGAAGAAGTGCGACCACCATCTTATTCGAATCATATAGCGATTTATTTCCACAAAAAAAAAGTCTTTAGTAGCAATGTTGAGATAATTTATAAAGTTAATGTATAAATTGTGATGCTACCAAAGCAAGGCTGAACTGTTGGATCTGCAGGTGGATCTATAGACTAGAGAAATGTCTTGAAATGAATGGTGATTATGTAGATTAGAATCACCGTGCACGCAGTTGCTGCACTGGTGTCACCATGCCGGTGGAATGCGCATATTCAAAATTAAAATTTGCTCTTTTTGATCAAGTATCAACGAAAATGTATTCCCATACAGAATTTTACTTATTTATACGCTCCGGACCAGCTCTTGAACCCGTTCCGATCAACGGCATGGTTGGAACTACGTACAGAATCGCGCGTGTCAAATTTTAAGAAATTTCCATGGCTGATAATTTCGAAAACCCAGTAACTCTATACTTTATCATAAAAAATGGCTTCTCCAAGTGATAATACTTTTTATTATACTCTAGCCTCTTTCATTCGTTTTCTTTTTCATTTTTTACACAATGCCCTATATATTCTTTCATAAAAAAACTGTACGATCCCAAGTTTAATGCATCAACTTAACCCAGAAATTAAAAGATATCAGTGGCCAAGTGTGCACGACCTACTTCCATCAATGTTCAGACATTTTGATTTATAGCGCACACACCAAAATAAAAGCCAAACAAATGCAGTCATCGAAAATCAAGAAAAACATATTCAGTAGGCCGAACATATTTATAAAATTTAGCAAAATGCATAGACTTAATGTGACATAATGCTGTGTAATGAGAAGATGAGATGAGAACACCAAGAACACCTAGAAAAACATAAAAAACGTAGATATTTCTATGTTTTAGTTTCGAAAAAAGTTGAACAAACTGTGTCAGCGACAGTGCGCAATGTTGCTTATACCAAGTGAAGCCCACACATCGTTTTTTTAAGGTGTTTTGAAAGCGCCTAGTACTATGTAGGCATGTGGAAAATTATTAAAAGTTTGTTTGAAACTCTTGGAATTGGAACAATTTTAAAATCAAATTTGAAATACCACAAACTTCCTTTTTGCAAAATGAACGTCCTTGAACTTGTCACCCAGTAAACGAGTTACGCGTTTTTTTTTTTTTTTTTTTTTTTAATGTGTATCGTCATGGAAACGTTTCGCGAAAATAGGCTTTTGCGTTTTGTTTGTTTATTTTTGATAGCACACGAAAAAATGTTTTGCTGTCTATCAGCTATCATAATGGTATACGTATGTAAAGGGTTTTTCATTACGCTTGTTTGAATTTTAAAATTTAGATAGGATTGTGAGATAGGATTGGAAATCCTTATTGTGGATTAAAGTACGTCCTGAAAATGATATTATAGAAATGAACTTTTCAATTTAACTATCCCACAGGCATTTCAAATTTCAGCTCAATCGAAATCGTTGAAGTGAGTGAATATTGAGTATATTTAATAAAATCTTATAATAATTTGATAGCTTATAAACATTTAAGTAGCAGTTTTGGTGCCGCTCTTCTAGGAAAGTGTGGCGAAAGCTACACGGCCACTCCCTCGCTCTGCCACTGGTATGAGCCACATGTCCAATCCAAGTCCATGTCATACAATTGAGTGAGTTACGGCATGATACCATTCGCCATTGACAGTCACCGTCTGGCCAGTCTTGTTTCGAAAGATATAATGCCCAAAATTCAGAAAGTAAATTTTTCCGGATGCAATGAAGACTCTTGATACGGTTGTGGATTACTCTCTCTCTCTCTCTCTCTCTCTCTCTCTCTCTCTCTCTCTCTCCAAATGTGTCACTAAAAAGTTTAACCAAAAAAGTACTTCATGACTGAAGATGATTTTTTCGACAGAACAGATTTAGCACCATCTCCAACTGCTCCAGAGTCCATACAGCGAACGTAAATGTAAAAATGGAACAAATGGTGAGAGAACACAAACGTAGAAGAATAACAGCGTTGCCAAATATAATGACTGAGCAATAAGCTTTTAAAGTTCGAATATACCTCTATTGAAAACCCCTTTATTATAAAACGACTTATTTTCCTAATTGTTGTTGTTGTTGTTTTTATATGTTATAATATAAAAGATTAGCATAGCGTAAAATCGCATAACGAAAACCGAAAACCAAAAGTTGAAATCAAAGTGTGACATACTTTTAGGCGTATTGCATTTCAACAACTAATAACCGCGACACAGGCTGACACACCTTTATATAGATAGGATAGAATAGGATAGGATAGAATAGGTTTGTACCTAACCCAAGACAGGTTGAGGTTTGTTTATATGGCGGGGGCGAAATGATATAACTTGAATTTCGTTATAAAAATAAATTATAGCACACGCATGTAAGCCAAAACCAGTTGTCAATCATATCCATTTTCGTTTTGTTGAAACTTTTCGGTATTCTATTTTTGAAGATTCTCATTAATTAAGCAAATTAGACTGCGCCACAGTTGCAATTTTCCGTTTAGCTTATTTTTATTAATTGATTTCGGCAAAACACATTTTTTTTTTGTTTTTTTTTTGTTTTTTTTTTTGGTTTACCAAGCATCGAGAATTGCAAGAAACATATGTGGTTTCATTTTATAATTTATTATTGTAGTAAAATAATTATTTCCAGCGCTTTTTTTCTGTATTCTTGCGTTAGTTTGCAAACGATTCTTTCAACACTTCATTAAATAAACATTTTTCATCGAATTTATAGCACTAGTATTGAACTTATTAAACATTTTGTAACTAAAATCATCTTTCAGCAAAAATTTGGAGCATAAAGAATGAAGAAAACCATGAAACAATTGTAGACTTTTTTATGTTTGGAGTGCATGGAGTGAGAGAGATTGGAGTGAAAGTTTATCCAGTGGTTTTTACTTTTTAGAAGAAAAAGGATGCAAAGAACAGATTTATTTACATAATCCAAGAATCTTTATATGTAGATTATTTTATACAAAGAAGTTTTCTATACTATACTATACTAGCGTACCCGACGTGCGCTGTTATCCCAATTTTGTTTAACTCCGAGTATGGTATATAAATACTGAATAACATCCTTTTGCGTAAAATAGCACCCACCACTACAATTTTACTGTCAATTCATGTAGTGTTAATTTGCTTACTACAAACTATATTTAAAAGTAGGCTAAGATAATATGACAAAACAATTTTTGAGACATGTCAAATCTATATATGTGATTATGTACAAAAATTACGCGTATATAGTCAGCAATTGTGATCATACTTTACAGTATCACATCTAGAAGCATTCTTGTTGAGTTTCAGTTGGACTTGATATAGATCTATTGGTTCGAAGTTATTTAAGACGTAATTCTCGTTCATCTGTCGTTTCATTTTCCCCTTCTCCATCATTTGCTTTGATATGTATGTTTTTTTTCCAATTGATGTTTTATTGAATGATATTTTTTAAATTTATCTTCTAAACTTCAAAAAAATTAATTTGTTTTTAAGGCAAGTTATCTTAGTATGTGAAATCTTTGCTACAGTGGATCCCTTTGCTGACCTATCTGAAATTCCCACAAAAAATTTGAGCTCCATCCGTTCAACGGTTGGAAAGTCTATAGCTAACATTATAGCTAATTTTAATGCTAAGTTTATATAGCGAAGATTACCGACTTTAAATGTATCAATTATAAAAGCTAACAAAGAAATGTTAAGAATTGTGCCGAATACAGTAAATAAAATACTATCTTAAGAAGTATTATGATGCTAGACTATAGTTTTCTGAATGGGTATTAGAACCTTGCACAAATACATTCGTTTCATAGATCGAATGTATTCGTGAAAGTCTAAAATACATTTGTATCTGTTTAGCTCGCACTAATAACCTCCACATGAGGCATAATGCAGACATGAGAACATCTTATGCGTAATTTATCAGAGTAACTTGCACGAGTACATACGAAGGCTATCGTTTCATACTTCCAAATCACTCGTGCCGGGCTCTAGTAGGTTTTTACAATTTAAGAAAAAAAACTTGCGCAATTTCTTCAAACTATGCGAATTATTGAAAAGAAGACATGGAAAAAATCTTCTTCGCCACTTTTTATACATTTTGTGCGCCTAAATTTTTGTAGACACAACCAATTCGAATGATATTTTTTTTTATTCAAAGTAGCTTCATATTATCTAATCAATTCATTATATTGGATGGTCTCACTATTCAAATGAAGTATTTTGTAATACGAATAGGATACAAATCTGTTAAGTATCATAAAATTCTAAGATTGAGTACTAAACTTGTCAACATATCCACGAGCTCAGAACAAACCAAAGAGTGGTTAGGCAGGCATGCCTAGAGCGCCTCGTCTCATTGAACTGATCAAGCATATATATATTATGAAGATCCTTCAACATGTTTCATACACTTTTTTAATAATATAGCACTTCAAAGATGCAATTACATTGTATACAAAGAATAGCTACTTAGAGTGTTAAGAATATTCTATAATAAACCACTTGAGGTGGTAAACTTATGAAGCAAGCCTATCTGCACTTAAGAAAACTTCTGAAATTTCACTTTGTGACGAAACAAATCAAATTAAAAATTTGAATTGTTTCAATGGATTATGGAGTGGATTCATAAGCGGCATATGAGATTATTGCTGTTAAGATTGATTGTGTTCGTTTCCATACTACGAGGGCTGCTATTTATATTTGGGGAACTGGCAACGCAAATGTCAAAAGCTAAAATCTGGCAACACCAAAATAAAGTTTGACATTTTTTGGCATAAACGTACTCACAAAGTTTTGATGTACAATTGCTATTTGTTTTGTTTACAGTGAGTTAAGAAAAGCAATTTGGCCAAAAAATGGAAATTTCAAGAGAAGGTTTTTGTTGGATTATTTTTCACAACTTCCGCGTGGATTAGCTCAACAAGAATGTGTCAATGAACTCAGTTCTTTGTATGGCGATAAAGCACCATCAAAAACCACAGTATATCGCTGGTATAGTGAATTCAATCGTGGACGTAGTTCGGTCGCCGACGAATTCCGTGAAGGTCGTCCAAAATCGGTTATTGTGCCCAAAAACATCGATGAAGTGCGTGAACTGATAATGCAAGATCGTCATGTGACATATCGTGAGATAGAGGTATCCTTGCACATTAGTTTCACTTCAATACATTCGATTTTGCATGAACAATCGTTGGATACCCCATAAGTTATCAATCGCTCAAAAAAAGGCTCGCGTCGATTGGTGTATAGAAATGTTTAAAAAGTTCAACCGTGTTGCTTCAAACGACGTGTATAAAATCGTGACAGGTGACGAATCATGGATATATGCGTATGAGCCGGAAACAAAACAGCAATCGACCGTGTGGGTATTCCAAGACGAGCCAAATCCAACAAAAGTTGTTCGTGGAAGAAGCACAGCGAAGCAAATGAATCATTCGAATCATTCTCCATCGTGACAATGCGAGCTCTCACACATCTCGTCAAACAAGTGCATTTTTGAGCAGTCAAAAAAACATCGAATTAATGACTCATCCTCCGTACAGTCCTGATTTGGCGCCCAATAACATCTTCTTGTTCTCGAGTATCAAAGATAAACTGCGTGGTCAACGATTTACGAGCGCCGAAGAAGCAGTTGAAGCGTTCAAAAACCATGTTGTGGACGTGTCTCAAGAGGAATAGAAAAACTGCTATGACAAATAGTTTGAACGAATGCAAAAGTGTATTGATCATCAAGGGGAATATTTTGAAAAACAATAAAGACATTTTCATTTAAAAATGTTTCTTATTATTTGCTATTCCCGAAATATAAATAGTACCCCTCGTATATTAAGTATTTGATAAACAAGCGATCAAACATTGTCCCTAATTGTAGCGTTAAAAAAACTTGTCGATTGTTAGAAAAAAAAAATTTATAATATATAAGTTATAATATTTAAAGTGATATCTCTGTGGAATGAGAATTTTTAGAGTGATATAACATGTACCACAACTTTCTCAATTTCACTAGCAATTATCACACAAAATATGAGCACAACATTTTGAACTCAATTTTTGGCAAATCGCGTAAATAAGCCGTTAGAAATCTATTTGAGTCGTTAACTTACCAATTGCTAATATTGCTAATCCAACTAAGAGTTCATTTGAAATGTATTTGAACTACTTTTCCAAACTTATATTTCATGTTACAAAATATTAAGCCAATTGATTAATAGAAATATCGTAGCACAAAATAGCCTTACTTTCTTGTGTAACTCTGTAACTCTAGCTCTACTCTAACTTTACTTACTTACTTACTCTTAACTCTGGGAGTAGCTGAAAGATATGCTTCAAAGTTAAGCATTACTACGGTTCAATTTTGTAGTATTTTGGTCGTTTCACAGATTTTGACAAATATTGTTGGATAAGGGGGTAGTCAAAATTAGTTGTAGACTGTCCGTTTCATCAATTCACAGCTTTAACCGATTATGAAATGAAATGAACTCGAACTTTATGGGTATAGTTTTTTTTTCTCGTGTACAAGACATTTAAAATTTAATTTAAAAAAACTTTGCAACTGATTACACAAACGAATTGTAGACTCAAGCATACTTCATACAATACTCACATGAAATTTACTCATACTATTTGCTTAATCCAGACGAAATTTTTAAAAAATTTTACAAATTATAAACTGATATTTAAACTTTAAGTATTATAAGCCTATTCGAATATTATAAAACACATAAAAACAAAAGAACTTCTATAGAGCTTTCATTCCATTCAATTTCATTGAACAATTTTAAAAATTACACTTGAACTTTTTATTACAACATTCTCAAAATAGCATTTGCAAATAATTTATTGCATTATCAATCATTTGAAGCACTTTTATCGGCAGTTGCAGCTCATATAAAATACATAATATAGGTATATAATATACAAGTAATACAAGTAAATTTTTATATCTTATTTTCGTAGAAGCAAAAATTTCAGATACAATTAAACAAATGCAATTCTTAAACCGCCAAACGACGTCAACCGACCGACCGCGACAACTCAACAGAACAAACCGTCCGACGACCGCCAGCAGTGAATGTTTTATTATAAATAAAATTCGCTGATGACTCTTGAGAGTCCCCAAGTGAAATCTCTGCTTGCAACACTTGGCGAAAGAGCGAGTGAGCACGAGCGAGAGAAACACTTTCGTTTTCTCTATAAAGTTCTTCGAGTAGATGCGCCCCGGTGTGGGCGGGTGCCAGGCAGAATTTGCAACCGTTCCAAGCGGTTCCGTGCACCGCATTTCTTTTTATAAACAAAATGTGGAACATAAATTTTTAGTTGCGGCAGTGAACTGTCGCAGCTACGTGCGGGGCGTGCAACATGTGGTGACGACGACAGCGACGGCGACGGCGATGGCAGCTCTGTTGGCGGTCTATGTGAGTAGTTGGAATTGTGTCTATAGCGTGCATTTTTCATTGTATCGGCTAGATAAGAAAAGCATTTGAATTTCGTTTTTTTTTTTTTTGTATTAAATGAAATCCACCGCTAAGAAAAATAAAGCAGACAACCGATGTTTGTGGATTCTGAATTGAGTGAAATTGTAAATAAAAAGACATTTAAATTAATTTATATTCTTTCAAAATATGTACAGGTATTTTAGAGTACATAGAAGTATACAAAGGATTGGTAAACTCAAGGCAGTGCGGGTGAAATTTAATGAAAAAGTTGAAAGCTCTCGTTTAATTTTGTTTAATATCCTTGCATATATACTTCTACGAAAATAGGTTATTGCTTCAATCTTAGTATTGTAGGCCAGATTAAGCCATTGCATTAATATACAACTTCGAAAATCATCGAAATTGTACCCCAAAACCACTTTTACCACCACACCTTTAGGTGTGTTTCAAAAACCTTCAACTTATTTTGTGCTCAAACAGTGAAGATTTTCTTTGGGATTTTATGCCGGAATATTTATTGGGGTGATCGCAAACATAAACATTGAATTAACCGAGGTTATCTACGTGGGCAATCTACTTAAAACTAAAAAATCTGCTGGCTATGACAAGATCGATGCGCACGCCATTCGTGCTCTTCCTAGTAAGGTCCACATGCATATCATACGATCTACATATATCATGTGATCTATAATGGAATGTTGAGACTCAGCCTAAAGATTATCATGATTGCCTTAACCTGGTACAAGCGCAAACCATACTATCCAACATTTTCGAATGTATATTTTTTAGTCAAGTACTGCCACTGCTGGACGAAGGTCACATGATTCCAGAACAGCAGTTCGTGTTTAGAAGACGCCACTACTACTGAACTGATACTGAAGTATACGAGAAAATCATCATTTTTGTTCGGTTGCATTTCTGAATGTTTGGCAAGCATTTCATTATGCTCCTACCTTGACAACAGGAATCTAACTTAAAATCCGTCCGAACTGGACTTCCACACAGGGCAACGTGTTAGGCCATGTCTAGCTTTGTACTGCTGAGCTCCCGTTAGTGAGAGACGATAAGCTAACGATAGCCACGTATGCCGAAGTGACTGCTCTCTTGGCAATGGATGGAAATCCATTTCCAGCGTCGAGACTTCTGCAGGACCAGCTTCACCTACTAGAGACTTGATTCATTAGATGGCATATTGAAGTGAATGCAGAAAAATCCACTCATGTGACATTCACAACGAGACGCACTAGCTGCCCTCCAGTTTAGCTCAACGGCAATGCCATCCCAATGTGCACTATAGCAATGTATCTTGGCCTAACAATAGACTACTTGGCAACGCCACATAAAGCTAGAAAGAATGCAGTTTGAACTCAAATTCTTCAAGATGAACTGGCTGCTGAATTTAAGTTCGCAGCTGAGTTTGAGGAACAAGTTACTGTTGTACAAGACAATAATAAAGCCGATATGGACATTTGGCAAACAGCTCTGGGGCACGGCTTCAAACTTTGTGAATATCCTGCAAAGGTTTCAGTCAAAGCTGATGCGTAGACTCGTTGGTGCAACATACTATGTCAGTTACTCAGTTATCGTGACTTACTGCTTCCAACTGTCAAGAGGGATATTGTAAGGTTCAGCCATTGGTACTGCACACGCCTAGAATCTCACGACAACCATTATGCGGTGAATCTGCTAGACAGCAGCATGCACATGGGAAGCCTGAAACGTCGCCCCCTCGAAATTGCTTTTGAAGCCGAGAATAGTGATTTGCGTTGTGCTATGAAATATTTTATTTATTAGGTTTTTCTTTTTTTATATATTTGTATTAATTCTTCACGCCATTTTTCCTTATTTGTTAAATTTATTTGATTTTATTTTCATTTCAAATTTGCTAATTGTACATTAGGACATAATAAAAATAAAAATCTTGTAATCTTCATTATCATTTTCAGTATTGTGCAGTAAGGTTTGATATTTTACATTGTTTGACGGCCGAACTGCCGCATCGTCTCCGATTCAGTCTTTAGTCTCTTCAAAAGATTTTAGATCTTCTTCGACAAAAATTTTATTCAGGCCACATTCATTTCTTATTTGGGCTTAAGAGCAACGTGAACAGCTTCAAAAGCTGCCATTACATTCAGACACAGCAACGGTTTGGTGTGACTTATGTGCTGTTGCGTTCATAATCATAAAAAAGATCAAATATTAAGTTCTGTTTTAAATTCGATAAAACTCTATCTTGACCGAACATTTGGACTACGGAAAGGTGTGTGTACGGTTTGTTTAGATCCGTCCTAAATATGACAGAACTTTTTCATCTCATCGATCTACACTTATTTTGATTTTGTTTGTTGATTTTTTACCCAAAACCATTAACCACTTTCTAGTTCGCCTGATTTGGCACAGTTCGACTTTAACCTTTTGAAAGTTCAAAGAGCTAGAACCACCAAAGTTTTGAAATTTTATTTATCCATATCCATATGGGGATCGAGATTATTAAATCGATTTAAATCGATAACCAATTTTTGGTGCAGACCGCATACAAACCCACCGCCCACTTTTGTGTTTTGGTATGTGCAATATTTTTATTACTATTTAGACCAAATTAAAAATTAATATGGTATCAAACTATGGATAGATGCTTCATATAAATATCAATGTGCAGGTCCAGCCCCATTTGTAGCCTCCCCCCCCCCCCACACAAACCCACGCGCAAAAAAACAAATATTTTTTTTTTTCGATTAGTTGCTATACAATTTCAGTGAATCGTATAAGGTATTTGTACAGGATAACTTACTGTCGCGCAAGCTCGTCTGTAGCGTTGTTAGTAGTGGCAGAACCAGAACTTTCTTGATTCGCATCGGAAGGCGAGTCGATAAAGATATGTCTGTCTGGCCGTCTGTTTGAACGAACAGATTTGGGAAACTGACTAAAAGAGATAAAGACTTCAAGCTTGGATATTTCAACTCCGCCAAACCCACTTTAAGCGGTAGCCCCCGTACAAATCTACATCATTTTTAAGTTTTTGTATCATAATTTTTTTGGTTTTGTTTTTTATTACGCTAAAAAAGCCAAATTTGGTGTATCTACCGTAAATACTTTTAAAATACACTGCATAGTTTCTGATCATACTACTATAATGGCTGGACGCAATACAAACTTGACCACCATTTTGAAGTTTTTGTTCATAGTTAAGCTATAAAGGCGAAATATGGCGAATATTATGTCAATTCTTATAAAATACTCCATATATTCCCATATTGAACCACTTTAAGTGGTAACTCCTTTACAAACCTCCTCCAATTTTGGATTTTTTGTATGCAAACTTTTAAACCACAAACTTTTAATACACAAATAGTGTGACCAATGGTATTATCAGTTAATCTGAAAGTTTGTAATGCATTAATGGGGACATCGTAGACCCCATGAAGTATATAAAGTATATTCTTGCTCAGTTCGATGAGACGAGTCGATCTAGCCATGTCTGTTTGTCTGTCTGGATGCTGTTGCGCATTTTTTGGGCACCAATTTTAGTGCGATACCGTTGAAAATTATCACATAAACTTCTATTTACTGCAGTTTTTTAGAGTATCAAGATTGACCCAACACACCCACCTTTTGGGGTACAAACAAACCAACCGCCCACTTTTAACTTTTTGTATGAACCATTTTTTTATTGTAGTCAATATCAACTTAATAATTGATTCTAGTGCTTCTAGCTTCACATATACAGTAATGAGTGGGGCCCGCTCACTTTTTGGGGTAGCCCCCATACAAACCTATTGCCCACTTTTGTGTTTTTGTATGAAAAACTTCTTTATTAAAGTCAATATTAGGTTGAAATGCAATGTGGTGCCATTTTATGGGCAGCCGCTTAACATAAATAGACTAATGGACGTGTTCCGTAAACTGTTGGGGGTAGCCCGATACAAACCCACCGCGCACTGTGTGTGCTTTTATGTAAAACTTCTTTATTTAAATCAATATTAACTTGAAATTCGATTTGATGGATTTTAGTGGACAAACGCATCATATACATAAACAAATGGGCGTGTCCCGCCCACTTTTTGAGGTAGTCCCATACAAACCCATAGCTCACTTTTATGCATTTATATGAAAAATGTTCAATATCAACTTGAAATTCGATATGTTGGCATCTAATAGATGCTTGCTTCATACACATATACTAGCGGGCGTGTTCCGCACACTTTTTGGTATGGCTCTTATTTAAACCGCCCCCCCCCTCCCCGTGTGAATGGTATTAGAGCTTTAAATCAACCAAAGTTAGTATTTTTCTTGTTCTGTTCTTATTTCTAATTAATTCGAATATTTTATCAATTCTAATAAAATATACCGTATATGATCACATCGGACTACTTAAATAAGCTATAGGGTATCTCGACGTCGACCACACTCGACTGCAGCGTTCTTTCTTGTTGCTTATATGTAAAATGCGGACAAAGTCGCTTGCTTATAGTACGATTTACTAGATTTACTAGACTTATAAAATATCAACATCATAATCTCACCCAATCATAAATTGTATAAAGATTCATTGCAGCGTTTTTCAAAACTACAGCTTTCACTAAAAGAAATTATGTCGTCAGTCGATTCCTTTGTATATTAATGGCTCAGAGTGAGTGCACTTGTTCTCACATAAGCATTGTTGATCCATTTAAATGACACCAATTATACAAAATATGTTGACTCAAACTTGTTGCTGCGTCGCTTGGTGAACTCAATTGATGTTTTTTTCTTCGATTATCAGATACTTTTTTGCTTTGAAGCGCTTTGATACACACAGAATATATTATTATTTCGATGACTTTTTTAATTTATTTCTTTATGCATTTGCTTGTTGTTGAAAAGATTTTCAAAACACAGGCGGCCACATGTGTGTATGTCAGTCCGTTGGGAGGAGCTGGCGGCTGTCGTTTGTAGTTTCACGTTGACTTTGTAGAAGGGCGCAGTTTAAATAATAATTTCTTTGTTGGCGAAATGAATTTATTTTTGAAGCAGCAATATTTTTTTTTTTTTACTTATAGATTTCTTTATTATATTTATTATGTTTGAATTTATACGAGATACAAACAATTTTTAAGGTTAAGTACAAACGATTTACGTAAAATTGAGAACAATTTTTTGCACGAATTGCTTTAAACACTGCACAAAACTTTCTAAAAACAGAAAAGACACACACAAAAAGATTTTCCAAAATTTCTAAACTTTTAGTTAGCCATTTTTATAATTTTTGAACCATTTAATAATTCAAAATCAAATTGAATGCAATGTATCTAGATACAGTTGCAAGTATCTCAATACGCGCGCGTATTGCAACTGAGCAGCGAATTTGTTTATTTAGATACATGACTGGCGCTATACAAATTTCTTCAATGCTCAAAAATCACTCAATTTGTTTCAAAAATTAAACTCAAATAGTATTTGGGTGTTGATGCTCAATGGTGCATGTTGTAGATACTTTTCAGTATGTGTGCGTGTGTATTTTTAAATATTATAGCACAATTGGGGGAGTTCAATGATTTCCATGCACACACACACACACACACACACACACTGCAGACAAAGAAATTTCCGGCCATAAAGTTGCAGTTTTATAAATAGTTCTCATCATTTCTTTTCAAGTTTTTGAGTTTTTATGTTTTTTTTCTTTCTTAATTTTTTGGATGTTGACAGGTATAGTATTTTGTGTGGAATTCTATTGCTTGGAATTCTTTTTTAGTCTTTTTTAATTTGTTAGCAAACAGACGGAACTGTCATGAACTGACATTTTAACTGCTAAAGATATATGAAAATGTATTTCAAATGATGGCAAATGGATGCCACAACATTTAAATCGCTAGGAGCATTTGAACGGTTTGCAATATGTTGCTAAGAATCTATGTTGCTTATAGGCTGTGTTGCTAAGCATAGAAGATGCTGATTGGTAGTAGTAAGTATGTTTATTTTTTTGTACTAAAGTTGTTCTCCCAGTGGTCGAAATTCGACCTTTTGTCTTTAAAGTAATCAATAATAAAAATATCCATAATACAGGATTGTCACGGAAAACGCTTTCGCCTCTAAATCAACGCTGTCCAGCCATAGCCCCCATGGGACGAACACCTTCGTGTTTTCACACACATACGAACGAGCGCATGCCGAAGTCAGCTGCTTGATGCTAAAGAGAAACAAAAATTTTAATTGGTTGCAGTTGCATTGGGGTTGTAAACACTGTACAAATTATGGCACAGATATGATTCGCACACTAGGTGCCCTCTTTTTGTGCAGCCCTGCTCTAATAGGGGCCGCCCAGAAAGAAAGCGGCAATAAGTGAACAATTTATTTTCAATAATTAGCGCGCAGTTAGTGTATCAATTCTTCCTCACTTTTATTTTAAATATTTATATTATTCCTCTTCCTTTAAAATGTTACCAACGCAGATATCAAAAACACATTCAACTGATGCTCGCAAACATGTTTGCAAGTGCGACCACATTATTTCGAGCCTAACGTCGAGCTGCTCGATCGACATGCTCTACAATGTGAATCGCACTTTATGATTTGCACTTGGCTACTTATATACAGATACTCTTATTATTATACTTATATACAGATACTCTTATGATCCTTAGTGAGTACTCGTATTATAGTTATGATAAAATTATCGGATAATCATTGATCTCATATATCATGTGTCTAAGAAATAGTCGTGCTAAACGAAGGATTGTTATTCCGTACGCAAGCGTTGATTTTAGCAAAGATCATAAATTCTTCAAATCATTCGTATGTTGTTGTTTGTTTTCCTCAAAATATATAATTCTACACTTCCTTAACACGGTACCTCTTCCTCTAAAATGTTATATCTTCACGTTTTTACTTGTAATACAAGAATGGCCGGCACTACTTGTATTAAATGTGCACCCGATATTAAGTAAAATTATATCGCACCTTAAATCTATGATCCATGGTAGAGAATGTAGATAAAGCATAGAATGCAACTAGTTCAGCTGCAATACGCTACTCATTTACTATACAGACCATTGCATATAGGGTTCCGAACATCATCAGAATAATTTTTAGTTTAGCATTCGAACTAAAGATCGCACGCACGATCAAATTTTGGCAAAGGCAGTACACAACACGAGTACGAAGTTAATGATACCGAACACAGTAGCACGCTCAGACACGACAAGCACAGTCAAACAGAAAAATATAACAAAAAAAAAAAAATGTAACCTTTAAATATTCGGTACTATACCCTAGTATACCTTATTACCCATCAAAAGTAATTGGTGAGTCATTTAAACCTTCTGGAAACCCTTTCATCTGGCAACTTCAGATCAACTTATGACCAGCTTGTGCCATGGAAGCACTTCAAAATACATTCTGAATTGTAAAAACTCAACATGCATAGCATAAGGCACATTTTTCGCTGAACGGAACCGTCAACAACCAAAATTGTCCGATTTACGCCACTGAAAAGCGTCAAGAAAGTCACAAGGAACCTATTCACGACCAATGAGTCACAGTTTGGGCCTGAATTTATCTTCGCATCCAACTTCGGAATTATTATTCGCCGTTATTTTCCGAAGATGGCGTTGGAGCGACCGTCACCGTCAATGGAGATTATTATCAGGCCATGGATAACTGATCTTTTTATGCCATTTCTGGTTGATAATGGCATGTCCAGCATATCAGCACACACACAGATCGAGTCACGTTCGCTTTATTGCCTTTCAAAAAATTTTGAAAAATGGCAATGTTGACTGACCTTCGCGTTCACACGATTTGACCAACCTTTTCCAGTTAGGTTAATTGTTGTCCAAGGTTTATGTCAACAAAGCCTTGAAAGACAAAACCCAAAATAGGATATGACCGCCATTACACTCGAAAAACTTCGAAAAGTGTTAGAAAATGCAGAAAAAACAATCACATTGCGCCATTCGCTGCGGAGACGATCATTTTCATGATATCAGATTCAAAAAGTGATCAGAAAAGTTTCAAAATAAACGAAAAATGACACAGCAAATAATTTGTGTGCGGTTTCTTTAAATTATTACCAAAAAACATGCCATAGCTTTAAATGGTCCACCCGTTATTTATGTTCTAGAGAGTTAACCAATAATTTTTCAATAGTTTATCGAGTTTCGTTTTTAAATTTGTTTTTGTTTTTCGTGTCACGGTACTCTTGACATGCACGCACAAATCAAAAAAGGTATTTGATATAGTTCATCATGCAATTTTGTTTCAATACATGGACTCCACCTCACTACTCGACGAAACAAAACGCTGACTTTTAAAACTATCTGAATTCAGCGGTGTGAGGTCGGCGTATTGAAAGTAAAAAATGTGTGTTGCGCAGGCTGTTGGGTCTACCTCCTTCCTATATAAAAATTGATGATCTATACGGATCCTCGGATCCATGGACGTTGATAAAACTTTGGAGAATTGATTCAATTTTTGCAGTCCTGGCAACCTCAAGCTCTTAACGAGCAAGTCGACAGCAACCAACTTCATTTTCTTGTTTAAGAAGTTTATGATGAAACCAGACGTATTTGCTGATGGCTTTTTTAAAATGACCCTCAATTTAATAAGCTTTCGCTCACTCACTTTATAATTATATTGTACGTCCATTAAAAAAAGTTTAACTCTTTTATATTTTAAATAAATTTTGTATATTTTAGTATAGTTCATTTATACAATAAATAGTATTGTATGTTTAACAATGATATATGTATAAGGCATGTATAAATTGTACAAATTTTCTGTTTAGTATTACTTCATAAACTTATTAGTTTTATTAATTTCTAAAGCTGCCAATAATTTACAAAAGTCTATACTCAAAGTAACTAATTTTTAAAATATGTACTATTAAAAATTTGGTGGTTTTAGAAGGAAAATTCTATGCAAAATGTATGTCTTTATGAAAACTCAAAAACAATTTTTAAGGAAGCCTATATAATAAGTTGCGTGAAATAAGTCTCCGGGATAAACAAATTACATTCGCTTTGTTTGGAATATAAATTTTGTTAGATAGAAAAATGTGCGTGGAAAGATCTTATCACTTCGACAATCTGGCTTGTCTATAAGCAAAATTGGGGAAAATTTAAATTCGATAAAAAAAATACCATAGAAAACTTTTTGAAACATTCGGAAGTTTAAGGCCGTCCAGTGCAGTGGTTGATCAGCGAGATGTTTGACGATTAAAAAATTTAACAGCAAAGCAAAACACCACAAATTCGCTGCAACTTCAGCTACAAATTGATACAAGACATGTACAACAAATTTCAAATTCATCGGAATTTTTGTGTCATATGAAACAAAGCCTGAGTTACTACTCAAACCTAAGCTTTGCAGAGATTCATGCAAATTGTGACAAGATAAGTGGCAAAATAGCAGAAAAAGTTCAAGCTGAATGCCCCAGATGGTAATCGAGATATAAGACGGTCGAAGCTAGCGCGTAAGGCAAGAAATTTTTATGGAGTTTCACTTAAGGTTTGGAAAATGGAAAGTCTTCAATATTCTTTATAAGGTATCGAATGAACTCAGTTGTGTATGTTCAGCTTGTAGATTGTAGGTTCTTATAGATTTTGTAGAAAAGTTTTGCGATGACTCATGAAAAAACTTACTTCGCTGAAAAAATAGCGATGTGCTGAAGTGGCCTGCTTGCAACCTAGACCCGAATCCAACAGAGTGTGGGATTCTTTGAAATAAGATGTATGCCAATGGAAGACAGTTCAACTCTTTCAACGAGCTTAAAGATGCTATTATTCAGGAATGGGCTAAAATTAATCAAAAAGTGCTTCAACATCTAATTAGTTCCATGGAAAATATAATATAATTAATGTTTTTAATAATAAAGGGTGTTCGATTTGAAAAACTAATTAGCTTTTCTGCATTCTATAAGATAACATATTGAATTTAATAAAAAAAATAAACTAGTTTCTGTTATTTGTTCCCACTACCTATTTTGCTCTAAAAAGAAAAAATATTTTTGTTCCAGAGACTTATTTCGCGCATCTTATATAAACTATATATAGTAACAAATATAACTGGTTAGATAGTTGTCTGTAGAAAGTTACCAACTGAAATTGTTAAGAATCTTCGTTAAATTTTTCAAAACCTAAACTTTAAGTCTTTGTATAATAAGCTAAAGTTTAGTTAATTAAATGCTAATTTGTAGCTTTCCAAAGTTAATGCTGCCATTTTTTTCATCTAATATCAATATTATTTCAATTTACAATTATTCAATTTTTTTTTTTTTTTTTTTTTGGCAGTTTTGGAGCATTTCAAGAAAAAGAACTTAGTCAATATTTAGTTAGTAAATAATTTTAAATTTTAGAATTTTGATACAACTAGCTAAATAAATTTTCAATTATTATACATTAAATACAGTTTTTGTTTTTGTTTTTTTTTTTCATGTAAGTCTTCTTCATATACATTTTGTCTTTTCTTTGCAGAAATAATAATAAAAGAATATTCAAAATTTGGCAATTTTTTGAGCATTTTTCGAATAAGTCTATGAATTATTTCATAATTTTAGTTTTAGGCTTTTTTGAAAATGTACAAATATCACTTTTTTTCTTTTTTGAAATGTGGTTCGAAGTTTTTTCGAAAATAAAGTAAAAGTTTCAGAGTTTAAATCTATAAAAAATATACGAGAGTAATACAGAAAACTGTGTCACCTCAAAATCTTTAAATTTCATTCTTAAAACTAAATTTTCTTCATGAATTTTGTAGATTTTGAGCCGAAAGAGATTTCTGTAACACACTCGTATAAGTTAGTAGTTTACAATATATTATATATATATATATATATATATATATATATATATATATATATATATATATATATATATATATATATATATATATATATATATATATATATATATATATATATATATATATATATATATATATATATATATATATATATATATATATATATATATATATATATATATATATATATATATATATATATATATATATATATATATATAGGTAGTCAAAGTATTTAATCACTGTGATGTATGTAAGTTCATAAAATGCTACTCAATTTCCATCCATATGCGCTAAAGTTGGCGTGGCCTGACGCGTTGCTGATTCCTTTTGTTTAAATTTGGTTGAGTATTTATAGAAATCGGACATTTCAAATGGTTTTGTGACTTCCTTATAGGGCTGAAATGTTGCCTGTTGCACAACGGTCATATTTTTGGGTGATTCAATGCGTATATCCGGCGAAAGTGCTGCAGCAGCAATAGTTGGTGAGATTAAAAGCGGCGGCGGTGGCGGCGGCGGCGGATGCGGCACTGTTTGTGTTGTTGTTGCTGCTGCTGACATTTGCACTGCCGGTGGTGGTCTTGGTGGTGGCGTAGGCTGTTGCGCTGCACTGGGTTTTGGCGGCAATTGTCGACCATTGCTGTACGCTGGTATATCAAGCGGTTCCAATGCATACGAAGCGGATATGCCAATATTTGCATGCTCCATAGAATTTAAATACGAAGTAGATTGACTTAGTTTGGCATAGCGTCCATCATCGTGCTGTAATAGCTTAATATTAGCTTGTAGCGTGCTACTGTTTGCAACATTTGCCGCAACACTATGTTGTGCTATATTGCTGCCAAGCGCATGTGTACGCGCAGAAGACATAGAATAATGACGTCCAACACCGCTGGCAGACATTGACTGCGATGAGAGTTTAGCGCGTGTTGGTTTATTTATGCCAACCGGTGATGGTGACTCCAAATTGCGCATCGCAGGACCATCGAGTGACGATTCTAACCATTGTTTAGGCTTTGCGATTTTCTTATCGGCGGCAGCAGCATTTAATGCTGCAAGCGTTAGTTCATCCAGCGGTTTTGGTGGCGGTTGCGGTGCTATTGCATTTGGTGATATTTGTGCATAGTGTGTGTGACTGTTGTTGTTGTGGTTGTTGTTGTTGCTGGCGACTATATGCGCCAACATATCACTGGAATGCGATTTTGTTGCATGCTCCATGCTATGCAGCGTAGCGCTTGCATGTTGTGTTGGCGTTAATGTTGCTATGTGCGTTTGTGAACGCCAACGCAGCTGCTGTATGCTCTCCGCATCCATTGAGACATATGATGGCGCCAATGATATAGCATCTAGCTGACGTAATTGTGACTGTTGTTGTGGCATTTCATAGTGATGTGTATTCGGTGATGCCAATGGTGATATGTATTTTTTAATATTTTGACTGGATTTTATAAAGCCACCATCATTATAGCTCTGATGTGTAGGTGATAGATAATATTTATCACATTGTACTATAATCGGTTGCTGTTGTGGTGCAACATGTTGCTGCCGCAATGTAGCAACATTAGCCGAATTCAAGGAGTACAGTGAAATGGCATCGAATTGTTGTGGCGATTGCTGCGCTTGTTGCTGGCGCGCTGTCACATGTTGTTGTTGCTGTTGATGCTGTTGTTGTGGCATATAATGCATATGCTGCGTGCTTTGCGTTTGTGTTATAGCATATGGATACAAGTCAATATGTTGCTGCAATAGTATCTGCTGCTGTTGTTGCTGCTGCTGCTGCTGTTGTCGCAAATAATTCATATTCATTGCCACTGCTGCTGCCTGTTGTGGTGTTGGTGTTGCACGCTTCTTCAATGCGCTTTTTATAGCTGCCGGCTGCTGCTGTTGTACGCCTATATTAAGATTAGCATCGTATGCACTAGCATTTGGTTGATAATTATCATATTCCGATGAACGATTCGAGAGCGATTCCGAGTGGCGATTATTATTTGAAGCTGTTGCAGCTGCATGATTATTCTCTTTGCTTGAATTGCTACTATGCTTGCGTCGCAGTATAGCGCTATCCGGTGCAGGACTACCAGCAACGGCTTGCTCCTGTTTATATTGCTGTGCTAGATTAGCAAAAAATTCATTTAGATTTATATATTCATAGTTGCCATTAATGATTTGTGTTTCCTGTTTTTGTATTTGTTGCAACAGCCATGATTTCTCGCTAAGCATGCGTTCCAATTCCTGCTTGCGCGTTTCGAGTTGCTGTTTTTTAGCCTTGAGTTCGCTGTTGCTAGCGGCAGCGCAATTGGAGTTCGAATCTTCATTGTTGTTATTGTTGTTTGACTGATTACTATTGTTGTTGTTGTTGTTGTTGTTGCTGCTGCTGGTAGAGCGCTTCCCGCCACCGCCGTTGCTGCTACTACTTTCTGCTTGTTCCGCTTCATCTTTGAGACTGGCCATGCTCTTGCTATGCTGTTTATTTGTAGTTTTCAAGTGCATCTGTACGGCATTTGTGTTACTTCGTTGTATAATTTAACACTGCAGCTCCAAGGCTTCCAAGGCTTAATGATGACTTCTGCTAAGCAAGCATACATTTGTAGCAATCCTCTTGAGTTTTATTTTTGTTATGTTTTGTTTTGGTAGTTTGCGGCAGGCAGCCTATAAAGACACAACATGAGTAGTCTTGGGTCAGTGGCATTTAATGCAGCCGTTTAGAATTTTTAGTTTTGTTTTGTATGGTTTTTTTTTTTATTTTCTTTTTTTTTAGTTAGTTTATTACGTGCACTATTATGTAGTATTATATGTATGTAGTATATAAAATGGATAAAAGCTTATCTAATCCACTACACTTTATAAATTTTAAAATGGTATAACTTCAAATCTAAGAAAGATATTAGCGGTACTTATGCAATTGATAAAATTTTAAATGCCATTTTACAAACCGATATTTATAATTCAACTTTCGTAAACGTTTTACTTAAAACAAGAAGAAATGTTGAATATTAACGTAATGTGTGAATGTCAATTGTCAGTTTTGTTAGTTGATCTGCGTATATATCAGAAGAATCTTGACCTTTTGTAGTTTTTGAGATATCGTTGTTCAAACATACAGAGGGACGGACGGACATAACTAGATCGCCTTCGTTAGCCAGTCAGGGTAGGGTATAAAAACACAAAAATTCAAAATATTTTAACTAAAAATATAGGCGTATTACAGCTTATTGTAAAGGGCAAAGTTCAAATAATGAAAATTTTTATTTTTTCAATATTTAGTGTGGTAACCATTTTAGTTTGTAATCGTTTGTAGCCTGTTCTAGATTGATTTAACAAATTTTTTTTTCGTTTCTGTAGTTAGTTTCGTTTTGGTTCGATATATTGTGCTTGCTTATGTTGCTGTCCAGAAATTTTCAATAACATTCATAATCGGTGATATGTTGTTTGTGGCCCCACGTTGGGCGCCAAATAATAATTATAACCTATGTAATATGTAAAGAGCTGATGTACTATATCATTGTGAAGCAATCAGTATTGGAGCACAGATATGTAGCATATAACCTATAATTTGTAGGAAAACTGAAAAACTAAGCAAAGTAGTTGGGTGCACTAGATGGATAAGTAGAGTATTTAGCCATGCACACTTTTTCTTTGTAACGCAATAATTGATCTCAGACACCAGCTCTACACCTACTTAATATAAAAATTATAGGTTATATGCTCCAGTCGGGCGGTCCCATTAAATGCGAACATTTCAAATAAAACAGGCTTGTACGATACCAGCTTTATATTTGAAATCACTTTTTTTGGTAAAATATAAGTGTCCTTTAAGCCTA
This sequence comes from Leucophenga montana, assembly GCA_035044765.1. NCBI lineage: Eukaryota > Metazoa > Arthropoda > Insecta > Diptera > Drosophilidae > Leucophenga > Leucophenga montana. The sequence goes on from JAWNNQ010001301.1 coordinate 1,943,106, forward strand.
ATTGCTTCGATTACGCCTTCTGCTTCACTTTGCATAAAATGTAACGCTCATCTGTAACGTTGAACATTTTGTTTGGTTCATAACGAGCTGCGCTCTTGATTCGATGATTCTCATAAATAAAGTGACTGATTGTCGTAACTCGTTGTCCGCGGACCTACTTCAAATAAAGATACGTGGCGTCACTTTTACTTGAAAGATCAAACTAAAAATTATCAAAAACTAATTGTGGAGAAATTTGTCTATGTGTGACCTCTAACAAGGGCTCAGTCAGCGTAACCTAATTGTTGAGAGAACAAAGAAGATATGTAAAAAAAATTAACGATAGAAAGCGTCTGCATCTATCGTCAGGGCTTACGGAGTTGGATGGATCACATACTGTATATTTCGTTTTTATACCCTTTCGATGCTGATCAAGAATATACAAGTATATACTTTATAGGATCTATGAACATCCTATAAAGTATATACTTGTATATTCTTGGTCAGCATCGGAAGACGAGCAGATTTTGAAGACTATAAGAAGTAGAGACTTTAAGTTTACTACTTTTACATTTTCAGATAAATACTATTAAATGAACATACCAACCACACTTTAAGGGTAGCCCCCATACTAATGTGTACCCATTTTTCTGTTTTGAATATGAACAATTTTTTTTTTCTTTTCTTGTTTATTACGCTAGAAACTCTAAAATTTGTGTCTACGTAGATCCTTTTAAATTATTACGCATAAATACAGATCGAACTACTATAAAGGGTTGCACACATACAAATTTGAGATCCAATTCCAGGTTTTTGAAGTATAACGCATAGGTCCAGATCAAACTATTGTTAGTTATAGCCCCCATACTTATACTTTGACCTCAAATTTTACATTTTTGTATGAAATTTTGTTGTTTATACTTATGCGTATCTTATGACCGTACTTATAATATACTCCATATAGCTGCAGATCGAACCACTTTAAGGACTTGCCCTTTGCTAAGCTTTTAAGCTTTTATATGAAGTTTTCGTTTTTATTTTTAATTAATTGTAATATTTGATCAACTCTAATAAAATATTTCGCATATGTCACGGCAATTTGATAAGCCATTGACTTTTTGAATTAGCCGCGTATTAACTTTAAATGGAATACTGCTCCTGTCAACTACCATCTGCTTATGTACTATGTTCAAATTTTAAGCAATCTACGTCATTAAGTATGTGTTGATAGCCATTGCAAGCAGATATGAAAAGCAGACAGACGGACAGCAAACAAAGATTGTTGTGTCGATCAGACGAAAATAAACAACTGTTCTACTTCTTGATCACTTTTTGGTCACTCCTTATCAACGTTCAGAAAAGGTTGAAAAAACTTGAGAATATTTCACGGTTCATCAACGTCACACACTACTTCGAAGGTATCATTCGATTATCTATGAAGTAAATTTCGGCACCGACCTAGTTTCTGTCCATCTTTCATGTACAAACGTAGATATAAACTTTATCAATCGGAAGTGATACTGAAATATCAATCGCAACAAAATCTTCAAATTTCATTTTATGAATGAAATTTGAGGACCTTGCTATGGCACCGCCGAATATCTTTCTTAGTTTTGAAATTATAACTTTTTAAAATATGAATTATGTAGTATATCAAATAAGCTATTACCCACTGTATATTTAAAAGATGTATTTACATGAACTTTCGCACTTGTATAAAACATTAACCGGGAACAATTTCACACCACAACCAGAACCACTTTAAACACTAACTTAAACGCGCTTATCAACGTACAAATGGCGCGCAGTCAAAGACAGCTGCCGTTTTGTTTAACTCAGGCGGCCGCCGTCATAACGTTTATAATACTAGTTAATGGAATATGCGCTTATATGGAGAGAGATAACTTGTTTTTCATTTACAATACCAAAAAATTTATAATAATAATAATAAAATAGTATCCACACCAAGATTTGACGACTACGCAGCAATTAAAAATGAATGCATAATGTATAAACATTGATTTTTTCATTTCTTTTGAGTGTGTGTTGTGTGCCAACGCAAATAACTCACCTAAGGTCAAAGTGATAAACTTTTAAGCGTCTTCGTTAGCGGCCACTCCTTTGCACCGTTTTTGCAGCTGGAATTTCCGGCGTAGTGTGCTACAAATTATAAAAACATCTTCATTAGCTAAATACATACAAAGCAACTTAACAAAAAATAGCACAGTTACCAAGTTAATTAATCAACACAAACGCTTAGAATCGACTTTGTAGTTTTTCTTAATTTTTTTTCTTTCGTTTCTATTTGCGGCGGTCGCAGCAGCAGCGTCAGCGTCACCTGCTTGCAACACCTCCCGGAGCGTCACAGCGTACAGCAGCATCAATTGTCGCAATTTGCTTCAAATTCACTGGCTTTTTCTTATTTTAACGTTTGATTTTTATTGTTCTACGCTGCTGCATCACTTCTGTGCAATGTTTTAGTTAGAAATTAACAAAAATAACTTAATAATAGCAGAAAAACACAAAAGAAAACTTTAAATGCGCTGCAGCACACAAACAAAAAATAAATACGTTCACAAACACACGCGCATGCAGAAGCAAGTGTTGTACAGTTGCTGTGTTAGCAGTGTTTATTGTGAATAGTGTTGGTAAACCTTCGTTTTCAATTTGGCGCTAAACAACTTGTTTTCAAATTTAAAATTAAAACAGATAATTTTTTTTCTGTAGAGCGTTCTACAGAGAAAAGTTATGTGAGTACAAAGATAAAAATTTATATTCTTTGCGGTTGAAAGTCTCGATTAGTGGAAACATAATTGGTCAAGATATTTACTCTAAACTCGCATATTCGAAACAAGTGTTTAAATAGGTTTATTAAATATGAAGTTCTCGCAGTTGGCTATTATTATTCCGGACTCTGATCAATAGGACACCCGAGCCAATTTGTCAAAATTAATTACACAGTTCTTTACGTGATTTCACAAAGGTGCGTAAGTTTACAGTCTTCGAGTTTCCGACTTTAAAGGAATACCTTTAATGTTACCATGCATATGATCTCAATGTTTAGACAAACGCAAAATTTTTAATCTGTGTACTCAGAACTTGTAGTGATAAAGATGCAATTGTGAATAGCAAATAAGCTGAATATTTTTACAGATATTAGGGAGGCCACCTTTTAATTTACACAAAAAAAAAAAAAAAATAATAGTGTGGATTATTTTTTATTGCCGAATATTCACAATCTACTTGACTGTCCGATCTCGAAGTATGTGAAATCATGTGGACCCCTATGCATGTTATCCCAACATGCATAGGTTTCAATGCAAGTCTTGCAGTGAAATCTGCGATCAAATTGAGGGCAAAATATTAGTCGGAGTTTTATACTCAAGCAAACTATGAGAGCGTTCAAAAAAAGTTGATCATCAAAAATGTGGAATAATCAATATCATGACATTTCTACAGAGAAGGGATTAATTTTTCAATAACATTCCAAGCCGATCTTGGCACATTAAATGGAAGATGTTTTCGAACTACAGTAAATTTATAAACAGACTGATGACAAACAATACATTTATCTCTAAAAATTGGTTGTAGTCAATCTGATACAATCATCATCTGCGCTCGTCTTTACTATTTGAATGCCAAAGACATTCCCAGACAAAGACATTCCCAGGTAAGACAAGAAATAAAATATTTAGAAAGTTTTCGCATTTTTGCTTAAGTAACCATGACTGAAAATGTTTAATTTTTTCGAAAATCTAGTTCTTTTTGGCAAAACCGCTGGCATCACTTTGTATTGGTTGGTTTTTAATTTATCGTAATATGCTTGAAATGAAACCGTGGCACTCTGAGTAGTCATACGATTGATACCATTGATCAAGTCACCGTGCGTGTGATGTGAAATAATAAAAAATAGTGATAGTTAAATAATAAAAAGAAATAAATAATAGAAAAGTGGAAGTTATATACGTATAATGATTTACGTGCATGTTTAATTTTAGCTCAATCCGATCAGTTGAAATATGTTAAACTTGAGTTCCGAGATTTGAACACAACTAACAGATTAACAACGTAATACAAGTTGTAAGTTAAATAAGTGATTGTAAGAAATTGTTTCAATAAATAAATTTTAGATTACCGTACCACTCTCATAATCTATTAGAATTGACTTTTCAAGCATTTCTCGTACTATTCGACTTTCATTGATAACACGACCCCATAGAAGAAAAAGAAAGATTGTGTGTGTACTTTTGACTACAGATACTGTTATTTAAATATTCTAGATTACTGAATTACAATCTTTGCCTGAATTATTGGCTGTCAGTTTTCTGTAATTCAGAAAAATCACCTTAAAATTCTTAAAAGTCCATTGACTTATAATCTAAAATATTTCTAGAGTGTCGAACCATATGTTCATAATTCAAATTCGGGAACTCAAAATGCATGGTATAAAGATGATATAAACAAAATACAGATTACTTCCTCCGTTTTGCTTGGCCTCCTTCAAGTCGAATCTATAGGAAAAACAAACTTTTCTGAACCAATATTTCTTTAGTTGTTCTATGGCCTATGGATGCTTTCAATGGAATACTTACTTATGAAAGTGGCACAACAACCGTATATCGGTCATGGCCGCACGGGGTATTAGTATTAAAGAAAATCGTCCAAACAGAAAATATGCTCATAAATACATAGAATATGTATATATGTATTTCGGTTTTCTGGTTTTTTTTATACCCTGACCTTGAGGCCAAGTTTCCGCAAATGTATGTAATAGGCAGAAAGAGGCGTGACAGACCCCATAATCTCTTTATATTCTTGATCAATGCTGAAAGCTGAGACGATCCAGCCGTGTCCGTCTATCCGTGCTGAGTATGTTTGAACAACGAGCTCAAGGATAAAAGATAGAACTATAAAAAATTGAACATACAAATTAAGATTTTTAAATTCGTATGGTTCGCGTTAAATTTGATACTATGTTAAAAAACGTTAAAAAAAGCAATGGGCGTCTGTTCTCACGTAAAGCCAACCTAATGGAATGGGTTAATTTTCTAATGCAATTTCCAACACTTTTGCGCACAGCAGTACCGGTACTACGTGGCGTTTTTCAGCACTTACTTTCTTTACGATTGCAACGGCGTGTGAAGGTATTGCAACAACAACGGCGCCGAAAAAGCGTGAAAATTGCGTAAATTTCACGTGAAAATATATAAAAATCGGTATTTCATGTCTTTGCAGGTGCTGAGCGCGCTGATTAAACTACGCAGCGCAAGGCGAATCCATCAAACAGTGAAGTTTTCCCAACTGTATGCGTCATTGCCAACGTCAACACACATTGCCAGCGCATCATCAGCAGCAGCAGCATTTGGAACAACAGCTAAAACAAACACAAGCGCAAAGGTAAACTCACCGTTGGTAGCAGCAGCAGCAGTCAAAAACTCTATATCCTCCAACAGTTGGGGCACTAAGAAAACCAAACGAAAAGTAAGGTTACGCACGACCGATTTAATGGCCAATCCCGAGATTGAAGTACAACTGGCGCCGCTGCGCGAACGCGTGCTCGAACAGGGCAACCTGGTGCGTGAGCTTAAGTCAAGCGGTGCAACCGAAATCGATGTGAAAAGAGCTGTAGCGGAGCTTAAGCTGCGTAAGAAAACGCTCGAGGATCGTGAGCTGGAACTTACGCCTAGTGTGGTATCATTCGATCGCTCGAAAATGGAGGATTTGCTAAAGCGACGCTTCTTTTACGATCAGAGTTTTGCCATATACGGTGGCATTACGGGTCAATATGACTTTGGACCGATGGGCTGTGCACTCAAATCGAATATACTCGCGCTATGGCGTCAATTCTTTAGTCTGGAGGAACAAATGCTTGAAGTAGACTGTTCTATACTCACGCCAGAACCGGTGCTGAAGGCATCTGGACATGTGGATCGCTTTGCCGATTTGATGGTTAAAGATACGAAGACTGGCGAATGCTTCCGACTTGATCATTTGATTAAGAATGCGCTGGAAAAGCTGAGCAAGGCTAAGGATGCAACAGCTGCGCTGAGAGCCGAATGTGAGGATATTATTATCAAGCTGGATGGCATGAATAAACAGGAAATGTCCGATGTGCTGCAGAAATATAATGTTAAATCACCGCTAACGAACAACGATCTGACGGAACCAATTGAATTCAATCTTATGTTTGCAACGCAAATTGGACCCACTGGTCTGGTCAAGGGTTTCCTACGGCCGGAAACAGCGCAGGGCATATTTGTAAATTTCAAGCGGTTGCTGGAGTTCAATCAGGGCAAGCTACCCTTCGCTGTAGCGCAGATTGGTAACTCATTTCGTAATGAGATATCGCCACGTTCGGGTCTGATACGCGTGCGTGAATTTACCATGGCAGAGATTGAGCATTTTTGTGATCCCGCGCACAAGGATCATCCGAAATTCGCAAGCATTGGCGAGACAAAACTGACGCTATACTCTGCCTGCAATCAAATGGATGGCAAATCGGCGCAACAACTCAGCATTGGCGAGGCAGTCAGCACTGGTTTGGTGGCCAATGAAACACTCGGCTACTATATGACACGCATACATCAGTTTCTGATAACCATTGGCATTAAGCCGGAGTGCCTACGCTTCCGTCAGCATATGAGCAACGAGATGGCGCATTACGCTTGCGATTGCTGGGATGCTGAGTGTCTTACATCGTACGGCTGGGTAGAGTGTGTCGGTTGTGCAGATCGTTCTGCGTACGATCTGAGTCAGCATATGGCTGCTACTGGCGTGCGTTTAGTTGCTGAAAAACGTCTGCCGGCGCCTAAGACTATCGAAGTATCCGAAATTGTGCCCAACAAGCAGACGCTCGGCAAGACATTCAAGAAGGATGCTAAAGCTATAACGGATGCATTGAGTAAACTCTCGTTGGATGATATTAAGCGCGTCGAGCAAGATTTAGCCGGCAGCACTGGTTACACACTCAAAATGGCCGATGGCGCCGAACATCAACTGACAGCGGAGACCATTTCCGTGAAGCATGCTACAAAAACGGTGCATGTTGAGGAGATTATACCGAGCGTTGTCGAACCATCTTTCGGCATTGGTCGCATTATGTATGCGCTGCTCGAGCAAAATTTCCTGTGTCGTGATGGTGATGAGCAGCGTTGTTACTTTACGCTGCCATCTGTGGTGGCGCCGCTCAAGTGTTCCATACTGCCGCTCTCAAATAACGCTGAATTCCAACCGTTTACGCGGCAGCTTTCGTTGGCGCTAACTAAATCTGAGCTGTCACACAAGGTCGATGACTCAAGCGGTTCGATTGGCAGACGTTATGCGCGTACAGATGAAATTGCTATACCCTATGGCATTACCGTGGACTTTGATACGCTTAAGGAACCACATACGGTGACGCTACGCGATCGCAATACCATGAAGCAGGTGCGCATTGAACTCGATAAGGTGGTGGCGGTTGTCAAGGATCTTTCAACCGGACGTCTGCAATGGTCACAGGTACTGGAACAGTATCCAGTGTTCGAGCAGCAGGAGGCTACGAAGTAACGTGTTGACGAAGTCTAGAATGGCACGGCGCATTTTTCGGAATATTTTTAAATGATTTATGCTACTATTTTTTATTATTACACTCAATATACTTATTTATGCATTTTTTACGCCCATTCAATATGCATTTTATTGCTTATATGCTTTTAAAGTGAAACCCTAGAGGAGGGATGCTTGGTATAAAATATAAAAAACACACAAAACGAAATGAATTTTTTTAATTTAACCTTTAGCGTCTGGACACAAAATATATTAATGTTAGTTGAATTTTTATCCTTATAAAATATGGAAATTATTTAAAGTCTTATAATCTGAACACTTACAAGATTTTTAGTAATTATCAAAAGCATATCCTAGGGATATTGTACTTAAAATTTGTAGGAAACATATGTATAGGTCTAAAGAAGCTTTAGAATTAAAAATCATGAATATATGAAAATATAGAAACTAACATTTTGAAAAACAAATTTATAATTAAATTTTTGTAAAAAATGGTCTTTCATCCAAAAAATGAAAAAAATATTATTGGATTTAAACGGAGCAAATGAAATAAGCTTTTTTTGAACTTTAAACGCTGTACTTCAATTTACAATTCATGTAAATCAGATACAAATTGATGGAGATATGAGCAAATACCTAAAAAAATGCTAAAAGAGTGTGTTTTTTTTTTAAAACAGTCAACATTTTTGGGTTCTGCGCCCCTAAATACATAGTTCTTCTATTATGAGAAACCAGCTCAGGAGGTGAGGTGTTATGCGTAATACTAGTTCTAATACGACAGGCGGACGTGTTTAGATCGTATTATTAAGCTGGTCGAGAATACTACTAATACTTCAATATTTTAAAATTATTGTTCTAATTTTAAACAAATAGCACATAACAAATTAGATCACGTAACATCAATAACACTATGAAACACCATTTTTGTGATCACTCATTTTTTTCTTATATATTTGTTCGTATTAAAATTGTTTTCCTATGAATAGGATTTGTAGATATAAATTTTAATACAAAAAAGAAAAAATAAGTGGTTTGTAAATTTGACGTCACGTACCTACCGACATGTATTTCGACACGCACACCATCAAAATTTCGAACAAATTGCAAAAAAAAAAATTGGTGCAGCGGCTTTTGAGTTTTTGGATTACTCACCCTGCACGAATGTTACTGTATATTAAGATTGTACGATTTTGAGTGTTTTTTATTTTAATAAAAGTTAAAGCAGATGACGTAAGTCTGTATCTGTGGAACGTTCCAACAAGTGGAGGCATGCTATCCAACGTTCGTCCTTATTATTAATATTATTATTATTATTATTGTGATCATGACCGATTTACGTTTGATGTAACACCTAAGTAAAAAAGGATGGTATCTTCATTGTGACTAAATTATAATACTACACATACCCTTTGCTGTAGAGTATAAAAATTCACATAAATGCCAATTTTGAATATTTTCATAAATCTACAATTCGCGCATTCCGTTACACGTTGTTAAAAGCAACGAGTAAGTAGTTACTCATCGCGCAGCAAGTATCAATTGCTGCGTATCGTTTGCGCGCTAGCCAATCGCTGAACATGTGTGCTCGGCGCGGTTTGTTTTATTAGCTTCGCCGTTTCTCGTCTTCTGCTTTGTGTTTTGCGGCGTGGTTGAACAAGAAATAGAAAAATAGTAGATACTCGAATATAATTGCAAAAATTACAACTACGACGCAATAACAATTAAAAAGTGTATTAAAGTTAGGCAATAAATGAACTGCAAGTGTAATAATTCAATATAAATTATTGACAAAAAGTTTTTCTTATTTGCATTTTCGCTTCCACGTGAAAACGTTTTAAGCGAATTATTTTTTTATTTTGCCGCGTTTGCACATTTTGCGCAACTACCGCGTGTTTTTCATCGCTAAGTGTAGATTGCATATACATACATATTTTATTAGTATATTTTATAAATAAATTATATAAATTGCAATTGTTTGTGTGTGCGTGTAAAGTGTTTCAAAAAAAAAAAAAAACATATCCGGCGGAAAAATTTTGCTGCAAAATAAAGAACAAAAAAAAAAGTAAAACCTGATTTTGTAAGCAGCAACGGAAGCAGCAGCAGCAGCAGCAACCATGAAGTACATTCTGGTCACTGGCGGCGTCATTAGCGGCGTTGGCAAGGGCGTCATTGCCTCATCCTTTGGTACGCTACTCAAATCCTGCGGTCTGGATGTAACATCCATTAAAATCGATCCATATATTAATATCGATGCGGGCACATTTTCGCCATATGAACACGGTAAGTGAACCGAATTTCTTTTTATTTTATTTATTTAAATTTTGCCAATGATTTATTTATTTTTTTTTTTTTTGCAATCGAAAAGAGCGCAGAAATCTTGTGAATTTCTTATGAATTTCTTAATGACATCCAATGTTTGTTTGTTTGTTTTTAGTAGATTATAGCAATGTATATATTATAAACGATGTCTGGCGGAATGCACTCGTCTTCTATCTCTTTTTGGCCTTATGCCAGGCAAATGTTGAATAGTTTGTTTTGTTGCTGTGCTGTGCAGTTGGTTATACCCTACACACATTGTGTGGCAAAAGAGTATTATAAGATTGTCAGATATTATGTAACGTTAGAAAGTATACTAAAATTTGAAGCTCTATTGCAATAAAATTTTTACAAATTATTTTATTCAATGCATTGCAACGTTAGAAATTACTTTTTCCAAATTTCTGGTAATGTCCTTCTTTCTTCTGTTCTTCTTTTGAGATTATTCGCAGAACGATCTATGCCGGTATTCTTGATCAATTCGACAAGACGAGTCGGTCTAGGCACGTTCGCTTGGCTGTATGAATGTCAATATATTGAAGACTAGCTGATACCCGGCGCGTTTCTGCCGTTCCACCTGCCTCTCCTTCCCACTGCCAATCTTTCCCCCTGTCCCACCTTCCCTCATTCCCCAACTCCTTGAAATTTGGCTACATTACCGGGTTTAAAACGATTGAATAAGTTATGTTTATTTTAATTGTTCAAAACTTCTCTGTATACTATATTAGATGTAATATTATTATTTGGTACCAAAATATATTGTCGTTCAGGATTTCCAATCCGAGATAAGCCAACATATAACTGCCCATGGAAAAAACACTGCTTTCTCAGTTCAATGCCCACCAGAGAGAATGTTTGACCCTGGGACTTATTAATAGTGAGAGCAAATGAGATCTTGACGGCATACTGCAGTTTTTTAAATGGTATGAGTAAATCCGTCGGAATCATGGGTAAGCGCGGAGCATACGCCAGTTGTCCCACTGCTGGCCCTGTGAGAATGGCCGACACGATTATAATCTCCCGCAACTCTTTTATAAGCAGCCTTTCGGTGCTAATCTCCCTAGCACGTCTTGCTGAGCACGTCTGCTTTTCGTTATATATTCAGAACCTTTTATGGAAACAATAAGAAAGAAAGAAGTTCTGAAAAGAACTTATTATGAAAACTATAAAGAAAAAAAGTAGTTCTGTTAAGAACTTTTTATTAAAACAATGTCGAAAGTGTGCGTATTACGTTTCAAAAATTTCAATTTCGTCAACGTCCACTGCGTAAGGTACCGACCGATGCGACGCCATTAATTAAAAAAATTGTCTCACGTATTTGATAATTTAAGTTATCTCTTACTTTTGTTCTTTCTCTTTAATCACGCACACATTACCATAAGACACAAACACATGAACGCTCTACAATCTGTGGCTTTTACATCATGTTTTAATTATCGCCATGTCGCTCATACTAACTATTTTACATTTCATTTATATTTACATTTATTCATTACATTTCTGTGTATATCGTCATATATTATAGCCTATGTTATTCACAAAAAACGTGGCTATCTACTGGTAAAAGAATTTGCAAAATCGGTTCAGTAGATCCATAGATTACCCCCTACAACGCCACAAACCTACAAAATTTACCTCTTTATAATATTAGTATAGTATAGACTAGGAGATAAAGCATTAGTAAACTTTGATATTTAGACTCTACTAATATGTAAGTTTGTTGTTATGTCTTATTACCTATAGTAAAGCATAGAGCCTCTTGGTTTCCGTTATAGAATGGAAATTCCTACATGAACATGGGTATTGCATCTCCAAATCCGATGTGCATGCTGCCGAAGAATGTGATTTGAACACAGAGCGCTTACCATATTTGTGGTACATTTGAACTCATGTTCATTGTGAATATTTTTTTGTAGCATTCCAAACAGTGAGTTACAAATCCAACGTTTGATTTAATAGGTAGTAAGTTCCTTTAAGTCATTCGGTTCACTTTTGTTCAAGTTACTCGTACTATCGAAAACAGTCACTTTTTGCAGATGCTCAATCTGAAAAACAGACGCTGTGATCCTACTGATTTTGCCGTATCTAACCTGATGTACGATCGAGGAATCGTAGATTCCTCGATTGTCAAACATTTTGTAACAAAATGTACTAAATTTACTATATACTAACGTATATTCTGTAGTGCCAACGAGTGAATAACTGGACCTAGAGTTAAAAAATGACGTGTCGGAATTTTTACATGCCGTAACAACTGCGTTTCCTTCGTGTAAACTGCGATCCCATTGATTCCGGGTCCCAAAGAAAGTAATTAACCCCATTAATACTTTTCTCTCTTCCGACAGTGCTGTATATATTGATTACACAAATTTACTAGGTTTCGCACTGAGGCAGACGAAAGTGTTTCTTATAGTATAGCTGGTACAGTCACTTGTGCTGATATGGACAACCTTTGACTGCACAAATTTCCTGGTACAGATCGGTCCGGTGCGAAAACCCCGTCGTCCTTGGGAACGTATTTTAAAGTATTTTCGAGCGCTGGTTTTTAAGCGTGGCTTCAAGCAAATAGTTTTTATCTCCGGTTTTAGTTTGTTAATTTTAAAGAATATTACTTTTCTTTATACATACTAAGATATCGTATTAACTAACGAGACCTCAATTATCAATCAGACTATTTGTTTAAGTGCTATTAAGTATTAAACCGAAAAATGAACCAAAAATTTATCGATTCCAAAAAAGGCTAGTTTAACAAACGCATAATCTCAATAAAATTAATGTTTCAAAGTTGGATCTTTCATTTAAACTAAATTTATTAAATCTATTTCAAAGATATGAGCAACGTGTGGTAAAAATTTTCGAATGATTGAAGAATTTATTAACATTTGCGTAAAACAGTTCGGGGTTTTCTGTTAAATAAAATAGTAGTTTAGTATTTTTAACAAAAAAAAAATATCTCTATTTTAATAATTACTTAACAATCAAAAGTAAAGTGCATTGGATCTCTGGCTTTTACACTTATTTGGGTACGTCTAAATAATCGCTCAGCAGGCCTTCATACCAGACACCATTGTAATTTCTCTCGATTAATTGCAAGTTTAGGTCTAGGAGTAAACGCAGGTTGTCCGGAAAGTAATCTAGATGCGAAATTAAAATGAATTTTTAATGAAATCCTAACACCCATTTTGTAGTAGTTATCTTCTTATATACAGTGGGTCACGCCTTATTTCGTACAGGCATATAAAACAATTTCTAATGGCTATAACTTGCAAACTATAAGAGATATCGAAAAAATGTAAACGCCATAGAACTGTAGAACTTTGCTTCTTCTTTCATATGTTTAGCCATTACCACAGATTAATTGTTTAAAGCGATCGTTGAATTATAAACATTCCGTTACTGATTTTAGCCAAGGGTAAACGTACAAGCATATAGTAGCTAGAATTGGTGTTAAAACACTTCAAGAATGGAAAACCTCAGCGGGAAATCGCCAAAAAAAAATGGTCAACATGAGTTCGACTACCGTTCAGTACATAATTCAGCGCTTCGTTCACGAAAATCGTGTGGAGGTCGGAAAGCGCCAAATAAAATTTTTACTGAAAAGGAGGAGCAACTAATCATCCGCAAAGTAAAGGAGAACCCAAAGATATCGGCTCCAAAGTTGGCTGCGGAAGTTAAGGAGAAACTGGGTAATAATACTGGGTGTATACTTAATTTATATTCAAATATTTTTTACGAATTAGAATAACAATAATGCTTATCAAATAATATTAAAAAACAACGCACTGATGAGGTCGTTGTATAAAAAACCTGAGCTGATAGTGAAAGCGAACAACAGATTTGAATTTAGCGTATGAAAATACTTCTAGAAAGACTTTCGTATGTTCGGGTACAAAAGTTGAACTTAAATTGTAAATTAAATTCAAAAATCACATACATTTCTGTAAAATTTACTAAATTTACTGTATAAAACTTCTACATTTTTTGTCGTCGATTATGGTTTTCGGAATGGTTTATATTATAGCTCTCAAAATAATGAATTCAGACAGTAAGAAAATACTTCTAAATTCATTCAAATAAGAACTCATGAACTCACACTTGATCAAGTAAAAAAGATTGCTCAATGCATTCAAATAAGATGCTTTTAGTACTCCTTACGTAACCTTTATAAGTGTGCTCACGTAGATTGAAAAAAAAAAACGATATTTTAAGACTCTATTTAGAACTTCAGAAATAAGAGTTTTATTTGGTATTGACACATAATTCTACCTCGGCTCAAAATCTGCAAATTTCATTCAAAAAAACTAAATTTTATGCTTGAAATTTGGAGATTATGAGACGAAGAGATTTCTATGTACCTCTCTGATAAATTCTCATGGTTTGATGTATCGACTTTGCATTTTGTTAGTACCAACAAATTAAACTTTAAATATTTTTACTAAACATTTGTGTAGGAGATTAAAGGTGCGGTTTATTTGAATTTTTTTTTCATGTTTTGCTATTAGTTAGCATAGCATAGAGAAATGAAGATAGCGAGAGAGGGAGAGAGAGAGACATAGATAAATTAAAATTGCGCGCAATTAAGGAAGTGCAATTATTTCTCTATAAATAAATGATTGCAAAAGGTCAAGCTCAAAACGTTTAATAGGTCTATATTCTAATTAAAACCGGATATTTCTGCTCTACTCGTACAATTCCCCGCTTATCTGTTGCGCGTTGTGCACAATTGCTTATCAATAGATAGAAATTCTTTTGAACAATGTGCGATTGAAGTCAATGAATCGTAATTGACACAAATGTCTGAAGTCTGTTTATAGTATAAAATGTTCACCCATATAAATTTCACAAGAATTAAAATTGCTGTCATTATAGAGAGAATTATTGCATGAGAGTTACTCAACTGTATGCTATACTAGTGTAATACAGGATGTTGCAACAAGTTTGTAAAATGAACAAAAATTGAAGAATTTTCTTAAAGTAGTAAATTACAATCTAGACTAATAAATAATACACTTTAGAACACAAAATACCATGACCAACAACAAAAAACCACTACGTCACTATCGTTAAAAAAAATCTGTTCATAAGATCTCAAACATCCATTTTTATTGAAATCAAAATCCAGCAAGCCGTTTAGGCTGCATTAATATTAAACAATATTAAAAAGTTCGCTATTTTATTTTTATTGGCAGAGCATATATACAAATTTTGTATCCTATAGCACTCCTGCAATGAAAACGAATCCAACGATGCCTAATATATTAAAATCCAACGAGGCCTAATATATTAAAATCCATAAAGCCGTTTAGGCTATAGAACATGCCAAAGAAGTACCTTACAAATTTATGGTCTATGGCATCACGAAGTCGAGCACACTCGACTGCAGTGTTATTTGTTGTTTAATCTAATATATTTTTAGAAATGAAATAAACCAACATACTGCAAAATACGTACCAAACCTTGCGCATACCGAAAAGGATAACAAAAGTTATTCAACAAATATGTAGGCTAATTGCATATTATTCAAACAAGTTTTAACTGACAAAATATCGAAAATGCCCTTCATCGTAAGAAACCTGAAATGAATTTATTGCTTTGGAAAGGTAAAGGTTACATGGTTAGCCAACTTAAAGTCAAAAAATGCAAAAAGTTTGTCAAGTTGTCCCTTAGGACGTCTTTTGTAGGGCTTCCACGTCCACAAAGTGACTTATTTACATTACAAAATGTAGTTTTCCGCAAATGTAAAATTCGAACAATTACAATTTAGACACATCAAGGAGTGTTTAATGGTTAAAAAGTAATTTTGAGTCGAAAAATCAGTAAAATCGATGAGATATACAAGTGCTGTTCACTTTGGGTTGCATCGGAACGAACCGGGCAAAATTATTTTGTGGACATATTAAATTTCATTACCATTTAACGCTCGTATCATACCCATGAACCGGTTGAACCACTCATACACTCTAATAAAAATTCTCACCATAAAATTCTTTCATCAAATTAAACATTTCGGTAAGAGTTTTACCGAGTTTAAAACTGAACTAAATATTTCATTTCATTTGAAGAAAAAGTCAAACGAAGTCGAAACCTGTCAACGTGTTGGCCAGTCGAAATCACCACAATATTCGCTTCAATAAATCGATTGCTGTGCTAGAAGTACGGCATGTTGCGTCATCCTGTTGAAAACAGTTAGCCTCAATATAATTTAAATTTAGTTACAAATTGTCAAAATTTTGCGTATCATTGCTCTATATCGCTCTCCGTTTGCCATTGTTAAGGCGCCATTATTATATTTATTCGAATTTAATCAGATACCACAAAAAGAAACACCCTGTACAATGTATCGTTTTCTTACAATAAATCATCAGCAGACTGATGAGAACTTGTAGCTGAGTTCGAAACACGTGTCTCTGTGTGTAAAACATACTTTGTAACAAAAATAATATACATTAAAAAACAAGATATTGAAGGAACACGTTTCAAATATTGAAGAAACACATTTCCATTTGTGCTCCAAATATTTAAACCAGCGGTGGGCAAGCTCTGAGTGCTCAAACCGTTACTTTTGCATGCTTGCGATTTTCGACGAGACAACAACAACTTTCAGCGCAGCCGTAAACGAAACAACAACCACACACGATTTTCGTTGCGATGCGGACCATCATAAAAGTGTTCATTTTGCTATGATTTATGACTTCTGCCGCGTCTTTTGTACACTGAGTAAGAAAGCGAAGTAGGTTTTGAAATGTTACGATTTTTACTAAGTGATTGAACTGAATTTAAATGGTTTCAATAATATTTTTCATTGTTGAATTTTGTTTGCTTTAATAAACCAAACAACAACAATACAGAATACGACGCATAGAATCATAAAAGTGTTCATTTTGCTTATATTAGATTTATGACTTCAAAAACTCTGTTTGTTATAGATGTTGTTGTACTGCTCCCGATTCAAAATTTCGTGCCCACCGCTGATTTAAACGATTGTTCTTAAAATAAACTGATAAGTTTCGGTTTTGTTTTGCAATTTGCTTATCATGAAATAAATTCTAATAGGTGTATTGAACTTAAAACGCATTAATTTCATATTATTTGTATCGTTTATGACTTTGTCCAGATTATTGTTAATAAATTAGTCAATAAAAATTATATATTTAACAAATCTAGTGCACAATTTAGTCGGAACTCTTATCGTTTTACGCCTGCAAATTGCTTCAAATGAGGAAATAAACAACAAAGAAGGTCGACTGATTTACTTATATGTATTTTTAAGTCTTATTGATTTATTTTTACCATTTTATAACACATTTCTTTATATTGTTTTTATACTCTTTTGTTATTATTTTGCGCTGTGACCTTGAATATGAAAGTTTGTTTTTGTTATTCTCTTCTATTCTATTCTATTTTATATGTATTCATTTCGTCTGAAGTTTAATGGTATCTTAGATTAGTTACCAAACAACCACCATCATTGCTCATTTGTTTATTTAGTGGTGTATTTTTGTGGGAGCTGTGATTGTGGTGAATTTATAGAAAATGCCCAAAACACATTTGTGGTGTATCAATTACGACTTGCCAACGATTTTAGGAGTTTAAAACTATCGATCTTATTTATCTTACTGAATTGAACATTCACGCGAAATAGAAAAAAGAAAAATGTTCTCCATTGGTTAAGATCAACAACATTATTAAATTTTTTATTTCGAAAAATAGAATCAATTAGAAAAATCGCATTGCTGTGTTTTATTCTTTTGTGCGAGAACTTTTTGAGAAACAGTAAAAAACTAATTTCGTTGGGGGTGCTATCTGGAATTTTTTCTTTATTGTTGCAGTTTCTTATTAATTCCAATTGAAGATGTTGAAATACAAACATGTGTGGCATTAGTACGATATTCATAAATAAATAAATACGCTAAGAACGCAGCTGCATAAATGCGTACTCAGCTTAAATCATATCGGAAGATGAGTTTCTAAAGGCTTCTAGAAAAAGTGAAATGAAACGTATCTATAATAATTCATTTTCTGCATTTCAATTTTGTATTCTTTCCAGAAAGACTCGGGTAACACAGCGATGAATAGGGTAAATGGGAAATATTGACAATTTTAAAGCGCTTCGAGGAAAAGAGACAAGTCAGAGAGTCAGCTGATTACTGTTGCCATTTAAGAGAAACACTGACGAAATTTTTTTGTAAACGTAAGAGTTTATCAAACATTTTTAACCGTTACAAACGGGTTGTAGTTTAGCCAATCACCGTTTTCGTTTGCCAAAACAAAAATACGAGGGGTTCTATTTATATTTCGGGAATAGCAAATAATAACAAACATTTTTAAATGAAAATGGCTTTATTGTTTTTCAAAATATATCCCCTTGATGATCAATACACTTTTGCATTCGTTCAAACTATTTGTCATAGCAGTTTTTCTATTGAACGCTTCAACTGCTTCTTCGTCGCTCGTAAATCGTTGACCACGAAGTTTACCTTTGATACTCGAGAACAAGAAGAAGTTATTGGGCGCCAAATCAGGACTGTATGGAGGATGAGTCATTAATTCGATGTTTTGACTGCTCAAAATGCACTTGTTTGACCAGATGTGTGACAGCTCGCATTGTCATGATGGGGAATGATTCGTCTTTGGCGGTTGGTTTTACGAATTTCTCCGAAGACTTCCGGCAAACAAAAGGTCGTATACCACTCAGAATTGACCGTCCTACGTTGCTCAAGCGGAACAGTGGCCATATGAGACATACGGCCGAAGAAACAGGCGATCATTTGCTTCGATGTGATTCTTCCACGAACAACTTTTGTTGGATTTGGCTCGTCTTGGAATACCCATACGGTCGTTAGCTGTTTTGTTTCCGGCTCATACGCATATATCCATGATTCGTCACCTGTCACGATTTTATACACGTCTTTTGAAACACCACGGTTCAACTTTTTAATCATTTCCTTACACCAATCGACGCGAGCCTCTTTTTGAGCGATTGATAAATTATGGGTTATCCAACGAGAGCAAATTTTTTTTACAGCTAAGTGTTCATGCAAAATCGAATGTATTGAAGTGGAACTAATGTGCAAGGATGCCTCTATCTCACGATATGTCACATGACGAACTTGCATTATCAGTTCACCCACTGCATCGATGTTTTTGGGCACAACAACCGAATTTGGACGACCTTCAAGGAAATCGTCGGCGACCGAACTACGAACACGATTGAATTCACTATACCAGCGATATACTGTGGTTTTTGATGGTGCTTTATCGCCATACAAAGAAATGAGTTCATTGACACATTCTTATTGAGATAATCCACGTCGAAAGTTATGAAAAATAATCGAACGAAAACCTTATCTTGAAATTTTCATTTTTTGGCCAAATGCTTTTCTTAAACAAAACAAATAGCAATTGTACATCAAAACTTTATGAGTACGTTTATGCCAAAAAATGCCAAACTTTATTATGGTGTTGCCAGATTTTAGCTTTTGACATTAGTGTTGCCAGTTCCCGAAATATAAATATCAGCCCTTGTAATAAGAAAACAGTTAACTTAAATAAATTAAAAGAGAATTTGAAGAAAATTTGCATTTAAAGGTGTTCAAAGTGTTAAAACTGTACAAAAAATATGTAAGATGTTGTTTACTGCATTGAGAATCATATAAATACATACATACATACACATTCATATTCATATTATGGGCGACTTAAGAAATCTCTATCAAAAGACAAATCAGCGAGAACGAAGGTTAAGAGAGAAAATAATTAAACTAGCTGCGAATTATATAAATCCATGTACTTCTAATTCACAAATCGTTAAAACATACGTCGTTTTATGTTATATCTGACGCGGACATGATGCTGAAAATATCCCATATCGGGAGCGAAAATAAAGAAGTTTCACACCAAAACGTCAACATTTCAAACTCCAATAAAATGAAACGATATTTTCTAAAAATCCAGTAGGTAAACTTTCTGAGGTCGGAATTCGTTCAGGCTCTTCTTGTCGGTATGGTCACGCATACTTTTAAGGTAAATGAGAAACCAGTTTATTACAACAAATATCAATGGACGGACGGGGTAATAATTTCTCACAGTCGAACATACACACACTGCAACATTTTTTCTTAATTCTAAATCTGGTGTCATTCCGCATTACTAAACTAAAATCGTTTGAAAAATCATTTTTTTTTTTAGTCCAATATCGATATTATCGATATTTTTAATAATTTTTAATAATCCTACTCCTCAGGCATAAAATTGGTTGCGTTTGTTTATAAAGTCTTCCGGCCTATGCTCCAACTAGGGCTGATACTCATATGTACCATAGAATTTAAGTATGAAGGAAAAATAACCGGAAACGTACTAAATGGCGAAATATTTTTGTTCTGTGTTCGTGAGTAGCGATCGAGGATACGCAATACTATTACTGTTTGGATGGAGTTCAGGAGGAAAATACCGCTCCAGTTGCGGCATGGACAGATGTCGCTGTTTTTCGGATTGATAACAATTATTCCCTCTATTCATACATTTGGTATAGTGCCTGATGTTCATGGCACATGGTTGGTCGTTATTACAGCACTAATTAACACATTGGCACTATATTTAAGTAGTTTTGTTGGTATATTGTCATATCCCGCCACTTTATTGCATTTTCTTGTAGCATGTTGAATGCCCGTCGAATTACAGCATGCGTAAAAGGATCAGTTAAGATTCTGCAGTGTTGGTGTTGTCGCCTTCGCTGAAAAATTCTCTCAATCGCTGTAACTGTTCTTCAAATATTGTCAGAGTTTGGCCGTCAGATGCCTTGATATAAGGAATTTTTTGTTTTATGTTGGACAACTTTCTAAGCGAAGCATAAACATCACTTTGCTGTTAGCTTTCGTTTGTCTATGAGCTGCCAGATGTTATCGCTCATCCATGGTTTCCTTCTGTGGAGTTGGAATCGAATTGTTTCTTCAGCAGATTTGAGATATATCTTCTTGAGTTCTCTTTCCCCATGTAGGTGTATTACTTGGACGATGTCTCGCAGCGTTCAATGGCTGCTAATACTGCTCTTAGATTCTGGGATGTCTTAGCTTCTCAACATCAAATTTCTGCATGTTTTTGTGTGACCCCTGCCGGCCGAAGACGCACTTTACCCAAAATAAAGTTATGTTCGAATTATGAAACCAACGGCTAAAGGTGACTTGGTCGACCTGGTTGCACGTTTTCTGTCCTGTCAGGCGATGCCCAAGTAATTATATTTCTGCATATTTCTGTGAGGATATTTTGCTCCACTAATGAACAATTTTTCAAGAAGCCATTTGCCATGTTGTTTCGTTCTGATTTTCCCTACATACGTAAAACTCTTATAGGGATAAAATTGTCCATTTCGCCACATAAAACATTAACAAAAAAAAAAACGACTTCCAAATAAAATATCGGCAAAATTAGGGCTGAGTTATTCTTTTTTTTTCTGCGGAACATATCCTATGGAGTGATTTTTATGAATTGAAATACATAAAAAAGTAGATTTAACAACAATTTTCAATTTCAGTCACTTCCGTTTCATAGAATTGCCCCCCCACAATCATTAGTCTATACATACATTATTCTACGTTTCGCGGATGGACTGAATTCGGAATAATTTAAACAAAACTTTGCATGTACTGAAAATGCCATACAGCAGCTCCACCGGATTCATTCAAGTGGGGGCTTATCACATTTACACTGACGCTGGCAATGGCAGCCATTCACGCCGGGGGGTGCACTTCACGTACATAATTGCATTTCATAACGTGCGACAACATGTGGTATGAGTCATGCATGCAACAAGGAAGAAGCGCCAGTGAAAAAGAGTATGAAAGTAGTATGGCGCAACGAGCATTAATTACCACTACATGAGTGTGTGTGTGTGTGTGTGTTGCATGGTCAAACTGTATACATGTCATTTTACGCTCTTTGTAATTTAGCCCACACTTTTTTAAAAGTAAAGAGAGAGAGAGAGCGATCGGCCGGCGTGCGTATTATTGCAATGCGCGCCAAAATGCAATTACAAATTGCCGTGTGTACATGTTATTCTCATTTGTTTTTGTTGTTGTTTGTTTATGCTGTTTTATGTCAATGTGCATTTGCATATATATGTGTGTGTGTGTATGTGTTTGTATGTATTTGTTTAGGGTGGCTAAAAGCAACAAAAACAAAAACAACAACAGTAAATCAGCCACATGTTGCCTACTTGCAGAGGCAAACATACACACACAAACAAGTTTGCGTTCTCTTTTATTTTCTACATACTCATGCTCTTTATACTTTATACAGCGCTGCTTGCATTGACTTTGCTGTCGGCGCATAGCGTCGTCAACGTTGCTGTTTACTTTGTTTTGCAGCAGCAACAGCAGCAGCGACGTCGACGTTATTGTTGGCGTCGCTGTCGCTTGCAATTCGTCATGCGGGTGGACAAAGTCGTCGTATTGCGTTTTGTTTCTCTGTCGCCTCTTCTTTCCCTTGATTTACGTTTACATTTGTTTTCGCGTTTCATTTAATTTTGCATAAAGCTCACACATACATGTGTATACACAGTTAAAAATATATACATACATACATATATACATACATATGTACATATGTATATAGGTAGCGTTATCTGCCTGCAGTATTTGCACATTGACCACACTTGATTCCGGTAGGCAGTGTGCCAATGTTCTTTGGTACGGTTTGCCAACCCCTCGTGCTGCACACAAATACGTTTATGCCGTGGTGCGGCAATGAAATGGAAAGTGCGTGTGTATTTAATATACATACATGCATATACGCAAGTGTAGTAGGTGTTATCTATCAAAGTATGTGTGTGTATGTGTGAATTTGCATAAAGTTTGAGTAGTACTTTTATATTTACGGTTTGAGAGTCATTATTGTGGTTTGAAATTAGTTAAAAAATTATTGAAGTAAATTGCTGAATTGATGACAAATTGATTTACTTACCTATTTAATTTAGTTTGTGTACGACGCAATCGACGGAAATCTAGTAATAATTTTGTTTATTATTATTATGTTTGTTGTTGTTGCTATTTTACCTTTCGCTAATCACAACTACACACAGAAAGACAGTCACCAAAATAATAGCGAAGCGCATACAAAGTAAAACTCTTAATATTCTCTATCCATCTCTTTCGTTCTCATAGAGCCTTATCAACTGACAGCTTGCAGGCTATCGTTTAATATCTGTTTGTTTGCGTTTGTTTTTCATAAAAGCCATATTCATATAAAGTGTGTCATATTCAATCTATAAATGACGATGATTTACGCCCGTTATATTCAACCGAAATATAGATTGTGCACTTCTACAAACTAATACCTTTCAAATTGTATATTTTTTGTAAAATAATATTCTGCCCAATCCAGTAGTGTGCTAAAATATGACAATCCCTGCCTTGCCTTGCAGGACTCAATCATAAATACGCCACCCATGCAATTATTGATGCATGCAAAGCATCCAAAATAAAAACATACCCAGCTGGCGTTCGTCAAACGATTGACTGAGATAGCGTTTGAAGTGCGTGTTTTATACACCACGACTCTGAGCTTCCAACATGAGTTTCCTATTATGCTGAAAACGCTCACTAAGGTAGGATTTCCGGAAAATACCACAACCAATGTGTGAGCCGATAGTTATATAGGGAAATTTGTTCTTTCCAATAGTTTTGAAACTCGATTTGTATACTTTCTGCAATAAATAATTAAATACGCGTTTCGTTGATTTTTGTAAATTCTACCAACAAGTTGGGAAACACGTGTGTGAAAGGTTAAATAATAACAGAAATGTGATCTATTCATAAATGTTGTACTTGGGGATAATAGATCTCAAAAATTGTATGGGCACACTTCAAACTGAGGAGCTCTTGTAGTGGTGGTTATAATAGCTTGTTTAATATAGTGCCGACATTGTAAGAAATGACTACGCTGTACAAAAAAAAAAAAAAAAAAAATGCTATTAATTTCGTTATAGTTTCGTAAAAGGGGTACTTAGACAAGATTTTGAAAGCTATTGATGACGGAAAACTTAGATTTAAAATTTCTGTGTGAAATACAACTTGCGACAAAAAAAAAAAATTCGTCCAGATGAAAATAGTGAACTACTTCACTAACTCCCTAATTTCTTATCGGAAATCGATAGACCAGAATATATTTATGCTAAGAAACTATGTTTTTGAAGACCAAAGTTTTTCATCCTCCACCAGTAGTTCAATTAAAGTACCGAAACATAGCATATTGCCACCAAAGTCAGATTTATATCTTCGAATGATGAGTGTGTATAAAATTAGAAAAAGTATTTCAAATGTTTTAGAAAAATAGGCATTTTTGCCTGTCTTGTCTATAATAGTGCATCCTACTTTTGTAACCAGCATCCAAAGGAACAAGGATATAAAAAGTTTGCGCGACAGTATGCATGGAAGACCACCTAAATTATCAGCATAAAAAGTCCGTCCTTGTGTGTATATGTGAACAAAAAGATCTCAGATAGTATCTCAAGAACTATAACCACCAAACTTTGAAGGTCGACGTACTCTCCGCTTATAGGCAGTCTTGTATTATTATTATTTTTTTTTTTTTTATTGGTACAAAGAATTTAACTGTCGAGCAATACCGATTCTAGCGTGCTCAGTTCCGTTTGAAAACTGTAGATAAACTTATTTCTACTAGGTTGCGGTAGAACGGACTGGTTTGCGTAGTGGCTCACTAGATTTTTTCACGTATAAGGTTATGTTAGACGAATCTACATTTTTATTAAGCCAGCTTATATTTCAATAGTCATCAAAGTGCCTCCACGTACATATGTTAAGTAACTCTCCCAACAAAAAACCTTCAAAAGTTTTTCGAAGTGTACAAGTAAAAGACCCCGATTTTTTTTTCAAATATTTTATTGCGTTGGAAAGGCCATACGATGGAATTATTTATAGACAATTATTTGGAACTCAACGATGGAACTCAAGTCTTTCGTACATATTTTCGATGGTATCGTTTTTGGATCATCTTCACAGACTTTATACTACGTGTAGCCCCAAGGAAAATAGTCCAACGTTGTTAAATTGCATGATTTATGCAGATAATGAATTTGTTGTAACGATGTTTGGTGTTTAGATGATTTCGATACGTTGTTCTAAAATCCTATAGTGTCACGTTGATGTTGATATAACATGAAGCACAAAAATGTCGAAAATTAGAAAGCTGGGGTTTGATATTAATTGGAGTTTAGAGCATTAAACTGATTAAATATGCAATATGTGTTAAGTTTATTTGATTACTAATATTTGTTTCTGTTCAAATTTGCAACTTTCTTTGACTTCCATTATTCGCACTTGAGTTGCAATCGATGCAGGCGGTTAATCTAAATAATCTTCGATTATCTAACGTAACACGAAATTTAGCTCAATTGCTTACTTCTAAATGCTTACGTTCAACTTGCGGTACGTCTGCATTTACGTATGCATCTGATTTTGTGCTGATAGTTTCTACTTTCAATTGTTGAAAATGTTTTTATCGATTTGTGGCAACTATTTTTAGTTGAGTTTTAGAATGAACTTTTGTGATTTACATATTATACATGCATACGATACGAATAAAAGTATAAAATTGTTATTGCATTTTTAGTATTTTTCCAACTGGAAAGTGAACTATTGCAAATTCCAGTGACCCCCGCTATGCCGTCGTTTTGCAGACTTTCTCGCTGAATCAGTACTGTACGCGCTGCATTTTATAGCTAGGCGCAACATTTTCGCTTGAAATCAACGCAACCCATGTCACATTTAGTGCCACACTCAACGACGATGACGCCGCTGCTGTCGCTGCATGCAACTGCAGCAGAGCAGCGAGTGACGCGTTCAAATTGCCACCGCCGCCGTTGCGTTGTCGCTGTCGTTGCCGTTGCTGTTGCTGTTGCTGTCATTAAACACGCTTGGCGGCAGCCAAAGCGAACGACCAACTCCACTAGCTGCTTTGGCACTCATTTATTCGGTCGTTTGTTGCTGCTGTTGTTGTTGTTGCTGTATGTTTGTTTGTTTGTTTGTTGCATATGTGAGTTTTATGCCACTCGGCGCGACATGGTTGCCCATCAACACTGCTGTACATACTCCACTGCTCGTTACCCTTCCACACGCTTATTGTTTATTGCTCACATACTTTATTTTGCTCATTTGGAACACACGCTCGCTTGCTCGCTCGCTTTTGCACACTCTCCCTGCGGCTTGACATTCGTTCGCTCGCTCATTCGTTTATTCATTCGGTGGCGGCCATCGTCATCATTATCATCATCAACATTGACTGCTGCCGCCTTTCCGGCCAGCGTTCCCTGCCGCCTGCGCCTGACTTTGTTGTACTTACATTTGCTCACTCGCTTCCACTTGGCGCATATTTTGTAGGCTTTTTCGCGCACGTCTGCGATTTTGCACGCTTTTGAGAATCGTCATTAGCAGCAGCAGGAGCAGCAGCAGCAGCAGGGACAGAAACAGCGACAGCAGAAGACGATGGTGGCTGAATGAATGGCTAACGAGCGTATTGGAGAGGGATTGGGATCGGCAAGCGGAGTGGGTTGGGCGCAGTCATTCAACGACGCCATTGCCATTATGTTTATTTGTTCTTGCCTCTTTTTTTGCTGTTGATGTTTTTGTGTTTTATTTTTGTTGTCCCTGTTGTCTGCCTGCCATGCTCTTGCTTGTCTTGCCCCAAGTCACCGCGCCGTCTCGTGTCACTTTTATAAGCGTATTATGAGCCTGTCTCTACTCTACTCCACTGCACTCCACTCCACTCCGTTGCTTTTGGCACCGAAGCTCATCGTCACTCATTCATTTAGGCAGTTGGAAACATTCGGCCGATCTACAGTGGTTTGAAATGTTTGAAAAATGTTTTGTCTTGGTTTGAAAATTTTGGCGATTGCATTGAGTTTTACTGATTGAAGCGGCCCAGTTGCACATATTGATTAACATAAGTTGATTAAAATGTTGCTTATACACGCAGAGTGTGAATAGTATTGATATTATAACTTAGTCACAGTTTGCAACGCCTTTAAGGAAGCATCGGAGACCCCATTAAGAACAAACGGACATGGCTAGATTGACATATCTCGTCGTGGTGATCATCTACCAGTTTTTACCATTTTTTTTGTTGGATATTAAGCCTTTATTCCGAAAAAAATGGTACAATGTTCTTATTGAAAGTATTGCCCATCGGTATTGCCCCATGATAACATACATATTTTAAAACGAAAAACTGTTCGTTTTTTTAGGCTATCATCGAATCGTAGTAAACGGAAAGAACTTAGCGGTTGATGAACATAACGTTTGGTGTAAGAGTTGCTATTCAAATGAGAAGTCCAACACCAACCGATATGTTCATAATGTCAGAATTTCCAAGTTGGTTTTAACCAGATTGGCAACATGGGGCCGATAATTGTGGTGCTGAAAAATCACTTCATCTTATCTCTGCTCGATTTTATATCAAATCATATAAAGAGTGACTAACTCTAGTCGGTAAATAAGCATCGAACAAAGAACCAATATCTATTAAATAGTGTTTTAAACTTGATAAAATTTTTACCTAAACATTTCCAATGATGAACTAAGTTTATGATGATGATTACACTTAAAAGCAGTCTTGAGGGTATAAATTATGACCAACATGTTAGCCAACCAAAAGCTGCAGTCAAAATCTTCCAAAACATCAATTTATCGCATTTCGATCGGACATTTGTGCTACGGTAAAGTGTGTGCACGGTTTGTCCCGATCCGTTCCAGAGTAAACAGAACTTTTTCATTTCATCGGTGTACACTTGTAGGCGATTTTATAACTAAAATTCACATTTTAACCATTAACCTCTTCAAAATACGCCTGAATTGGTATCATGAGACTTTTATCTTTTCGGAAAAACGCATATTTTGATAAAAGGAAAGAGTTTTGTGGACTTTGTTAGCTTAATATTGGAAAAGCATGGATCTTTCCAACGCACTAATCTATAAAATGCGATAAACCATAAGTTCTGTTTACTTTCGAACATATCTTGTATGATCTTTTAAGTTTGAACAGTGATAAATCAAAATTTTAACATTATTGTTTACAATGATAGTTCAGACTTTACTGAATAGCACAGTCTGTGGGTTAACAATGATGTAGAACAACAATATTGCTGGTGTTCGCGATTTAGAGTTGGGCTTTCTGGTTCGCTTAGTTGGTATAGTTCACTTGTAATTTTTAGGGTTCTGACCAAAGGGTAAAACGGGACCCTAGTACTAAGACTCCGCTGTCCGTCCGTCTGTCTGTCCGTCTGTCATCTCATGAACCGTGATAGTTAGACAGTTGAAATTTTCACAGATGATGTATTTCTGTTGCCGCAAATACTAAAAAACAGAATAAATTAAATATTTAAGGTGGCTCCCATTCAACAATTTTTTTGCTCGTTTTTGCTCGATATTGATAACGGCAACAGGTAGACGCTTGAAATATTCACAGAATATTTAGTTATATATTCACTTTAAAAATAAACAATTAAATTAAAATAAAATAAAAAAATATTTAAGTGGGGCTCCCATACACACAACATACATGATATTTTTTATAGATAATGATACGGAACCCTTCGTGCGCGAGTCCGACTTGCACCTGGCCGGTTTTTATATTTTTGAAGTTTACGTTTTGAATAAGTTCCGAAAGAGAGCAGAGTTTTAAAGTCGAGGCTAAAGTTAATGAGAAGTGAGGCTGTTGGCTTTAAATTTTATCGTTTCGACGTGCTTTTGACATATGCGACATTTATTCGCACTCTTTGACTATTTTTGCATTTTTGGTGTATAGAGATCTAATAATCAATCGGCAACATAGTCGGACTCGCTCATTGCAGATAGTTAGCGAAAGGTTTGGTTATTAAACACGGCATGACAATGTGACAATGAAAAACTACAACTTCAAAGTGATATGAGTTCATGTACCAGTTGAAGCACGTGCCGCCAGACATGTAAGGGATATACTTCCAATCCACTACTCAATTCACGCTTTTAAATGTGGTCCGTCATGACCGACAGTTGTAGAGTACCTAAAGAATACAAGGAACAATCACGCCGAATGTTCCTGCAACATTTTCCAAATGGTTTCAAGTCAAATCAAAAATATAATTTTTTTTTAAGTTTATAACTTCCGGCTTCGAAGAAATTTCATTATCCAAAAGCTTTGTCTGCCAAATTTTCCTTCTATACTTCTTCATAGTTTATTTTATTTTTTTTTTTTTTTTGCTCCAATAGCATACCACTGTGCACAATATTGCAAACGAGCGTCAGCTGCAGTTTCTGTTGCCCTTTGCTATTACTAGCGCGTTTGCTACATATTCGTTTGCATTCCTTCTCCTCCACTTCCTCCGCTCTGGGGCGCAATAATTCACGCCAAAGTTGCTGCCGGAACTCGGCTGCTCCTTCTTCCGCTGCTCCGGCTTTTTCTATCTTTTGGCTCTGGCAGCAGCAGTCAGCATTCGTCACATTTGCGTTGGATGGCCGATGCCGCTATCATTCCTCATTTCCGCTCATCTCCCTGCTGTCCACGCTGGGTTGCCATTGCCTCATCAACGCCAGAGCCCATACAGCAAGCCAAGTCAGCCAACCATCGATCCATCCATCCATCCATCGCGCTGCGTCGCATCGCGTTTCGGCATAATCGGCTTCATTGCGCTTCATTCTTGTTTTTTGCATTGACTGCTGTTTTATTGCTGCTTCTTCTGTGTATGTGTGTGTGTGTGTGTCTCTGTGGCTCCTTCTCTACCTCCTACCTCCTCCAAATCTCAAGCACGCGCTTTTGTTGCGCGTTGTACGTGCCGCTGTTTTACTTGCAAAACGCGTCTGGCTGTCAGAGCGAAAGCAGCTACGATTTGGTACTTGTATTTATTTTCAGACATCTACTTCAAGCTCAAGCCAGACAAGCTACACAAAGTCTTAGTTGGCTTGCTAGAAGCGTGTAGTAGTAGCTCTGACTGTTTTGCGTTTTTACTAGACAAGGTGTGACGCAAAAGATTTATGATGTTTTTCAAAAATGAAGACAACTTCTAGAAGGGAAGTTGATAGATTGAAACTTAACTCACAATATGAAAGAATCAAAGAACTAGCCAACGAATATTGAGCTTCAGAAAAACGCAGTCCATTGAAGTTTTAAGAAATATTTCTCCAACATAATCGTTGGAGGTGATATTATATGTAGTTTTTCTTAGATAAAATCAGGATATGCCAGAGTGAAATTGTCCTGTTATGGCTTCTATTCAATTGTCTGGGAAACCACCAGATGTTAGGAAGATGTCGTCACACCATATCAAGTTAAAACACATCGATAAGTGTTTTTGCCTCTGGATCAAATTCTTTACATCTCACTAAACGATTTATCTAATTGTTTTTGAAATTGGCTCATAGCATTCGAAACTTTGCACTTTCTTCAATTCAGAATACAAAATATTATCCCCTGTTCTAGATTTAGAACCGAATGAACCCAGCGCCAAATCCTTTATCAGCTGAAAAAAAAATAGGGAACTGCTTACTTTTATTAATTTACACGTATTTGAGTTCAATATTTTCTCTTCACCTCAACTGGTTAAATCGGAATAAAAGTTTGATTTGGAAATACCGTTAGTGATGCCGCTTGCTACATAGTATGTGGGTCTGTTAGTCGTGCCTCGGAGATGTTTTCATTCAAACCAGTTTTTTAACGGCCTCAATCGTTTTGGATATTTAAAAAACAATTAGCTGTAACATATTATCATTAAAGGGTAGTTAACACTGCAACAGATCTAACTCTCTTTTGCTCTTGCCGTATTATAATACCTACAACATCACATCCAGTCCCGTCTCTCTAAAAAGGCCACAAGGTTCTTCGTATTTAGTATTTGCATATTACTCCCAGTATGCTGGTTACTGCTCTATGTATTTAAACTTCAAATTAGTCACTCCTGGGCAATCTTTTGGGGGACTCCTCGTCTTCTAGACAGAATCTGCATGTACTGTCAATTCAAATACCTAGCGGTATTTGAGTTCAGTTAAAAACCCAGTTACAATTCTTAAAGTGTTTTTCCGCAACACAATGCAGGCCTCCGCTTTTTTCTTGCTATATGGATCTAACAGTTTCTTAGCCTGTCTAATAGCCTCACAGTTTCCAAAACTCATCGCTGGCTATATTGTCTTCTTTTTTAACTATGATTCTAAATGTGTCTGGTTCCAGACCGCAAAATGGTTCAGGGCCAATAAGCGGACTGGTAAATTCGCATGACCGGATACTGTATAAAATGGTCCTCTATTCAATCTTCCTTGATTATTAAGTTGTTCTAGGCATTACAATACTAGCTTAGAATTGATTGAATTAGAGTTTAGCGCTCTGATGGCCGCCTGACTATCATAGAATATTGCAATATTTTAGTTCCTTTACACTTGATAAATATATATATATATATATATATATATATATATATATATATATATATATATATATATATATATATATATATATATGCCTGAAAGGTATTGACTAGTTTCCCCTAAAGTTTCAAAGTAGTTCATGCTAGATATGAAGACCTCACCACTTGTTCCTTTATTCGTTATGGAGTCGACAGTATATTGTCCCCGTTTTAACATTGTAATTGAGGTTTAGGTTTGATGTTTTCCATCGTTAATTTTTGTTGAAACCTTTTGATGAACTTGTGCCTCAAGTTGAGGTTATCGCTAGGATACTGTAGTGAATAGGTTTCTTTACCTACTGCTCAAGCAATCGCCAAAGCTACTCTTACTTCAACTTGTTCTCAACAAAGTCCTATTTGCCTGAAGGACATCCTCATCCAAATCTGTAATTGGACATGTGTGCATGACTCCTTTGATGTAAGTAGTAGTCATTCTCTGAACTTTGTTCAGTTGTTTAGTTGGTTGCTCTTTCCGCCCAGACTACTGGCCTGACCATAGTTAAGTACATCCATCATAAAATCTCAGGTTTTTAGCACCAAATCTGAGGTACCCCTGCATATGATCTTGTCAAGTTAAAGTTTTGAATCAGATCTTTTAATGCTATTTCTTGCTGTGTATTTTGTGGCGTTTCGTATTTTGGCAATTGTGTCGCGCGAGGGGTAAAAACGCTCTTCAAAATTCTACTACTCTCACATTTTGTCTGCCTGGCAGTCTGTTGTGATGTTACACCCTCGCCCGCGCTTGTCTTAACCATTTTTTTTTTTTGTATTTCTATGCGCTGCTTGGTACTTCCTTCTGCCGATATTTCTTCTACGATAATGATGACGACGTCGACGACAACAGCTGTTGCTTTTATTACTCGCTTTCCGCTTTTTGGCTGTTTTCTGTTGCCATAAAAAAAGCGATGCAAACGCGCATTCCGCGCTTTGGCAACAACAGCAGCAGCAAAACTTGGCAAAAGTTCTTTTTTCTGCCTGCTAAATTAGCAACAACAACAAACATACCCATCGTCATCATCATCATCATCGTCTTTATTATTGCTGTTGCTACACGCTTCTTCATCTTCTTTTCTTCTGCTTCATCGTCATTTTATTTCGTTTTTATTACGCTGTCTGCTTGCGTTTGCCGTTGCCGCTGCTTTTAATTTTTTATAACGCGCCGCTTGGTTTAGTTGCTCGCTCGTTTTTCGCTTGCTTTTTTGCCAATTCCTTTGGCTTTTATTTCTATTTCTACACCTACTCCACCTCCTTTCATTGGTTTTGCGACTACGACTGTTGCCTTTTTACCGCAATTGTCTTGCTGTCTTTTACTTGCTTTGCGCGTTTGCTTTTCTCTCTCGCTCTTACGTCTCTTTTCCTTCACGCTCAGTTTTGCCATAGCTTTGAGTGTTGTTGTTACTTTTGTTATATTCTCGCATCGTGGCGTGCAATTTTTTTTTCTCAGTTTTTGTTAACAACTACAACAATACTGCATAGCGTGAAAATAAAACTAAAAACTTTTTTGTTTTTTTTTTTTGTTTTGTATTTCGGCGTTGTTGGCGTCTGTCACTGACTGCTGCATTCGTTATTCGCCCCCTCTTTACCTCAACTCACCGCATCACACATAAATTTACCACATTGGGCCACCTTCTGCATATCGTTGTTGTACGCCCGCTCTCTTCTACTCGGCCCATTGCTTTACTGCAACTCACGCACATACAGTGGACATTCGCTAGTGAGAACTAATCAAAGTCAACGCTAGTGTGAATTAATCAAAGTCAACTGTTTCCGCGACAATTGAATCTTCGCAATGAATCGACTCGGGATCCATCGCATGATAACCTCTTGACGGAGTTGAGATATGTGGTTTTGTTGAGGCACTTGGTCGATGGTGCTTCATTCCTGGAAAGTGAAAACTTAGGTAACAGTTTAAATTTTTCTGCCTCTTAAAAAAAAGTCTTGTAACAAGTAAAATTTGCTTACAATATATTATTGTATCAAATTTAACTCTATTTATGCATTTCCTGGTAAAGCCGCTAACAACAGCCATATTAATCATAAACATGACGTACTTGATGGATCCTCCGAAGGCTTATTTTGCAAGCTAAGTTCTAACCTAAGATTCAGTCACTACTGGAGTATATAATGAGCAACATTAGTGGCAGTGCGAAGGTAATTCTTTCAATACATTAGCTGTCCTGAAACTAACACAATAAGAATGATGGTGATCATACGATTTGATATTTTAAGAAGGTGGCATAAAGGTGGGTTCAGTTAATTTTCGAAACTAGCTAGACTGTATGTACTTCTGAAGAGCTAAAAATGTGAAGTTAACGTTGCAAAAAAAACTTGATATAGGTTGTGGTGATCCGAGGATAACCAATGTTTCCAAATTGTTTGTATTAAGCTCTATGTACTTTTATAGACATAGATTTCAAGTATCAAGACATAATAAAAAGGAGGGAGTTAATGTCCAAACATTAAATTTGGTATTTGCGGTAACGATATGAGGAGGTTGTTGATTGACGCCCAAATCGCCTAAACACGTCTTTAATTATTAGCTAAAAAGCTTAGCTGATCAGACGATTCAAAAATTTCGGTTTGTATAATCGTTCATTCCTTTCTTCTCCCTTTAGTGCGAACATTCCGCTGTAGTGACATTAATGACACTAAAGCGATACATTAATGACTTGAAAGTGAAACCAAGCTTAGTTTTCAATAGAGCTAACGCTAAACAGACTTCTAGTGGAACCACATTATTATGTAATAAAGGAAGCAAAGTTACGAGAACCAATTGTTTGTCAATATGAAAATGTTGTGTTAATTATTTCCTATTTATGTGCTGTAAATATAAAAGTTTGTACTCGTGTCTAAATACGAAAAACTGCTTGGTCCGCCAACTTTTTCTTAAGTTAGCAGACTAATTTTAAATAAAAAGATTAACATATTGTAATACAATTTTGTATAGTTAATTTTTGTCGGTAATGCAGGGAGTGCAGAATAGTGACTATCTTAGCTTAGTGACATAAGAGGAACTTTAGCTATATCGATTCTACTTTTGATACTTATCAAGAATACATATATATATAAATATAATTTTTGGGGTCCTTCACCTCTCATTATATTATACATTTTTATCTCTACAACAGGGTATAAACATGGTTTAGTCTATATAAGGAAAATCATACCTATATACAATGATATAGGGGTTTGATAAGATTTTATACTGCAGCAATAATTTGCTACAACCACTGATTTGATTAGAACACTAAGCGAGCTTTACATATAGTAAGTACAATTTTGCATGTATCCTTTTTTGTATTAAAATGTTGTTCTGCTAACTTTTTGTTAAAGTTGGCGGACCAAGCAATTTTCTTTTTTTTTTGACATGAGCATATAATTTTTGAATAGAGCACATTTTGTATAGTATAACATTTTGCCATTGATAAACCACTGGTTTTCTCAACTTGGTTGACTAACTTTATTTGGGTTCAGACAACGTCTGATTGAACTGATGAAACGTATAATGTATATAGGTATATGCACATATCAAATTATATGCATGCAGAATATATATAATATTATATTGCTTCAGCGTATGCCTACTGTGTAGTATGCTCATACATATGAACGTGCGGCTTAAGTTAGTCAGTCATTCAGTCAGTTACAATGACACTCGCACGTGCTCATTCGTTTGTTCATATGCTCGTTCGCTCGCAAATATTTCACCTCATCCTGTGAGCTTTTTTTTCCTTTTTCTTTTTTTGTGTTTTTTTGATGGCTTTACCACACAGCAGCCCTTCGTGCGTCGTTTATCCCACATCACTGTTTGCCCTCTTTGCACTTGCTTTGTGTGTGAGCGTTGTGCGGCGCGCGCGAATTTTTAACGAGCCTCGCGTTTTTGTGTGTTGCGCCATACTTTTGCTGCTGCTGCAAGTACTATTTCCACTCGCTCGTCGCTGTTAAAAAGCATGCTTTGGCAACAAGCTGCTGTTGCTGTTGCTGCTCCCGCTGTCTACAATTGCTCTATATATCTTTGTGTGTCTATGCCGCCCTATACTTCCGTTCCAGTATCGTTTTGCCATCATACTCATCTCGTCTGCTTTTTCCGCTTTTGTGTTTGTCGTTTCGCATTTGCTGTAGTCTCTGCTGCTGCTGCTGCTGCTTTGCTCCGTTTCGTTACGTTTCGCTTCCTGCGCACATTCGCTGCTGCTACGTGTCATGGTAGCCATTCATCCTGCTGTTACTACTGCTGCTGCCACACATTGAAATGTCGACTCGTATCATATGTGCGTGTGAGTGTGTGTGTGATTTTACGAGTATGTAGTATATTGGTGTGAGCCGCGTTTGTGGTATGCCGGCAAAGTCAACGTCAAAGCGTCGCTGCCGTCGTCGTCGCCACGCAATATGCCCAAAAGCGGCGGCATAAAAGCGCAAATGGCGGCAGCAGCGTGTTGCCTCACCTCCTGCTCCTGCTTTTTTGCTCCTTCTCCCCAGTGACAGTTGAGGCCAGTCACTCACTCGCTCGCTTGCTCGCCAACTCACTAGCTTGGCTTTTGCTCGCGCCTGCCGACATAGCGTGCGGGACGATGCGACGCACATGCAGCAAGTCGTTAGCCAGCCTGTGTGCGCGTTATGCCTCCTCGTTTGCCTCGCCGGGGCTGATGGCTGACAAGCAAAGCGTAGCGTGGCGTTTTTGCGTTCTGTCGCTATTTTTTTTTTTTTGTTATTTTTTTGTTTTTTTTTTTTTTCGTATTTCATTATTATTATGCCTGCCTCTCGCTGGCTGGCTCGCTGGCTTCATGCTGCTGACGACTTCCACTCCACCGATTTGCACGCTGCCTGCTGTTGCTGACGCCGACAACATCATCATCATCATCATCGTGCTTTTCAGCTACGTTGTCGTCGTTGTTGTTGTTGTTGGCGCTGCACTCCGGCTGGCATGGCTTTGGCTGGCTGACTGACTGACTGAGTCGGCGGCTGGTCGCTGCTTTGCTTTTCGCTATGCCTCTCTACGCGTCTTTCTGCCTCCTGCCTGCCTGTGTCTGCCAGCCAGCCAGCCTGCCTGCCTCACTTGCTGCTGCTGCTGGTTGCCTCGCTGACTTGACTGGCTTGGCTCCGTGTGTTCGTGTGTGTGTGTGTGCACAAAACGCTTTTCACTTTGCTCTGCTGAATTTTCAATTTCAGTTGTAAGCTGACTGCAATCAGCAGTGGAAGTCTGCGCGTTGCTCGGTATTTGCCACGCTCGTCGTCGTTCTCGGTGCTCGGTTCTTTTCTGCCCGGTTGCCAGTTAGTTAGTCAGTCTGTCAGCCAGCCTGCCAGCCGCATTCGTTTTGAACAATTTTGTCGCGCGCGCGAGTGTGTTTTAGTGTATGTGCTTCTTACATACATACATGCATACAAGATCTGATTCAAAAGTTGCATACCTTCTTGTTTTTAAAAAATTAAAGACCTACTTTTAACTAAATTTTCAATTGTTGCATTCAGATACTATACAATCAAACTTACGTACTTACTTATTTTTGCTGCAATCATTTATCGGTCTGGTACCAAGTTGGTTGGACTTGCTCGGTCGTTGTACTGGGGGTCGTCATCAAACCTGGCCAGAACCAAACTCAGCGCACCAACCTATAATTAAGGTGGTTGCCTTCTCGCAATCTGCTCCCATCAGAACGTATGTTCATAAGCTACCCATGAAGATACAATCAATGTAAATTATTTGATTTATTGGTAAACCTTTTAACCGAAGTCAATAAAAAACCGCTTTCGTAATATTCACAATAACAGTGGTGGATCGAGAAAGTAATCTTGAGTTGCTCTATGAAAATTAGAACATTCTTGCATTGAGTACCTATAGCATAAATGGATATTGTATATAACATTCAGAAGGAGGCGTGCTAGACCCATAAAGTGTATATATTCTCGAACAGCTGAGTCGATTTAGCCATGTCCGTCCGACAGTCTGTTTGAACGAAGATATCTTGGGGATGATAAGAGATAGTGAATTCGAATTTGAATATTTCGACTCTCCTAAGCCATATTCAGATAAAGAAAACTGCAGTCAAGTGTGGTTGATTTCGAGATACCCTTTACCTTGTCTATGGCTCTCTATTTGAACCAAAGATTTGTATACTCTGTAATCCGATTGGCGGCAAGGTGGGATATTTTATTTATATATGATTGACGTTAGATACACCAAATATAGCGTATGCAGCTAAATAATTTATACAAAAACTTAAACAAATGGAGGCAGGTTGTGCGGGACTATCCCTTATAGAGGTACGCTCTGAACCTGGAGGGTATTTTATTAGGATTGACGTATAATTCACCAAATTTGGCGTTTGTCGCTTAATTAACAAAGACAAAAAATGTTTATACAAAAAAACTATGTTGAGGACAGATTTGTATAAGGAGTACCGCATATAGTGGGTTTAGAACATTCCTTAAATACAGAGGGAATATGAGAGTCGAAGTATCCCAACTAGAACATAGTCTCTAAAATTTCGATATTCAAACAGACAAACATGGTTGCATCCACTCAGCTTCCGATGCTGATTAAGCATATATATATATATACATTATGGGGTCTACCACGCCTTCCGCTGCCTATTGTATACATTTATTTATTTTAATCAAAGTTCAACAAAAAATTTCAGTTCGAGAAAACATTCCGAGTAGATTCCGCTTTCTTAATTAGTTGATCTGGTATTAGATCAGTTCGCTGAAGAAACTTTAATAATTTAATTTGTATAAACTGATATTTCAGATCAGCTAAAAAAACATTCTGTTAAAGCACATTGAACGCTTTCAGCAACGAATTTCTTCGTGATCAAATGTCATTGATGAGCATCTACTGATCATTAGATGATTTAATAGATCACTACATTTCCCTATCGAAGTATAAATTGAACCGGATCCATTCGAAACCATCCCCGCAAGACCATCCACATGCTCTACTACATTTTCATTGACATTTCCGTTTGGACTTCTTTAAACAAAGTTTCGACGAAGTATTTCATTTTTTTGATCGGATTAACACCACTTAAATGACTTTTAATGCTTGTTTTTGAGAAAGCAAATAATTTGTTGTTATATAGGGAAAGCTTTTACACTTTTATGCCTTAAGATTTCTTTTTTCTTTGTTTGAAGTCTAATTTACAAAAGTAAATCATAAATTTATTAGCCTCTTCATAAATTTATTAGCCTATTTTGTAA
The DNA here is from genome assembly GCA_035044765.1 of Leucophenga montana. Classification (NCBI taxonomy): domain Eukaryota; kingdom Metazoa; phylum Arthropoda; class Insecta; order Diptera; family Drosophilidae; genus Leucophenga; species Leucophenga montana. The sequence continues at coordinate 1,981,579 of JAWNNQ010001301.1, forward strand.
TGTAGTTTATAGAAAGCAAAATTTAGAGGCAACTCAAGGACTACTACTACGAAAAAAAATATGGCGTGTACAGAGTATAATATAGACGAGTGCCTAAAACATAGCTCTTTTTTGTTACTATATGAAATCTCTAAGAATTGTAATGTTTCCCTGTTCTTCTGAAACAAATGATGAAAGATTGAAAGTTGTCTTCCTAAACTACTTTAAAACGCGTATACCACTTGTAAGATAATCACCATTAATAAGAACTTCTTTTCACTTCCAGAAATAGTAAATTTGTCTTTAGGAACTGTTTACATATTATGTAACGCAAATTTTTGCCAAATTTTTTACTCCACTCCTCAGTGTCATGCATTAATTTTTTTGTGTAAATAACGAAAATTGTATTCTTGTGAAAAATTTAATAAAAACTAATTTGAGAAATGGGACGTAACATACTGAATTTTCCCTCTCTTTCCCTTTGTCACTTTTTGTTACAAATTGCAGAAATTACATAGAGAAGATGCAACTAAATTATCTAATTTGAAAACAATGATGCAATACTATTGAATCAGATCTTATATGTGAGTATATATGTATATGTATACCGTTATACGTACATGTGTATATGTGCAGTAGTAGCTTGTGCCGTGCCGACAACTGTCAGCGCCATAAGCGCCAGCCTGCTTGCTTGCCAGCCAGGCCAAGTTAAGCCTCCCCCCAACTGCGTCGTCGTCCTCGTCAGTCAGTCAGTCAGGCAGGCAGGCAGGCAGCCGAGTCAGCCAAGTCAGCCTAGCGAAACACATTTGGTGGCGTTCTGTGTGCGATTTTTTTATTCACTCGCTCACTTGTGTGGCAGCAGCGTTGTACTCCGCATGTGTGTGTATGTGTGTGTTTTATTGATTTTATATATGCGCGCAATTCTTTTGCCGCATAGTCGTCCTCGCCGATTTTGAATTGTTGAAACCTCTTTCGCCTGCCTCAGTGCCTGCCAGCTTACCTTCACATACCGCCCACCTTTTATACTATATAGGATATACATATGTACCCACATGTATATATATATATATTCAGTTGTTCGCCTGCTAAGCGACAATTGGCGATTGTTGCGTTTCGCTGCGCTGCGCTAATGATTATTGTACAACAACCCTCCTTGCTGCATTCCTTGCCAATTTCAGCCTCACATGTGTTTGTAAATATCCTGCATATGCATGTATGTATGTGTGAGGCTGCCAACTCGCTTCCAAAAATATTTGGTGCGCACTTTGAATCAATATTTTGGAGGCGCCTAATATTATTTAGTATCAGGCTAGGTTTTTCGGTTTCCATAAGAGAACTACATATACTGAAGGATAACATCCGAAACTCGAATCGCCATAATGCACAAAAAACTTTGGCTTATGCAGACTTCGACTTACAGATGGTTGATGTTGATTCAAATTAAGGAATTTGGAGAAAAACAGTACCAATTCTTGAATTACACACATTTTTATTTACTCCATATAGTTACAGTGACTTAAAATTACATTATTTTTAAACTTTTCATACAGAGTGTGTATTGTCATTGGCGTATACAGGGAGGAGGGAACTGGGAAGCCAAAGTAGCATATAAAATTTGTATATTAGGTATCGTCTTCTTTTTCTTATTTGTTTACCTTTTTTTAGTAGAGTTCCCCTGAGTTCCCAAGAAACCATTCTGGATACTCCCCTGAAAAAGTATTAAAATTTAGTTATAATATTTGAATGCATACATTCTCGTCCAAACTTATAGAAGGACTGCACCCTATTCCGTCAATCTTTGAAGTTGGAATGGATACTTTTTATAACCATGAGGAACGCAAATAAATAAAAGATAGAAGACATGGCTCCCATACACCTATTATTTGTTAAGTGCGTGGTTCAACCTTCGTTCGATGCAAAACTTCTTTAAATTTGAATTTATTTATTTATTTATTTGATTGGCTACTAATCATTTCTCATCTTGATCTTAGTTGCATTACATAACGTTTATAAATATGAAATTTTCAAGGAATCCACTACATCATTTTTGGAAAGCTGTTATGTGCTTCCTCCAAACCGTCATCTCTTCCATTCCACTTGAAATAATTCTGATTTATAATGCACAAAGCCTGCTGCCCAAAGCCTGATTGTCCTCTATAAAATATTTAAGAGCAAGTTATATTAGAAAGTTACATTACTCATTGGAAGTTGTATTAGGATTCAATCTTATCCATCTTATCCATCCAATGGTAAACAGCTACCATCAATATTTACCAATATTTTCACACAAAGTATTAATCTCATAAATAATAAATGAAGCATTCGTTTTACAAATAGGGACTTCCGCAAAAAAGAATCAGTTCTATAATTTTGAAAGAGATAGCACACATTAAAAAAGTTCTACACAAATGGGATTTCTCCAGAAAATTCGGTTTAAGAATGCACGAGCGATTTATGGAGATATTCGAATTATGGAATTTCTCGAACTATGGAAGAAACATTTGATAGCATTTTCGCTTCGATTTGGTTCGAGTTATAGAAAATTCGTGTTAGGGAAGCTCAACTCTTGCTACTATACATAACCTAAAATCTAATACATCATCGTAGCATGTTCTTAGCTTAAACCTTAGGCTTTTAATAAATTTAATCATTTTGATAGATTTCTGTATGACTTGTATTCTATTTTTCTCAGCGTAACCTTATTCTTAGCACAATTTTCGTCCTTTGTGCTTTTCTATTAGTAAGAAGAAATTGTAAGAAGGAAGTTTGAAATTGTGTCGTACAAAATTTTTGTGTGCATATATTTCGTATGCCTACCTTTTCGGAAGTGCTTTAAAGACCACAGAACGTTCCGCATCATTTATAGACAGAGGAAAGCTTAGTTGGACAGTTTGAAAAAACAACTCTTTGCTAAACTTACAGTAAAACTATACCTAACAGACCGTACATCTCTTACACTGCCATTGGAGCATACACTGTTTCGCTTCTTTCCATTTATTTTCAACTATATATTCTGAGGTACATTTGGGGCATGCCTGTGAACCAGAAAGTCCTTATTTTAGTTAAGTTTAATACCTTCTTAATACCAGAATAGATAGACTGATCCTGAATTCAAATCTGGTATTATCGAAATAACAATTTACTTGAAAATTTTAATTCTTAAATGAATGAAATGATATTAATTTCGAACCCTTATTAAAAATGATGTCATTTTTCAAAATCTAATTTTTTATTGCAACTATTTTGCAAATTGTGAGATTTTACTACAAGCAATTTCAATGAAGTTCATACGTTCCCCAACAACTCTTAAGTCTTCTTATCAGTATAAATTTTCCCATCAACATATGGTTTTGTATTCATCTTTTTTTATATTTTATTCTTTGTTTTTAAGACAAAATCTCTGCAAAATAAATCAGCAATGCTGTCTTCTTTGACCTATGAATCGCTGATGCGTTTTGCAGCTTTCGTGGAGTTCAATTAAGGTTATCGCGTAGCTTACAAAATGATCAAATATGAATGGGAAATCCAAGGCTCTTTACTTTTCATATATACGGTTATTCAAGTGGTGTTTATGGGAATTTTTAGCACATATCGAGTCATTGAACTAAGTACCAAAAAATACAATATCTTTTTGATCTTATTTATTTTTTTCTCAACTTTGGAATAAAATTGAGCTTTATACAATGATGTTTTGCTAGTAAAAATTTGGTTTACTGTCACCAGTCATATACCAAGACAGCTATCCCATTTGTGTGACCTCCTGTATTATCCTGTGAACAAGTTTTGGTATTCACAAAAATTTATCGGAGGCAACCAGATTCAAAAGCGCCAGTTCACAATTTGTTTTAACTTACCTTTAAACATCTTCTGTGAGGATCTGCAGTGTGTAACTGGTTCCTTGTTTTCCATTTTGAGACGTTTTAATGGTTTGGTGAAGCAATAACTGAAATTTATTACAAAGTAGTTGGTTATTAACTTTTCCAAAGATCGGAAATGAAGCACAAAACACTGAGAAGTAAATTCAATGCGAAATAAAATTTGTACTCTCAGCGCGTATATACGATAGTCAAAAACGGGAAATTTAGATGACGAATAATGAGTGGAGTGCGACTCGGTGTATTAGCGTTCAACAGACACCAGGTTTCTGGACTACGATATTCTGGTCAAAAACGACCGATTATGGCCATCCTTGAAGATAATATGCGCCAGTAATTGTTTGTGCAGTTGGAACAAATTCTCTGTGGACAATTCCTTTGATATCGATGAATGTAATGAGCATTGTTCTGATTTTTTATGGAACTTCCCGTATTTTTTTTTTTTTTTTTGGCTTATGGTGAATTTTTCGACTTCCATTTATCATTTTGACGTTTTGTTTTTTAAAAACAGCATGTTTGGTCATCAGTAACAATTGATTTCAAGAAGTGTGGCTCATTTCCGGCGGTTGCAACGACTTCTCCGTTGAAGTGTGTGGATAAAATTACCCACAGTCCTTTGTTTTGTCAAATTCCTCGTAAAGAATGGTTCGGATCGTTTATCTACTAATGTTTAAAGCCTCTTTCATAATTTTCAGGGAAACAGTGCGATCATTTGCAATGAAATGGCGTACTTTTTCGTTCATTGCTGGTTTCGGAGCTAAAATTGGCATTCCTTTACTATTATCATCTTCTAGCCTCTCTCTGCCTTCCAAAAAACGTTTATGCCAAAGAAAAACATTCGATATACATCATCGAACATCATCGCCGTACACTAGCTGGATCAACCGGAATGTTTCTGACGCATTTTCTGACCAAGTTCATCGTGAAATTTGTTCCATGTTAGTATTTCAACATCGACAAAAATGTTGTTTTGGGAGAACTGTCAAAACTTTGGTATTTCTCAATTGATTGAAGCGAAATTGGTATGACTGGAAAGAGGTAAGACTTTTTACTTAAAGTCTTTATAATGCGTTTCAATTATCTCGGTGTCCTGGTAGAAGCGCTCACGTTCTTCATCACTGCTTATGCAGAAATGTTTAGACAATTTTTTTTTTTTTTAATTTAAACGGAGTAGATAAACTAGAAGTAACTTGATTTGGACTTTGATCGCCCGAAATTCTATCAAACATCCGATTTGCATAAACAGTAAGACGAGTGATCTTAAAATATGTTTTTATAGAACTGAGTATCCAACAATATTCTTTTTAGTTACAAGAAGTTGTAAAATGAAACACATACATTTGCAACTCAATTTGCAGCATACATCACTACGACTATTGTATATCAAGTCATTCGGTCCCTAAAGACCCGCAGAAAAGTTCTCCAATTTTGTGAGACTTGTGAAATTCCTGCTGTGCGTAGTTTTTGTTGTTTTTGTTGTTGTTGCTGCAGTATGTTGCACTGTCAGCGTGTTGCTGCAGTTGGTAGAGTTTTGCTCATTCTCTGGCTCCCTGCAATCCGCCCACATGCCGCTCACCTCCCTCTCTCCCTCTCGTAGTCAGACAGTCATGCATTCGAGCAGACAGCGTCAGCAGCAATGTGCGCCAGTCAGCCACACTTGCACGCTAATTTTTCAACGGCGTTGCATGAATGGAAACGTCGAGCGCGGATAGCGGGGTATGTACGAACGGACAGACGTTGATTCGATGCGACGACTCCGTTGCTGCTGCTGCTGCTGCTGCTGCTGATGATGATGAGAATGATGGTGATGGTGGCGGCGGCGGCGGTGGTGGTGACGCTTTATTTGTATTTGTTTGCTCGCGCTAAAACGCTGCCAGAAGAAGAAGAAAAAGAGTCTGCTGCATGCATTTACGGTCGCCGCCGCCACGCTTGGGCTTTTGCAAGTTTGCTTTTGGTTGCCACTTAGGTGGTGGTCGCAGTATTTCAGCTGCCGCTGCTTGCAATGCGTTTTTATTTTGCTTGCAGCTACCCTTTAATGTGTGTGTGTGTGTGTGTGTGTTTTTTTTTTGTCTCTGAGTGTGTGTGTGTGTGTGTTTTTTTTACGTCTCGACATCGTTTGCCACAAGATTTTTTGCATGCCTGAGTGAACGAGTGAGTAAGTGAGTGAGTGAGCGGGCGAGTTGCGAGTACTGATGAGGAGGACTGAGTCACTTCATACAACTCGCCAATAGTTGTGCCGCCGGAGGTTGCTTTACTGATTATGTTGGTCGTTTTGTTGGCGTTGGAGTCAGCCATTCAGTCAAGCATGCAGAGAGCCGAGCCGCCAGTCGTTGTCGCAGCAGCAGCAGCAGCAGCATTTTGCATTAATTTGATTTTTACTGTTTTTTTTTCGGCGCGCAGCATTTCCTGTCGCCGCTTTATAATTTTTAAACGCGCTGCTTGCGAATTTCGTGCTGTAAAGAACAAGAAAAGTAGTAAAAAGCGAAATAAATTTTGTTTTGATGGCTGACGGCGGCGCGTATAGTAGAGGATGCTTTTTCTTTAGAGGTGTAGAACTTTTAATTGTGTATTAAAATACTGGTAAGACATAATTTCGAACTGAAAATTGGCTTTATTAGAAAGATAATTTTATGATGTCATTAGTGTTTAAATTTAATTTCGGGCATGTAGCGGTTGTGGCGCATTCTGCAAGTCCAATTTTCGACCACTTTTTCAAGTAATGTGGGCCGTATCTCGGCAATGGTTCTCACTATGTTGTCTTCTAAGTCGTTCAAAGTTGCTAGTTTGTTCTCATAAAACAGAAACGGACCCAGAACCCTCTCTTGAAGGAGACTCTACTACTTGGGATTAACAAATGATTAGCAAATGATCATAAGCCAATTACTTCACGTAACCACAGAAAATAATCCAAAGACGTTAAATCGCACCATTTCGGTGATCAATTGACTGTTCCCTTTCGAGAAATAACGAGTTCGACAAATGTAAGTCGATTGTTTGACGCGCTGTATGACTTGTGACGCCATCCTGTTGAAAAAATATGGCTTCAATACAAATCTCATTCAATTGGGGCACGAACTAGCCGCTAATTATGGCTCTATAATGCTCGCCGTTGACGATAACGCTCGCACCGTCCTCTTTTTTTATTCCACCGGCCCATAAACCGCATCAAACAGTGATTTTTTCTAGATGTAAGGTGCCTCGAGAAACGAGCCTCATCACTGAACAGAATATTGCGATAAAACAGAGGGTTGATATGCACTATTTGCAACCATTGTTCTGACGTTAGACTATTCATGATAAATTAGCATACCAAACTGAGCACAAATGACAATAGCATTTTCAGCTCTGACCAATTTATGACAGTTTAAACACTGTCGAAAAATATAACCTCTAAAATATACACCCTGTATCAATGCAACATAAACAAACAGTAAAGTAAAGAGTAGAACTGAAATGAGTAGTCATCCACGTACAGAAGAGGAGTAAGAGTAAGAGAGTTAGTGCTGCTAACGATATTAACGAGAACAGCTGCAGAGAGAAAATGTTAATGAAGTTGTTACTTTTATTGTTCTGCTCTTGTTGTTGCTGTTGTGGTTTGTACATTGTCTACTTTGTATCCGCTTTTCGCTTTATGTTGTTTGACGCTTTAAGCTGCAGTTCCATATAGTACGGCCATGCATACTTTGTTGTTGTTGTTGTTGTTGGGCGTCCAGAGTGAGAGAGACGTAATAGACTACGTTTATACGCACGTCTTGTCTTGCAATTAAAAATTTTGCGAATCGAATAATTTGCGGTATAAACGCTGAGTTAAATATTTATTTGCAAATAGCTGTCACGAAACCAGTTGACAGTAATTAGTGAAACTATTCTCAACTCGGCTGCTAAATTTGTTTTAGCAAAAACTTAAGTGATGGATGTAAATGTAGTTATAAATGACCAAATTAAACTTTAGAGCTGCACATAATAAAATTAAAATTAGCAAACATTATTTTAAGCAGCATTAACCAAAAACTGCACTTAAAGCAACCACACACTTAAAATGCTTATTTTGTTCTGCAGCCTCCACAGGGTGCACCAATAGTTAGAGTAATCTCAAATATTTTACTAAGTTCTGCTTCTCAAATAAAGTAACCTAAAAAATTGTTTACTACTGTTTTTTAGCTTATGCTAAATGTATGAGTTTTTTTTTGGTCTGTTGCGGATTCCATTGACGAATCCGAATGCTGTTTAGGGAATTTGTAGTCAAACTATTTTCATTTTTTTATTAACGCCGTGTACATTCTGCATATACATAGATCATTGTTAGAGTTAATTATAGCTCACAAGTTTTTATGACTCAAAGATTTTTAGTTTCTTCTGTATTGCTAGAATCGTGCATCTAGAAAAGTTATAGTAATATAAGGCACCGCATCGAAAGTCACTCAAGAAACAAGCTTTACAGCAGTTAATTATTCGTACAATAATTAGTTTTTATTTTGTTATGAGTTTTTTTTTATATTAAAATGAATTAGTTTAATATTTAATTCCATTCGCTTTATTAACAATGTCTGGTCCACTACGTGTCGGAATTGACTTCAACAATATTTTAAATCTTCCTGCAAGGAACGTATTCATGGAACGTTCAATAACAACCTTGTTATTTATTTGCTCATTAATACTTCTTCCGGTTATAGATACTTAGTCCCTCTTAACATCAGCGTACATATTTCCATTACGAGTTATTGTTCTTTAACCGTTTGTATATGTTTTTTAGTAGCAATGTCTTGTTGCAGTATTCAAATTATTGAAATATCATCTTAAGCATACTTGCCATATGTAATTATCTTTATTATATTAAACAAACCCTTACTTAATTCTATAGATTCATTTATAAATCTATTACTTTCTAAAAAACACACACTTTCATCCATTCTATTTCGTGCCATTTATTCTAGTATTGATCGTGAACTACCAATACCTCTGGTTATACCTCTTAAAGACTCGCTTGTATCGCTTAGAAATTTAAGTTTTACTTTATAAACACCTCTATTTACTTCCTGTATAAACAGTTAACTTCACTTAAAATTAATAGGCAACTATTTCTGGGCCTAAAATTTTACTTCAGTTATGTATATATTTTTTTTCATATGTATATTCCGTCGGCTCGTAAATCTCATTACATCCATAAAACTGTATTACTGCATGCACTCCAATTCACTATCTGTAATAGAAGTCATTCAACACCTACTAACATCCTGCTTCGAAACAACGTAACTATTAACGCAGCAGCAAAAGGTGCACTCCAATTCCCAATGATTTTCCATCCTAACTTCAATAGCTCCGACATGTGCAAATATATATTATCAAAAACTATTATGTATGCCGCCTTCACTACAAATCATCTAACCCAGTAAAGTGCAATCTGTGCACATATGGGAACTAAAATTTTATGATGCCCTGTTGCATCCTGAACTCACTAAAATAATGTTCTGCCTTCGCGGGTTTGCAAAATCTGGCACACAAACCCTCCTCAAATTGCTGATTTTTCAATCTCGAACATTTAACTCACAGTATAATTACTTCATTTCAATTGTTTAAGAACATGTTTTGCAGCTAGACACTCTCCTGTCACTCTTAGTGTTCAAAATATTATCACTCTAGCATCGCTGAACAGTTTCCCTACTTGCTACATATTCAACTGCTTTTTATAGTGAGATGCATGCACAAATGGGTCTTCAGTCCAGTAATGCTTGATTTTTCTTGCTTTGTTCTCAATTTAAAAAACGGAGTTTGTTGTGAATTTAAATCAAAAATGTTTTGCAAACTATTTGTTTGTATTTTCTATTTGAACACCCTAAATGGTCTCTCTCTCCTTCTTCTTCTTCTTCTTCATTCTAGCGCCAAACTGTGCATGTTCAATAATTGTGTATGTGTGTGTGTGTGTGTCTGTACTTTCGTTTCCGATTGCCCACAAGTTTTTCTTGGCTCAGACGCAACACACCTCACCAATTTTTCTATTTCCACACACTTACAATTGTAACTCACCACACAACAAAGTCATCGTCGCATTGTGGGCAACAGCACAGCAAGCAATACTTGGTAATCGGAAGGCATAAATATGGTAAAAGCAAGAGTGAAATAACATGTGCCTGTCTGACGCCGTTATCAGTGGCTTTTTTGTTTTGTTGCTGTGTTGTCTTTAGCTGCCACTCGCGCTCTTTGTGTTTTCTCTTCCATTATACACTTTGCACCGTTGTTGTTGGTATTTGCGCGCACGCTTGTTTTTCTTTCAACATGTTTTTTGCTTTTGGAGCGTTTGCTTTTTCTCATTGTTCATACATTTTGGTTGTTGTTGTTTTTCTCTTGATAGAAAATTGCATGCCCGGCGTGTATAGAATGCAATGGATTGACAGACAGACATACGGACGTACAAGCTTATCCATTGCACTTGTTCGTTCGTTTCGTTTCTACCCCAAGGCGCTTCCGTCTCACAGACACTCAATATATACATATGTATTTGTGTGTGTGTCTGGCTGTCTACTCTGTCAATACACAATGCCGGCCGGCCGGCAGTGTTCGAAGCGCATTGGATATGGCAAAGACAAGCTGAATAGATATGAAGTGTTTAATGTTGTGCTTTTCTCTCTCTCTTTCTCTCTATCTGTCTTTCTATCTTACCGAGATATATATCTTTACAATTTGACAAGCACCGCAACTGTTTGGGTTCCCTTTATGTTTTTTTGTTGTGCTCACACCTTTTGTTGTTGTTGCGTATTGCTTATTAATTAACACAGCACAGCACAAATCCAAAACAGATGCAAATGCAAATTCTTATTACCAAATTTTCGACCGCTCTCAAACTCTAAAATGTTTGTTATTTACTTTCGGTGGAACTTACGAAATATGCCTGTGTCTCTCTCTCTTCTCTCTTTGTCGCGAGACATGCTCATCAACACTTGTTGTTGGCGGTGGCGTCGTCGCCTTTGTTGTTATTGTGCCTAGCGCCGAAAGGATGATGATGAAGCAGCAGAGCAGAGTAAAGAATAACACGCTTCGTTGCGCTTACAATTTCGCTTTACTCAGATTTCTGCGTAATTCTTTGTGTGTATGTGTGTTGTTTTTTGTGTGTGTTATATTCCATTGCTGTTTTTTGTCGTGTTTTAAGCCTACTGCTTACTGTCACCTCTATCTCTTTCACACTCACATGATCTGTATAAAAAAGCGCCTGTACTGCACTGTGGTTGAAATATTCTGAAAAATCGTACTAGTTCATTTTGTAGGCAATCAGCAGCGTTTAAAATAATAGTAATTCTTGTCTTTTCCAAATATTGAGAAAACAATTCTAATTCGTTTTGCATCTTCAATTTTTATTATTATTATTTTTTTTTGTAATATTGTACTCCCAGAAGATAAATGATAACAAAAATGTACATGAATTTTAAGTAAAAAATTAAAAATGTTGAAATATATGAAAAAATGCTCGGTCAAAATATTAGTAGTGTAGTTAATCTGTGCTGTACATATTTGTTAGATATACTGCTTTAGATTTATTTTAGTATTCGGTTGCAATAACTGTGGTATAGCATCTTCACATACAGCCAAGTTTTGGCATCTCTCCAGAGAAATCGTTATCTAGAACACTTTACAGCATCCGCAAGTTGCTAGTTAGTGTAGTTTCCGAGACTGCATTCTTCACATTGTACCACAATTTCATTGAGATCGAGATACTTTGCTGGACATTCCATCACATTATATATTCTTTGGCTCGTAGGCCTGTTGGATTGTTCAATTCAGTGTCATCTATTCACTAGTTTATGGCAACATATTTTTCTGCAAGGTTTCTACACATTCATGGTTTGCTTAATCCAACTCTCCATAATAAGAGAAACTCGTAATGATGCTGGATCAGCCGTGTTTGAATGTTTGCCGAGTGCATCTACATATTCTAAGCTCGATGGTCGTTTAACATACTGACGAGATCCGCTAATATTATACAAAACTTTTTGAACTCGTTCCACCACAAAATATTTATCCATTTACCCAAAGACCAATCTTTGACGTACTTACAACCTTTTTTTAATATATCTTTTAGTGAGTAATTACACTTTTCTCGGTAAGATTATTTTCTCGCAGCAGTTTACGAACTAGTTTTAAATTTGCTTCCACAATTAGATTTTGTTTTATTAGTGTTAGTTTTTTACAAATTACCCGGTGTCTTCCGCGAGCGTCAGGTGCTGATGGCATTACAAATTATTGTTGGTGTGCACCCAAAGATTTTCTGATTTACGAGATAAGCTTTTCCGTGCGAAAATAGTTTTTTTTTCTGAGTTATCACTTCTCAGCAGTACAATATATGCCTCTTCCCATTGCATCACTACCGATCAACCAAATTTTAATCGAAAAGTTTTTGAAAGTCGTTTTGAAACTTATAATATACAGTTTTTTTATTATTTATAGTCCGAAATATGCTCTCAATGGGCAAGAGAATTGAGTAAAGAAAGGGATCCGATTATATGTCATTTGGATAAAAATTAGGTTTATGCAATGTTAATAGTAGCACTACAATTTTTTGAACTAAAATGTATGTATAAGCCTTACTAATTTGGATCGACACTAATGCGATAGTCATCACAGTATTTAACGCTTAGTTTAAATTTTAATTAAGCTGTGAACAACAAATCTAGTGTAACTTACTGCCATCCTAATAAAATATCCCACATAGTTTTAAATCGGATCATCATAAGGGGTAGCTCCCATATAAACATACCTTTATTTTTGAGATTTATATATATATTTTTAGTTGTTTTTTAGTTAAACTAAAAATTCCAAAGTTACTGTTAATCCTAACAAAATGTCCCGCATAGTTTCAGATTGAGGAATATAGTTATCATACAAATTATGATTAAAATAAAGAGCTTTAGAGCTATTGCTCGAATTCGTGCAAATTCGACTGCTTGTTTCATTCTGTAAAAAAATGTAAAATTTTGGTTAGAGACCCTGCTATATTAACTAAGTAATCATAAAAAATGTGAATTATGAAGTTATGTGTTTGCGTAAAAGCTTCGCTTCTGTCGCGTGTGTCCCGATACCCTCTTTTTTGTTGTTGTTGCACTCTGGACTTTTGTTATTTTAATAATTCCATCTTGTTGGCTGCATTTTGCTCAAGAGTCATATTCTCTCTTTTTACACGTCGTATTTACAATGTGTGTAAAAAAACAAACTAGTTTAACGCTCTCACGTAAGGATTTGGTTTTTTTTTCCAAGCTAACATCACACAGTGCAGTGTGCTTTAGTGACTGTTCTTGGTTTTCTGCATTTTTTGCTTTTGACTGACGCTGACGTCGTCTGTCGCCTGCCGGTCGTAAATTTATTGCCGGTCTACACCGAAATTTACTGTGCGCATTTGAATCAGTAGCTGAGCAGACGCTGCTTGCAGCGCAGTGTGCGCGAGAAACGCAATTGGATTTTACATTTCGGGCTATTTGGCTGGCTGCCTGTCACTCTCTCTCTCTCTCTCACACTTACGGGCAACGTGCGGTTCGGCACGGCACATGCAAAATACGCTCATAGCGACGCGGCATATGTTTTGTTTATAACTGTTACCTTGGTTGTTATTGTATTTATAGTAGAAAACACGTGGGTGAGGAGGAGGAGGAGGATAGTACATACAAGCCGACCGTTACAAGCAGCAAACGGCTGCGGCGTGTGTTTTGTTTTTTAAACAAACAAACAAAACAAAAAAACAAAAAAAAAAATGGCACCGAAAAAATCAACAATCGTCTTAAATGTCGAACAATTTATACACGATATCGAAGAACGTCCAGCGATCTGGAATAGAAATTTCCATTGCAATAAAGCGTTTCTTGAGCAAATGTGGGATGAACTATCGGCAGCGCATAAATTGCCAAGTAAGTGCTTTAAAAGTAAACGTTCTGGAACATCTTTTGACTATTTATTATTTTTGTAATCATATTTTTACAGAAATTGTGCTCAAGGCCAAATGGAAAGGATTACGCGATAATTTTCGCGTAGAATATAAACGCATACCACGCGGTGATAATGGAGATTTTCTAGTTGATCCGGCTACATTTGAATCCAAGTGGCTGCACTACTATGCGCTGCTCTTTCTGAGTAAGTTCTAAATTACACTAGTTAACAAATTTGAATCTAATCTCGAGAGTTGGTACCCCATAGGTTTTTAATTTCTATGTTTTTTCGGGCAAATATTCCAAAAATGACCACCGTTTTCGAAATATCCTCAATAAACAGAGTTTTTGAAACTTTTTCCGTTATTTTCTCATATATCCATCAATTTTTATTCAATTTCCATGAATTGTATAACCGTTCGAAAGGTGTTATTGTTCTCTTTCCAACGTTTATGCTATTAATGCGGATCGGTTAAGATTTGATGGAATTACTGGAACTCAAAATCCAAAAAAAAAAAGTGTTCCTTTATTAAAAATCTCTGAATTTCATTTGCTCCGTATAATTCCAATAATGTTTTTTTTTCTTCACATTTTCAAGTTCTATGATGAAAATATTAGTACATTTAGGAAAATATTAGTTCTAAATTTAATCAAATCGAACATAAAATTTAGAAGATTTTCAAAGATGAATGAAAAAATGTAATTTCTATATTTTTATTCTAGTCACATTTCTGTTCAAGTTTCCTCATTTGTGTACCGTGAAATCATCGCGAATTTGCATTCAGCAACAGTCAGCCTTAGTCCAAAAAACCTATATAACGCTTTTCAGTCGTTGCTGTGTCCAGTTGGAAGAGTACCCAAATTTGTTTCCATCGTCCTTTTTTAAAACTTTGGATAGCATTTTAGCTTCTTAACCTTTCTCTTCAAAATAAAAGAACCGTATACCGGCAAATCCTCGCACTTGTGTATACGACATCCAAGTTTGGAGTGTCTGTGTATGATCGAACAGAAAACGAATGCAGACTATTCAGAATAAAACCTTCTCATTACATGTGACTGGTCCGTTATATGTTCCAGCTTGCACAGAGACATCAACTAGGCCATTCTTAAGGAGCAAGACTCCTTTTCAAGTAGATACAATGATCGACTACTGACGCATAAGAACAGATTGGCTAGACAGTTGACCGGTGCTGTCCCCCTGAGACAACTCAAAAGTCCTCATTTCAGAAAACTTATTTCCAAGAGAGACTATGCAATTGTCGTGCACGAGTTCTCCAACCTGAAGTTGCTGATGATATACCGGCTTTGTGAACGATTCAATCACACATACTGTTCGGCGATTTTATAATACTTTTTAAATAGGTGTCTCATAGGGAGTTTCGTTTGAAAGGGGATAAGTGCTTAAATTATTCCGGGCTTTTTAGGGATTTGGAATCAATAGCATTCTACACGAGTACAAAGCAGTATCTACGAAAAGTAAAAGTAGGAAACACTTATTTTTTTGCCGGGTCCAAATTTTCGCTTGATGGAACTGCTCATAGGACACTTTCAGCTTGGATTGTCGTCTCAATAATATAAAAAAGTCGACAAAAAGTTGGCATTTTTGCATATATGCCGCAAAGTACATAGGAATATCTATTACAAACCAGCTCTCTTCTTTTTCTTTGGTGTAAACTAGTGTTATTTTTAAAATGTTAACTAAAATTATTAATCAAATCTTTCTTTTAACAGCCGATCACATGCGTCATCGCTTGCCAAAGAACGAACAGGATCAGTCTTTCTATTTTAATCAACAGAGTAACGAAGATTGTGAAAAGACAGTGGTAGAGCCGGATCTCACCAATGGACTAATCGGACGCATGCAGGACAGCGATGAAGATTTTGAAGATGATGATGATGATGCAAATGCCAATGATGATGATGATACAACGGATGATGTTGCTGCAAATGGTAGCAGCATCAACGGCGGCGATAATCAGCAACAACAACAGCAGCAGCAGCAGTCACCGCGTCTACCTACACCACCCGCCGCACATCAATCAGTTAGTACTGCATCGGCTAGTCTAAAATCAGATGATGCACATATGCTGTTTAAAGCCAATTTATTGCGTGCACATCAAGCTGCATTATTGGAATTAGAGAAAGAAGCGCAGGATTTAAGTAAAAAGTCGACGACATATATGCCGCCAACACAGGTGCCACTACCAACATTACCAACACTACCAATAATAGTGCCAGTACTGAATGCAACTAAGACACCAAATACAACCTGCACGTCACCATCACCATCACCAATGACACTAATAACAGCACGTCCAGTAATGGCCAGCAGCTGTAATACGAGCAGCAATTGCAGTGCAAGCAGTAGCAATAGCAGCAACAGTAATGCCGTCATGGCAGCAGCAATTTTGGCAACAGCAACAAGCAACAACAGCACAACAACCATGTCCTGTACAAACGGTGGCGCCGCTATTAGCCTGCCCAATACACTAAGTCAACTGATAAATAGTAGTAAAGCATTAAAACGTTCAGTTTCACCGCCGCCATTGTATAATAAAGCACATCATCCACCACCGAATGCAAATCAAGTGCATTGCAAGGATACGCGAGATGATTATACATTGAATGGTAATAGTTGCAGTAATGGTGCTGTTGTTGGCGTAACCGGCGTCGGCGGCGGTATCGTTGGTGGTTCTGTCGCGCCTACTTGTCTCAGCAGTCCACTGGAACATCTTAATTTTACCAAACACTCCTATGCAAATGGTTTAATACCTGCGCTCAAACTTAAGCGACAACGTCTATCGGAGGATAGCAATTTTAATGGTTCCTCTACCATGGATACGACATCACCATCATCTGCTATGCCACTTGTGCCGGAGGATGATGATTATCATTATCTGCTCAGTTTGCATCCGTATATGAAACAATTAACATCAGCGCAAAAATTGCGCATACGCACAAAAATACAGAAATTAATTTTTAAAGAACTTTACAAGGAAGATCTCGAGGAGACGAAATAGTTTAGAGCATGTATTCTACAAGAAGACTGTATATAAGCTATATAGTAGAGTAGTGTAGTGTCGTAGTAGTCATTGTCGTCATAGCGTACTAAGTTCCAAGCCAGGCATACACCTATATATATACATATATATATATACACCTATATATGTATGTATATACTTAATACATATTTACTTTTATGTATTAATTGACTCGCTTTGTTTTGCATTCTAGTTGAGCGTTTTGCTATTTTTGAAAAAGAGCAAAACGTCGCCATTAGTGTTTTTAAGACTTAAATTAAAAAAAAAAAACAAAAAAAAACCAATAAAAAATAAAGAAAAGCATGTAAAAAAATTCAAACTTTGATGCTGTTAATTTCGTGCAACGCCTTTGGTTATTCTAGCCTATATGTGTATTTATTGTGAATGTTTAAAAATTGGAAAGGTTAAGTACCGCAATTATTATAGTCTACACATCTATTGTGAATGCGCATAAATTGGAAAGGGAAAGCACCGAAAGTAAGAAGAGTTGACAACGCGCAACAGCTGTTTCAATGCCTTACCAAATTGTTACGCCAAAAGTTTATCTATTTATTGACTAATGTTGGCATAATCGACGCATTTAAGCAATATTTTAACTGTCTCTTTTTATATATATGCACAAATCATTGGCAAAAATATTTTAGCTGAGTATATTTTTGTTTTATAGCAAAATTTTAACTTAATTAATATAAATTTTTATATCTTCACAGGTGAAGTTTACGTTTTGGATGATGGCGCTGAGGTTGATTTAGACTTGGGCAATTATGAACGTTTTCTGGATGTAACACTGCATCGCGATAATAATATTACCACAGGCAAAATCTATCAGCGCGTTATTGAGAAGGAACGCACCGGTGAATATCTGGGAAAGACAGTACAAGGTAAGAGTTAGAATATTTGTATTTGAAACGCAGTAAGGTCGTAACAAGAAATGCTCAAGTACAGAGAAACTTCATATAAATAAGTAAAAAATATGATATGAGTCAAAAATAATTTTTGTTGTAGGAAGTATTTCAGTGCTTGAGCATTTCTTGTCAGATTCGTAAAATTCATTATCGCCCGTATTTCGGTTTTCGAATCTGAATAATTTGTTCGGATTCGGTTTCGTTAAAATGGTCCGTTTTTCACTTGCAGAAGAATTTCGCTATTTGAATTCACTTGAAAATATCGTTATGGTATCCATATGCTCAAGGTCTGGTAAATTGAACTAGCTAAATTCTTCTGAAATTGAAATACGGACCATTTTAACTAAACCGAATCCGAACAAATTATTCGTATTCGAAAACCGGAACACGGGGGTATATGTACTTTGTACATGTAGTCTGAAGATTCGGATTATTAGTTTATTGAAAAGTTTTTAACAGGGTGAACAATAACCATAGAGTTTTAGAGGTTTATAACTTTGAGTTGAATTAAAATATTAAGATTACATAATTTCAAACTGAAAATTGACTTTATTAGAATGATAATTTTATGTCATTAGTGTTTAATTATGATTACGGGCGGGTGGGCACCGCGGCTGGCACAGATGTGGCGCATTCAGGAAGTCCAATTTGTGACCACTTGTTCAAGCAATGGGTAGCGCATCTCGGCAATGGATCGCATAATGTTGTCGTCCGAATTTGCTGGTTTGTTTGTATAAACCAATGACTTCATGTCATCATACAGAAATTAAACCAAAGGCATTAAATCAAATGATCTCTGTGGCCAATTTACTTGTCCATTTCAAAAAAAAAAAAAAAAAATAACGAGTTCGTCCCATGTTTTCTTTAGTAAGTCAATTGTTTGACGCACTGTATGGCATTAGGCGCCGTTCTGTTTGATAAAAGCATGTCTTCAATAAACATTTCATTCACTTGGGTCACGAAAAATTCGCTAATCATTGCTCTATATCGCTCGCCGTTGACGGTAACGTTGCCGCCGGACGAATATTTAAAGAAGTAAGGACCAATGATTCCACCGGCTTATAAAGCGATTCAAACAGTGATTTTTTTGTGAATGTAACGTTCCGTCGAGAATCTCTCATTCGTTTTCTTCACTCCGAATGCTGAAATTTTTATTATCGATATGCCCATTGAGGCAAAGATGAGCCTCATTACTGAACAGAATATCGAGCTAAAAAAGTGGGTTGACTACTAGTTGATTTTCAGCCTATTGACCGAACGTACGGTGCAAACGATGGCCTTAACTCTTCCATTAATTTGACATTATAAGGTCGCAGGTCGAGATCCGGCCATCCTGCCTGAAAACGTGTAGTGCCACAGGAAATCATATCTTTTGTTCCCTAGCCCAGATATGGTTAAGTTAATTTATGTAGTATCTTCTCTGACTCTTTTATGAAACGGTAAATAACCTTAGACGAGGTGTTTCTGACCTTACCAGATGTAAAGTTGCTGTTCATCTGCTTAATTCTGAGCATGGAGAAGGCCAGACAATCAGCAAAGCAGATGTAAACTAGTTTCGTGGTCCTCTAGACAGAGTCTACACTTTGTTTCTGAGGAGAAACCTAGTTTATTTAGCTGATATATATAGGGGGATCATGGCAAAGTTCTATTGAGATTTGTATTGATTTTAGGGCATATAAGACGAGTTAGTAGCTTAGTCTTCCGTACTTCAGGATATTGTAGCCAGTACCGGAAATCAGTGTTTTTAAAGTGATATACAATGAAATATTTTGACTTTTCCCAGCTAAGTCCACAAAAAGATTCCGGAGCTATAAAGGGAGTTGCGAAACTTTCACTTTCGTTGCCCGCGATACCCTTTTAGCCAGGTACCCAACAAAACGCGACTTTACGACAGATTGACAATTGTTGGAGAATATCGTAGCAGCGAAGTATCAGCCTCGAGGAAATATTCCAAGAGGATAGTGCTTTAATAGGCTTTTGGCTATCTGAGAGGTTGGTTATTTTGGCACCCTTTAGGACTTTTATCTAAAAGAAATCGGGCGCAGATCGCAATGGCCTGGATCTCAGATTGAAAAACCGTGGACCAGGCACCCATAATAGAGATCCTGATGTTGGGTCCGAAGACAACCGCACCTGTATCTGTAAGTGATCCTTTAATTGTATATGTTCCACTACCAGGGCTTGCTCCTCTCACTCTATGCGACTGGGAAAGAGAACTGAGAAGCGTCTGCCGAAACGCAGATCCGAGGTCACACAATCTGATACTTTGCAGATTTCGATGCCAGGTGCAACTGGCGTAACTCAATCTCAAATATAAGGTCTTTATCACAATAATAAGTCACT
Organism: Leucophenga montana; assembly: GCA_035044765.1. Taxonomy (NCBI): domain Eukaryota; kingdom Metazoa; phylum Arthropoda; class Insecta; order Diptera; family Drosophilidae; genus Leucophenga; species Leucophenga montana. The sequence continues at coordinate 2,001,627 of JAWNNQ010001301.1, forward strand.
TCGTTCTTTTTTTTTTTTTAATTCTACATAGAACCTGTGACACCCCCTATTCCTTCTTTGTGAGTATTTTTACCATAAACGGAAACTACAGACCAGAAATCGCCTTTGTAGCATTGACGGTTTCAGCTGTGCTTTGACAATTGATTCAGTCAGGACAAGGATACTTATGTAAATATATAAGAAGATATCTAGAACCCATTAAATGGCTTTATATACTTGAAATGCTTGTTGTTTATATTGTGCTGATCAGTTGATGAACAGGGTTCCATTTTTTGAGCAAGAAATATATCAAAATACTCTCTTTCTCGAGCATTTCAATAGCGATCTCCAGACTCTGCTGATGGTTATAACAAATTTAGCTTAACGATCCATTTAATCATGTTTTAAACTCACTAATTTTTCACACTCTACTCCACAGTTGTACCGCACATCACCGATGCCATACAGGAATGGGTCGAACGCGTAGCACAGACACCCGTTGTGGGTTCATCGAAGCCACAGGTCTGCATTGTCGAATTGGGCGGCACTATTGGCGATATCGAGGGTATGCCCTTCGTCGAAGCCTTTCGACAATTTCAATTTCGCGTAAAACGTGAGAATTTCTGTCTGGCGCATGTTTCGCTGGTGCCACTACCCAAGGCAACGGGTGAGCCAAAGACAAAGCCTACACAGAGTTCGGTGCGTGAGCTGCGTGGTTTTGGCTTGAGTCCAGATTTGATTGTCTGCCGCTCGGAGAAACCTATAGGCTCAGAGGTTAAGGATAAAATCAGTAATTTCTGCCATGTCGGCCCGGATCAGGTGATATGCATACACGATTTGAGTTCGATCTATCATGTGCCGCTTGTCATGGAACAGAATGGTGTCATTGAGTTTCTCAATGAGCGTTTGCAACTTAATATCGATATGACAAAGCGTGCCAAGTGAGTATTATTTGTTTGATTGTTTGTTATGCGTTCAGTTGAAAAGTTTAATTTATCTACTCTGCCGTCTGTTTTTAGATGCCTACAACAATGGCGCGATCTGGCACGTCGCTCGGACACTGTACGCAGAGAGGTCAATATTGCCATTGTCGGCAAATACACCAAGTTCACGGATTCGTACGCTTCCGTTATCAAGGCACTGCAACATGCATCGCTTGCTGTTGGCTATAAACTAAATATGACATTTATCGAATCATGTCTACTCGAACAGGAGACACTGCAGAAGGAACCATCGAAATATCACAAGGAATGGCAGATGCTCTGCGAAAGCGATGGTGTACTCGTGCCCGGTGGTTTCGGTGCACGTGGCGTAGAGGGCAAAATACGCGCCTGTCAATGGGCACGCGAGAATAGGAAACCTTTTCTGGGCATTTGTCTTGGCTTGCAGGCTGCTGTTATTGAATTTGCACGAAATGTGCTTGGACTGCGCGATGCCAATACAACGGAGATCGATGAAAAAATAGGCAATGCTTTAGTCATTGATATGCCAGAGCATCATACGGGCCAAATGGGTGGCACAATGCGTTTGGGCAAACGTACTACCATCTTTAAGGATGAACCCAGTATCATTAAACAATTGTACGGTAATCCTAAATCGATTGATGAGCGTCATCGTCATCGTTACGAGGTGAATCCAAAGTATGTGCCACAATTGGAGGAACATGGCATGAAATTCGTTGGCACTGATGTTGATAAGATGCGTATGGAGATTATTGAGCTGCGTGATCATCCGTATTTTGTTGCTACGCAATATCATCCTGAGTATCTATCGCGTCCGTTGAAGCCATCACCGCCGTTCCTTGGTTTGATTTTGGCTTCTGTGGGTCGCCTGTCCAATTATATATTACGCGGTTGTCGTCTTTCACCACGCCAACTATCCGATGCATCATCGGATGAGGAGGAAAACGTTTCGGCCATGAAAACTTTAAAATTGAATGGTAATCTGTCTGCTGTCTGTAATCGTCAGCATGTGCAGCCCAATGGCAGCGCAGCGATTCACGTCACAACCAATGGCTGCGGCAGCAACAACTCGGATAGTGAAGTCGTTGTCAGCGCTTTGCATGTGAACAGCAGTAACTCTGATGCCTAATGTGAATGGCTTTTGTTTTTCTAGATCTTAAGCTTAAAGTTAAATTAACTGAATGAAATTATCGCGTGCTATATAACTCCAAATCGCGTCCAAAAATCCTATTGATTATTTCAATGTCTTCTGCTGATAGTTTAACTAAAAAAAAAAACTGTTTTCGGTAAAACTATTTTGAATGTATATGTTTAAGTATAAAGTTACAAATCGTTATTTTGTAAGCTCAACTAGTTCTAAATAATATGAAAAAATGCATATATAAATTTAATAAAAAAGCAAATGAAAATTATAAAGAAATTTTTGTTTACTAAATATGATTAATCTGGTAGTTCTAGTTGATGTTTATAACACTAAAATTTGCGTTTTAAATTTTGTCATATTGGACATAGCTTAGTTTTCTAATTGCAAGAGAAATTAATGAATTGGATGCGCTTTGTAATCGTGCTTCAACCTAAACTGCTGCAACTTAGTTATGAAATGATGGTTAGAATAAAAAACATGCATGAAGTTGGTGTAAAAGTAGGTGTAAATTCAGTTGCAACAAATCGGGAAGGTGCTGATATCGAGCTGATTGATGTCCTCGGTTGACATCACCGCAATACAGGTTAATAGGACAGGCATTCTGTGTCATCTGTTAAAGTTGCCATGCGAAGTATCACTAATTTGGATGCGGTTTCATGCTTACTAGGAAACTACGGGCTCTCGCCTCCAGTTTTATACCTGTGGACGAACGCCTGGCTGCGATATGTACCAATGCATTGTACTACAACATTAGCTAGATTTGTGCACACGCCCCGATGGAAGTCGCAGACGAACCGGCCAAGAATTTTACGAGTTTCTCGAACGTTTCTAAGAGCGCTGCCCCAATTACGATGTAAAAATCGTGCTTGGCGATTTCAACGAAAGCGAAAGGTATGAGGTTCCAACATTGACTCGGACCACTACCTTGTGGCAGCCAAGGTACGCAAAAGGTTCAGCATGGTGCATACTGCGAAAGCTCGACGTCGGAAAGTAGCTATCACAACACAACAGTTGGCTCTCCCAACTGTTGTTCCGGGAGACCTCTTCTGAGAATATATGTGATCGGTGGAAACATATCTCTCACTCTATGGATATGATTGCTAAGGATACATCAGACATTTGACGAAATCTTTGTATGACGAGGAGTGTCGCCAAGATACTGTCAGTATCTGACAGTATCTTTAGGGCATCGGTCGAAAAATGTATCTCGAACAAAGAGCAAATAATGAGTTCTGTTTTAAATTTGGTAAAACATTCAACGAAACGTTCCAAATGATGAAACAAGTTTATGGTGACAATTGTCTATCTGGTTGCAATGTTCACGAGTGGTTTAAACGTTTTCAAGAAGGTCGTGTAGAACTCTGTGACGATGAAATGTCGGGCCGGCCAAAATCAGTGGTGATCTGATCGAAAAGAACATTGAAAAAGTGCGTGAATTCATACAAAATGAGCCGAAATCTTGATTAAAAAGTTGAGAAGGATAAAAACTGCAAGTATTCGATTGTGACTGTTGATGAGACGTGGTGCTTTCAATATGATCCCGAAACCAAACGTCATAGTGCCGAATGGAAGCATCCAGACGAGCCAAAACCGAAAAAAAGTCGTCTTGAGAAGTCAACTTTGAAGACAATGTTGATTTGTTTCTACGATTCCGAGGGCATTGTATACCGAAAGTTCATCCCACCTGGCTAAATGGTTAATGCTGTATTTTATCTTGGTGTTATGAAACATCTTCTGTCGCGTATTCGTCGTGTACGACCACAATACCGTGAGCCAGGCAGTTGGTGCCTGTTGCACGATAATGCGCCGTCTAATCGGTCGACACTTAACACCGATTTTCACACCAAAAATGGCATTTGACTTTTATCTATTTGGAAAATTTCATTTGCCGATGAAAGGACACCGCTATGACGTCGACCGGCATTCTCAAGAAAGTTCCGAAAAGTGACCTAAAACACTCATTCGTGCAAAACGCTGTATGGAAGCACAAGGAAACTATTTTGAATAAAAAAAAAAAACGCTTTTTCAAAATATTAAATGCATTTTTTCCTCCGTGTCGTCACTCTGGTCGAACATGATTTTGAAAGCCCAATGTGGTATAAGGCTATCAAATTTTGCATATTTAATAGAGTATATATCAAATTAAGCATTTATGCAAAGAAAAACTCTAAAACTTTTAGGGATTTAGAACCATTGGGCTGTCTTCCTTGGGAGAAAAGCCTAGCTTCATCGATGCTAATGAAGAAGTTGCCTTACTTCGTTTAAAGTAATTTAAAGCCATTTTAAAACGTTCTGTGGATAAATTAATAAAAGCTTCAAAATCGCATTCAATTCCTTTAATTAAACATTTTTTTTAATGGCATTTAAAACGTTTCTTACATTAAACAAATACAAATAAAATTTATAGGAAGAGACAAACAATATATAATAATACTAAACATAGAACATGTCGAAGAACCTCCGCCAATAAATAGCTCAGTAGAGAGATCCACGATGATGCAAATGCCGTAGACGCTGATCCAGCAGCTGTTGTTCATTGCTCAGTGACAGCGTAGACGAGGAACGATGTATGGGTGTCAGTCCGTGATTGGGTCCACCACCACCACCACCAAAAGCATCAATGGGTCCTACACCGGCGGTATTACCGACGGCACGTGAGCGCAACAAATTATTACGTAATGTACCATTTGAGCGTAACTGACGCGCTGAGTTATTGAAGGAGATCTGCAACGAGAGTCGCTTCTGGGAGAGTGCAGCAAGATGTTCCGGCGAAAGTTCAATGATTTGCGAGCTAAGTGGTGTGCCTACCGTTGTGCTGGCATACGACGGCAAGTTGAGATTGAGCACGGATTGTTGTTGTTGTTGTTGTTGTTGCTGTTGTTGTTGTGCATTGGCAGCGGCGGTAATTGTTGGTGAAGTATTTGTAGCACCACAAATGCATGCCGCAGAGTTCAGCGATATGGTATCCGCATTAATATCATTGATTTGCGTCGGCTGTATGCTTTCAACGCTATATAGCTCTTTCGGCGTTATTTCATTGCTTTCGAAGATCTTTATGATGGGTATTACATTGGGTGTCAGTATTATGCCTGCTTTGCGGAATTCTTCGAGCGCATCATCGTAGCTTGGTAGGCCGGAGACAATTGTATAGGAGGGTAGCGATTCGGCTTCGTAATCGGGCGGACAACGACGACAGATTTCGACGGGCTCAGTGCGATTGGCGCGATCTGAAAGTATTAGGAAAAAAATTATGAGTTAGTTTATATATTACAATAAAGAATCGATAGAAATTTAAATATTTAGTTTAGTATTTAGTTAAAATATTAAGATAAAGTTGTACGAAATTCGTAAGATGAACTGCAAACCTTGACTCTAAAAGAAAAAAATGATATTAGACTTAGTGAAATCTAGTGGACCAAATCTTCTTCCATTCTCCATACGATCTATGGAGAACGGAAGAAGATGTGGTTTTTGATTGTTTTTCATTCTCGTAGTCACTTAAGTTTATTGTTCTACAGCCAGTACCACAAGCCTAATATGGGAGATAATGCATAAACTCTCGAAAAACAATTTGGAGCAGAACTTGTGAAATGACATTAGACAAAAATTTTAAAATTCTTCTACTTACTTCAATCCTTATAGTGAGCTTGATAAGCTCATTTTATACACATTATCTGAAGAGAAGCATTTAAATATATATTTCTTATAGTCACAGAGATCTTGAGGTTCATACAGACGGACAATTAATCACTATTGTTTTACATGAGTGCCTGCCTTGTCAGCTTAAACTCATATTGCTTTTGACATACATACGATGTCGTCATACGGCGTTTCCCCCAGAATAAATTCTGGAAATTCCACCTTGCTCAAATAAGAGGTTAGAGACTAGCTTACAATTACATGGAAACAGACTTGGTTGCAAAGCAACTCCACATCGAACATACTAGGATACTCTGTCCGCCATGTATGTTGAATCACAGCCACCACGTTGCACCTAACAGAGTCCGTCAGACTCTGTTAGGTGCAACCATGCTACATTGGCTTGCTGACTTGCCATGGCACAGAATAAACTATATATACGGTGTCATACTTAAGTACTTGTTATTTTGTGTCCAAACACAACTGGCTAGCTGGCACCATGTTCTCATTTTTCTGCACAAATAACTTCAATTAAACAACGTAAGTAAGTGAAGTGATACAAGATTGCCTAAGCAAACATTTATACCACTTCACTTTTCATGAAACACAAGTCATTCATCGATATGACTACCTCGTCTGCGACACTTACACAAGATTATAGACCATAACACTACTACTACTCTTTTGCACATAAAAAAACTTCATGAACTACATAGATAACACTTTTGGCACATCGTTACGAATCATCTCCATATAAACATAAGATAACTCTTACGGGACACGGTTACATATCAACTTCATGCAACCATGAATTCTAAATACTTCTGAGAGCATCATTTCACCAAATTTCGAAACACATCAATGAAGAACAGGGATATTGTACAGTCTATAGCTGCCTAGATTCTCGTTTTCATCAATAACACAGTTTCCTTCATCAGTTACCTGCATCAAAGTTAATTATTGAAAAATATTTATACACATCTGACCATTTACGATGGAGAGTTTTAAGACATTTTTAAGAACAATTTTTATATATACTCTTAGTAATCATTTAAACTCTATCTTCTTGAATACCTTGATATCTTTTGGTCTGCAATTGCTTGCTATCCAATTTCCAAAACAACACTCTTACGTTCTTCTAGCATACTACACTTGGTGGTTAACCATTCACACCCTACGCCACATGTAAGCAATATTTTTAAAACGATTTTTTCACGCATTACCAGTTTGTTATGTGAAGTTCAGTTCACCTTCTCGTTTTAACATTTTTCAGGCAACATGTGCAAAAGTCAATTTGAAAATTGCGTCACTAGACAAATGCACTTCCCACATGGTGTACGTACATACAAGTATTGTACCTATGTATGAGAATAAAGTGGTAGTGGTGGTCTGGGTGCACCCAGCTCGTTAGCTACATACGCGTACACCTAGTAGATGGCTATATTTGCGTATATGTTATTTCGAAACAACATGACGGTACACAGTAGTCTACTTTACACCAAACTCCAAACTCCATTTTTAAAAAAAAAACCAGAACAGCATGTGTTACTATTTTAGGCAGCTACTGTTGGAAATAAGTAGTGGGCTTGATGGTAACATGATGCTTTCATTGGAATTTCATTTATGATGTGGTTGAACGATTTGATATATGTACGAGTACATTAATATGTTATAAGCAGATAAGAGTATTTATAGAGACATACTTGTATGTACATAAAAAAAAAATCGAATAAATAAATAAATTTAAAATGCTTTTAGAGGTTCTGTGGTGTTAAAAAATTTGCACAATATTGGTAAATCTGTGACGAGAATGCTGAATGCTCTATGGTTTTCACTGTTTTTCATAGAAAGCTAAAAATTTTGTTAAATTTTAGCTTAAAAATTAGGTAAAATAGGTTGAAATCACTTGTTTTTCAACTATTTTACGAACGGTCTTCTCGTATCATGAGTACTGCCCTCTCAAGTTAAGAATTTGAAATGATCTTGATTTTGTTTGAAATGTTCATATAAGCGCTAACTAACGGTTCTAATTTTACGTCCAAATCTGTAGCAGTTAAAGTTACAATCTCAGGTGTTTAATCGAAAAAGTGTGACCAAATTCGGAAAATAGAAGTTGGCCAATGGCCATTTTTTTTTAAAGAGATTCGTTTAAAAGTTGTCTTGTAAAAATTGCCATTGCCAACATGTTTCTATAACTCCGTATAGTCCTAGAAAATAAATGAAATCCTAGAAAATTAATGAAAAGTACACTTATTTCTACATCTAGTTTACAACATATATTCTTGTAAAAAAGTAATCGATTGAAAAATGGCTACTGAAATAGTTAAAGCTTATAGATTTTTGTTTGTTTAATAGGTATGTGTACTATGTCAAAAAAGTATCAGTAAACACAAAATATTTATTATTCATCCAAATTTATTGTATTGCCTTCAAAGCCCCTAGGCCCCTTTCGAAATAATACCCTTTTGCCAACGAATAATCCAATCATCAAAACATTTTTTAAACGCATTTTCTGGAATCAACTACAGTTCTCGCCGCGAATTCTCTTTTATGTCTTCTATCGACTGAAAAAACGGGTGCCTCGAAGTGGTAATTTGAGTTTTCGCAAGAGAAAAAAGTCGGCCGGAGCCATATCAGTTGAATACGGTGGTTGTTCGAAGGTATTTGTTGAATTTTTGGCCAGAAATTCGTTCACAATGATGCCTTTACGCGATTGAGTTTTTGAAGAACATTCAGGTCTTTCGTTTTCCTTCATTTCATGCCCAAACATTTTATTTTAACAAGAAAAAATACCATTAGTAATACCATTCACGCGAAATTTTAAATCGTACTGTAAGACATAAATATAGGAGGGGAGGGTTTAAATTGTGGCTACCCTAAAAAGTGGGCGAAACAAACCCACTACAAGCTGTGTATGTAGCAACCATCTTTAACATGCCACCATATCGAATTTAATGTTGATATTGACGTTTTTCAAGTGAGCGGTGTGTTTATATGGGAACTACCTCAAAAAGTGGACGGAACACGCCCATTTTTATATGTATATGAAGCGGTTGTCCGTTAAAATCTACCAAATCGAATTTCAAGCTAATATTGATTTAAATAATTAAATATTTTCTTAAAAACCACAAAAGTGGGTGGTGGGTTTGTATGGGGGCTAGCCCAAAAAGTGAGCGGGTCCATTAATGTATATGTGAAGCATCCGTTCACTAGAAGCTACCATATCAATTATTAAGTTGATATTAATTACAATAAAAAAGTTTTTCATACAAAAATTCAAAAGTGGGCGGTGGGTTCGTAAGGGGGCTACCCCAAAAAGGCTGGTTAATTTTGATACTCTATTAAACTGCAATAAAAAGAAGTGTATATGCCAATTTTCAACTGGATATCACAAAAATTGGTGCTCAAAAAATGCGCCACAACATCCTGACAGACAGACGGACTTGGATAGAACGACTCGTCTCGTCGAGCTAATCAAGAATTTATATACTTTATGGGGTCTACGATGCCTCCTTTAATGCGTTAAAACTTTCAGACAAACTGAAAATACCATTTCACACTATGTGTGAATGGTATAAAAACTATTTTGGCATGGGGAAAAAGTTGGAGACTCTGCTGGTTCCGCTAGCAAACTTATATAGGATCATGGGTACGTTCATTTATAAAATGGGATCTAACTAGCGGAAACTTAAGTATTCATAGCATTTTAATTTCGTTCGCAATAATCAAATAATCAACAATAAACAAATTATACTTGCGTTTTTTCTACGAACTCTTTGATTAGAGTGTGTGAATAGTCTAAAACAAAATCTTTACGTTGAATTATGATCCATTTTCTATATTGTTTCCGTTGACGACCATTCGTACATAGTGGTCCTGTAATATTGGGTGGTCGCATGGGTGGTCGAAGTAGACTATCTTTTTTTTGGTACGAAACAAGAAGATTATCCGCAACTTCTCCAAAAAATGTGAAACTGTAGCTGGAAGGTGGAACTAAAGTTTTTTGACTTTGGGTTGGTCTGCTAGGCGAAGGAATGAATCTACACTTGAAAATTTGCTACTTTCTGAAAGCCACATTCATTCTCTATTGAATGATACCTTGTTGAGGAAAATCGATTCCATATATTTTCAGTGGTTGTCAAAGGTTTAACACAATTATGAAAAAATTGGTCACAACAAACTGCAACTTTAATATTGATAGTTTTTTTTTTTTTTTTTTTAAAGCATTTGAATTTGCTAAAGGCCTAAAATCCAAAATTGTGGTAATAAAATCCAAACTGTCATGGGTTATTGGTTTTTAAGGTCCCTAACTACATATTTGCTGTCAAAACTTTCGAAAACAACCAAAATTTCGATTTTTTTTATTAAGTAATTGAATTGAATCGAAAACTAATTAAGTATAATGGGGTTTCTGTGGTCGCTGATTACGAATTTGATGTCAACATTACCGAAAAACAAGTTGGCGGACCGAAAATGATGGATAAATAATAAAAAAGTCATTTAAACTTTCTGGTACACGGTATTTAGCTATTTTTAAGGATGCTAATGACGATACTGAATTCAGTTTTAACGCGATTCTAGATTTAGTTACATACTCTAACATACTCTTCAAACAATATTAATCAGTAAGTGTTACTCAGTATGAATATTATTTTATTGTATAGATAAAACTACCATTCCTAAAATTTGTCCAGAATTTTGAAATTGGTCCGGCATTTTGAGTTTTGAAAATCGGAATACAGTATTGCAAACAGCGATCTCAAAAATACGTAAATGTAGAGTTTCAAAAGGATTGAATGAGGCTTTCAAAATTTGACCAACATTTTGGAACACCCATTTTGCTTTCGAAAAGTTTGGCATTATCATTTAAAAAAAGTGTTCCGCTATTTTGCTTCTGGAAGTTTTAACATTCGTAATCAGCCACCTAAAAAAAAACATAGCATCTATGGCAGTTTGGATTTTTGCCAGCTTTTTTTTTTGTGCCTTAGATCACTTTTATAGCGCAAATTTGCGCATGATGTTTCTTATGTTTTGTAAGTTGGACAGCACCATAAACAAAATGTATGACTTTTTAAAAATGGAACTCATTTGGATTAATTTTTTAAAAGGTTCTTTGTTGAACATAGGAAATAAATAAATAAAATAAAATATAACAGATTTAGCAGTAATGTTTTGAAATAATATTGACTTTTGGCATTGTCCTCGTAGAGCGGAAACGATGCGTCGTTTATAAAGTTTAAATTAAATCAAAAAAACTGAAACAGAACATTTTTCGAAAACATATTTGCGCAATTCCTGTACAACACCGGATTATTTAGCTACTATTGTATGAAAATTGAAACGTTAACTAAAACATTGCTCCTTGCAGACTCTTACAGCCAACTACTGAAATATGCAATATAAATCATGCGTCTCGAGAAAAACAACATATAAAAGTATGAGTTAGATTGTACGAAAAAGGACACGGCATGGCATTCAGTCATTCATTCAGCAGTCCTGAGGCAAGCGAAGCAAAAAAGTGCGCATGAAATATTTGTTTGCAAATAGACGCTGATATTAGCAAGTTGTTTTTGCAATTGTGTGCTTTTAATTTGGTTTTTTTTTTTTTTTTTTGGTATAACTTTGTTATTACTTTGTTATTGCTGACAAGCCGCAATTTTTCTTAATTTTTTTTTCGTTTTTTTTTTCGTTTTTTTTTTTCATATTCATTCATTCAACTTGCTGTTGTTAGTTGAAATGAAAGAAAAACAGGACTTGCGCTTACTCTTCGTTTTGTGTCTGTTTTGTTTGATGTAGTTTCAGCTCAAAACAATACTTAATTAGCAAAAGCTTGTCTGTGTGCAGTTAAAGAAGATGTAGATGAAGACGTTGGCCTTGACTGAACTAAATAGAGGGTGACATAAAAAGTGTTTTCAAATATGTATGGTTAAAGGACATTGCAATGATAGAATAGAGACAAAGAGTGATAAAAAATAAAGAATGCTAAGCTGCGGAGACAATTGTTTAAGGTTCAGCTAGGAACCTTCATCATTCATCGTAGCGAATTTCGCTACTTTTTATATATATTATACTTCTCAGGAAACGCATCTAAATTTAGTTAAATAACTTATAACTGGGTATGACTTACAGCAGTTAACCTTAAGCTTTATCAGATTCTGCTATTCAGTGCATTTATAATTCTTTAAACTCTAACGATTATCTTATTGGTATGGGTGATTTGAACCTTCCCAAGGTGGCCTGGATTAATTGTGAAAACTCCTTGTCATTGATGCCATCAGTGCATTTACAATTTTTTGACAAATGTTTTTAATCTGTCACTGCATCAAATTAATAGCATATTTAACTGCTCTAATAGATTGCTTGACCACATATTTGTGTATAGAACTTTAGATGTGTTGGTCCATCGAACTTTTTCAGTTTCCAATCCTTAGTATATTATTAGAGCAGTTAAATATGCCACCCAACTCTGAAAATGGTTTTAAATTTGCCACATAGCAGCAAGAGAATCTCAAGCTCAATGCGTCGTTGCTTTAAAAAAAAAAAAAAACTGACTTTATTAAGCTTAAATCTCTTTTGCTCAACACCGATTGGTCAAATCTCTTTTATAGCCGTGACATAGAAAGCGCCTGTTATGTTTTTTATGATGTTTTATCTTAATATTTTGATGAATGTGTGCCTTTCTTTACACCGATATGTTCTTCTAATCGCCCGTGGTTCAAACGTCAGTTGTGTCATTTAAAAAACATAAAATCACGCGATATTTAAAAACCAAAACTTTTCTAAATTACGCAAATTTTCAATCGGCTAATAAAAAATCATACAATAGCTACTTAGTTAGAATTAAAAACAGCATTCGAAATGACCCAAAATCATTTTTCCGTTTTGTTAATTCTAAGCAAAAGTCGTATTCCTATTCCTCGAGCATGTTCTTTAACAATTCTACTGCTACTTATTCGCAAGAAGCATCCCATTTGTTTGCACAATTTGTTCAATCAGTTTACTCGTCTACTAGCTACTGGCTACTACCTACTACTAGCGAAGTTTCTGTTTCAAATGGTTTTGCGCTATTATGCGCCAAACCCTACTATCTCTAAAGATTCGCTACTTAAACATTTACTTCTACTCAAAATAAACTATTCTTGTGGTCCTGTTAATGTTCCTTCAGCTGTGCTTAAAAAGTGTGCACTTTCATTTTGTGATCCTTTACTACACCTTTTTCAACTATCTCTTTTAGAATGTAAAGTACCTAAATTTTGAAAGGAATCTTTTATAATTCCTCTTCATAAAAAATGCTGTAAATCGAATATATCTAATTATAGAGGTATTTTGCAAAGTTATGCGCAATTCCTAAACTTTTTGAAAAGGTAATTACCGATCAACTACAATTTTACTGTAAGCCTCTTTTTTCTTCTGCACAGCATGGTTTTCTTAGAAATAGAGCAGTTTCTACTAGTCTATTGGAACTTACGACATTGGTTAACAAAGGCTTTATTAATGGTTTACAGACGGACGTTATTTACACCGATTTTAGTAAGGCGTTTGATTGTGTTAATCATCGCATTTTGGTTTACAAACTTGAATGTTTAGGTTTTCCTCAAGCCTTAATCAAATGGATCACACCCTATTTGGATTCCCGTTCACAATGTGTAGTATTTGATAACACCTTATCTCACAGAATTGATGTCTTTTCAGGTGTACCTCAGACTGGTCACTTTGGACTTGGACCATCTATTTGTGCTGTTCATTAATGATTTGCCTGATAACATATCTTACTGCCATACACTGATGTACGCAGATGATGTTAAGTTATGTTTGAGTTACAATGGTGCGGAGGGCCATGATTTGATACAATCTGATTTAAATATACTTCATAACTGGTGTCGTCTAAATGGCCCCAGTGCGGGGCCATTGCGATAAAAGCAAAGTAATGACTTTCTGTCGTAGAATACCTATTTTATCTGTATTCCTTATCGAAAGCTCTGCGCTGGTGCGTGCAATTTCAATTAATGACCTTGGCATTCTTTTTGACCCAAAACTTTTGTTCTCTTCTCACATTGATATTATTTGTAATAAGGCAATGGGTTTGCTTGGCTTTATCAAACGATGGTCGAGGGAATTTAATGATCCTTACGTTACGAAACTTTTATTCACTGCATTGGTCCGCCCAATACTTGAATATGCTTGTTGTATTTGGAATCCGCAATACTCAGTTTATAAGGTACAGTTAGAATCTGTTCAAAAGCAGTTTCTTCTTTTAGCTTTGCGTAATTTGGGATGGCATCCTAGTTAGTTGTTAAATAAATAAATAAATAAATAAATATTTCTTAAATTAGAGTGATTAAGTGTGATCCGATTTTAAAGCTAAGACGCATTGTAGCGAATGTGCTTGGCAACCGATGGACTGATATGTTAAGAACTTTTAACGTATACATATTTGAAATGCAATGGAGATAGACCGTTTACAAATATAGCATTTTATTAGGCGTGTTTTGCAGCCATCGGAGAAGTTTTTGAAGAAAAACACCGCAGTAGTTTTTCGACCTCATTGTAGGATTCAATTAAATCTTATATCGCCGGGAAGACTGAACACAAGATTCAACTTATTTTCTGCTATCCATGAATACATTGATATCTGTCGCATAGAATTTTTTTGTATCTCACTCATCTCACTAATTTCGGGATCCATTCCATCACCATTTCAAAAGCGGCTTGAAATTTCAGTGTTACCCTAGCAACTTATTTTTTCTGATACAACTTTTCTTTTACAAAATTCGTTAAAGAATGGATGTAGTTAAGAAAATCCTGTATCTGTATAGTACAGTTGTTAAGATATTGTTCTCTAGATAAAGATTTAGCCTGGTTTTGATTACCCGCTCTAATATTGAATATAAAAGCTACAAAGCACACTGATCGCACAATAATTTTGAGTAGAGTCAGATGGCCTGCCTGGTTTCGGTATAGGAATGATTTAGCTGTCTTTCCAGTGTGTTTATAAAAAATAATAGAAAAATTACAGTTTTCAAGTGGCACAAACTATTCAAAGATGTTCGACAGAGTGTGGAGAACGAACACCGCGAAGAACGCCGACCTCAAAAACAGAAAGTGACAATGAAGTTTGACCGACGGTTAAGTGCGCGAATTATTGCAGATGAAATAAGAATTGCTAAAATGACTGTGCACACCATCAACACGGAGTATCTGCGGATGAGAAAAACTTGTAACAAGCTCGTTCCGAAACTCTTGAAAGACGACCAAAGCTATGCCGTGTGTGTCGGTCTATCTGACCAAGAATGCTATCGCAACGGTTCTCAAGCCAACGCACATTCACGACATAACGCCGACGAAGTATTTTCTGTAAACCAGACTGAATACCGTCCTTCTAAGATGTTGCTCTGGAACTGTATATAACGTCATAGAGTTGCTGTGACAGACATTCAGGAATCCGATTATCAGGGAGCGTTCAAAGTGTTGAATAGTCGTTGGCAGAAGTGATCCGAAATGTGTGTCAATATGTAGTACTTCATATTATTATTTTTATAGTAAATAGATTTATATATATTTGGCATAGTTATACTCGTACATAGGAGGTGTTTTAAAAAAAAGGTGACCTTATATTTTCTCGCAAAATATTTATTTATTCATAAATATCTATTTTGTTTCATTCAAAGTAATTCCACTCATATAGTATAATACACTTGTGTAAGCGCTTTTTTCAATCCTCGAAGCACTTTTGATATGCGCTTCTTGGCATGTCCCTGAGCTCTTCCAGCAATGCGATCTTTACATCCTCAAAACGGGTCCTTTCATGGGTCTATTTAGTTTTGGAAACAGTAAAAGGTAGCAGGGGAGCAAGTCCAGTGGATACGTTGGTTGAGGCATAGGTTAGGTTAGGTTAGGTTAGGATGGCCAACATGGTTGAACCCCACATTGTCACTTTGGCCAGCATATGCCGCTTGTGATACCATATATATATCCTATTTCAACTATTTACTCTGAGAACCACTTTGTCAGTGTCAAGAACATTGAGATATGTTTAATCTCTTTTTCTGAGATCACAGTTAAGTTATCCAGGAAGGGGCGATCTAATAACGTCAGTCTCTTCCTACTGTGGGCCGGACAGTGACATAGCATGTGCTCGACCGTCTCCTCTTCCTCGGCATTTCCACAGCTTCTTCAGAAGTCCTCGGAGTTTATCCGTTTGAGGCATAATTACGGTCTTGTTTTTGACCAAAAAATCACGAACAACCATCGTCAAAATTTAGTAATTTCAAAAAAAAAAAAAAAACAAAAAATTCCGAAAAAATTGCATGGCACAAGCCAACCGATATGCCGACATCCTCAGTTACTTCTCTCTAATAGTGATTCGACGATTCTCCATAACAATTTTTCTTAACTGCTTCAACGTTTTTAACTGTTATTGAAGTGCAGGTGCGTCCAGAACGGGCATAAAATCTTTTCGGCTTTCTGCGCAGAGCTTGTACCACTAATAAACATTACATAAACTCTTCCATAGAAAGAAAGCTTTTGTAAGGCGTTACCCCTAAAAAATTACCTAGTTCATTTTATTTACCATAATTTTCATTTATTTTTTTTCCCCCATTATTAGGGGAGGTTAGTTTAGCTTTCGGCTGGGTACGCGCAAGGTTCACCCAACACTTAGGCCATTATAGTACCCCATTTATTCCTTCTAAAATTGGGCTGAAGCCCGTTCCTACTAAAACCATTTGGAAGATTTAATAAACATCACAATGGTCCCCACTTCAATTTAAATTATCTATGATATGTCGGTAAGGAAACAAGCCCCTAGGTATACGAATCTAGTTCTGAACAGTCTGGGACCGTGACATAGTAGATGCAGGATGCTTTTTTACTTCTTCTATATGAACAGAGCTTATATAGTAGTCGTCAGAGAAAGTCCTTAGTTTTCTAGCGTTTTGGCCTATCAGACTACGACAAGAGATGACTTCTATAATTCCAACCGAGCCCTTATACTGAAGAATATGGATCGTTATGCCTTGTCTTGCAAGTGTATCTGCATTACACTTGCACTCTATATCATTGTGAGCTGGCAATCTGTTGAGGTGCATACTGTTCTGCTCGAGCATCTTCCTAGAGAGATCTACGACATTCAGTAATGGTCCTTGGTGTGAGTCAAGTGCTATCTGATCGTAGATGAACTTAGGTACTGCATTGTTTTCTAAATTACAGCGATTTTCACTTGAATGAAGAAGGCATCGGTTCCACACCACCACCGACTCGAACATCTAGTTTCCAGCTATACGTAATTATTTTTACAGAGTTTAATATCTTGGCGGAGAGGATATTTGACGGAAGCGGATTTCATTAATTCATTAATTAATATTAACACAAATATATGTTGGAACACCCTTTTTTAAAGCATAATCCTGCTTTATCATAAACTTAAACAGCATAAGGTTTAGTTGCTGTACATCTTCATATAACAACTCTATATACTATTCCGAAAAAAATAAATAGCTACTGCATTTCGCATTGTGTAAGCTCCAAAAAACAAAAACTTCCTTCAGGATCCCACTGAAGGCACAAAGCACATGGGTGTTTGTCTCTTTGACATTTTAGACAGACACATACACATTCAAGTCATCCCAAAGCGCAACAAACAACAGAAACAACAACAACAAAAAACTATGAAATGACTCAAGGACGTTGCCTCGGCGCTCATACTAACATCACTCAAGTTGGCAAACAGTTAACCCCCCCCCCACACACACACACACACAGAGAAGTTGGCGTTGGTGGAGCAAAAGAAGTTTGGAGCATGCTGCGCTTTGGCGCACTTTTTAAATGTCGCTGGGGAGAAATTTAAGCAGCAATTTGTGCGCGTCTTGTAAATGCGTAAAAACTGGTGGGGCATACAGGAAGGCAAGGTCGTTTGGGGTCGTTTTTGCTACGTACATACATCTCCACCATACCGCAAAAACTGCTGCTCCAAACGAAGAAACATATTTGGGGATAAACTGCGTACGTGCTTTGGTAGCTTTGGGTGGTTACTTTCGCTGTCGATTTTATTTGTTTCCTTGACGGTTTTTTTTTTGTTTGCTTTTGGTTGCCTTTGGCAGCCATCGTATGGCATATTCAATTTTTATTTGTATGCGGTTTCTTATTTCGAATTCGTAAAGCAAAAATCCCCAACATAAAATTGTTAGAGTTGGCTTTTTGGGTTTTTCGTATTCGTTTACATTTTTCGGCTTGGCTTGGCTTGGCTTAGTTTGCTGTGTGTGTGTGTGTGTGTGTGTTTATTTCTTTTTGGTGTTGCCGCTTTTAAGGCGCTTTCCCTAGGCTAAGCTACTTTGAGTTGGCTTTTTGTGTGTGGTGTGTTGCCATTTCTTATTGCCATCTGACATTATTGACTGTTGACGCTTAATGCGTAAGTAAAGCACTCACATTCAGCTTGATCTAAAAAAAAAAGAAAAAAAAGAAGATGCTTCTGCAGCTCTATAAGCAGTGAAAGTATATAGTTGCATCTCTTCTTTTATGTTTGTCTTATAGTATCTTGTTTATTTTATTTTATTTGTCTCGAGACTTCAACTCGCTTTGCTTTTATTTAATCTTGACTTTGGGAATTGAGTGTTAAAGACTTTGCTAAATAAGTTGTTGTTTATTTACTTTTGTTTGCCACTGATTTTGCATACACCGAAAAGGGGTTTTAAGCCAAAATCTCTTGATTGGTTGCAAGTTAAACGAAATAAAGGAAGAAGATTATGCTGCATCAGTTGTAGTAAGTTGTAGTTGAATTTGCTCAATTTACAATTTACAATTTTAGAGCTATTTTTAAAAGTTCTTCCAATCTATAGTATCAAAATTAACTACTTTTATGGGTAGCCACCATAGAAACCATATTCGCTGTAACAAATGCAAATGATGAAGTATCTCAGTATCAGATGGGTCGCTATGTAAGCAGCAAAGAAGCAATTTGGCGTATCTTTTCATTTGCGATCCACGAAAGACACCCTACAGTAGTCCATTTGGCAGTTCATCTAGAAAATGGACAACGCGTGTATTTCAATCGGGAGAACGCGGCGGACAGAGCGACACGGGCACCGTCGTTTCTTCTCAGTTTTTCAAACAGATGCTTTCGTTCGCACTTTGATGTATGCCGAAATGCCATGCTACTACACATGGAACGCATCATCGAAATCGTTTCAGCGTTGGAAAAAAAGAACACCAGTTGAAGGACATCCAAATGTGTGTATTTGCTTCAGACGCTCTGGGTCGCATCTATTATTAATGTTATTAACTTCGATTGTTATTGGTGAATGTTCGTGCTCCAACATCGTTTCAACAACTGAGAACAGTTAATGGACATCTCTGTGCGACTTAAGCGAGATTAACTAACAGCGATTGTAGGTGTTAGGAAGTTCGCCGGTTCAACTAGTACTATATGTATATATATGCTATATGTATGTTATAATCAAATTTTGGAACTTATTTGTGTTGCGCTTTAACTTATCTGATAGAGCTGAACTTGAACATGCAGATGTGGACATATATATTCTTTTTTTTTTTAACAGCTCCACGGAACGAATCGATCTAGCTAAGACCGACTTTCTATAGTATGTTTAAGTCAACGCAAACTATTTAACTAACTGTGCATATCTCCAACAACTAAAATTAAACAAATTACCAGATTTATAAATAGCCAAGATTTGATATGAATTGAATAGATGCACACCTGAGTAGTCCATTTTGTTGTGCAAGCCAAGCTCCTTTGTGTCTGACGACAACTGACAAAGGCAACAGCGAACGAATGATAACCCATAAAATTTATAGGCGTAATGGGAACGACATCGGACCTTAATAAACGACTTTTTCAACACATGACGTCTCCTGAATGCGCAGAGGATACTGATTGACAGCTGTTATATCAACTTTCTGCAACATAGCTCTAAACTGTGATGATAATACAGCTAAAGCGCAACTGTTCCGGGAGTTCTCTCCGGCTGCTGAAGGTACATGTGAGCAGTGGAGACCTATCTTCTATTCCAAAGACACGGCTGCCATGGAGTTCATTGGATACAGCAGACTTTTCACGCACTGTTGGGAAGACATTGGCAAGACTCAGAGGAAGACACCATCGCGATGGTCGGCGATGCATCGCCTACAGTAGAACTCTGCAGTGGGCAGCAACTTGAGCTGTTAGAGAGCGATTGTAAGAGATCTTATGGTGTTATGTGATATAAATGAAGCTGGAACATTTTATCTGACTGAATATTTGAAGCTCGGAATTTCTTTCTACAAATCACAAGGCTTCATTCCGAATCGGTAGGTTATATGACAGCTATATAATATAGTGGTCCGATCCGATCCGAAATTTGGTCAGCACACGTAGAGGCTCCTAAGACTAACACGTACTAAATTTGGTTAAATTCGTATAAAAAAAAAACAATAAAAAATCCGGGATACTAATAGTTCCTTCCGAATCGGTACATTATATGACAGCTATATGATATAGAGGTCCCATTCGAAATTTGAAATTTGGCCAGCACACGTAGACGCTCCTAAGACTGACACGTACCAAATTTGGACAAAATACAATAAAATCTTGGTGTACTAAGTGTTCATTCCGAATTATTCGGCTATATGGGAGCTATATGATATAGTGGTTCGATCTTGACGATTTTGACATATTGTCATCTAACTACAGATAGAAAGAAGCCTATGACAAAAGTTTCACTTCGATAGCTGCACTGTAAGTATTTCTGGCCGCCGATGCCATACAAGACCGACCACTGTGCGATGGTTTCGATAATAAATATCTATGGATGGCAAATTCTGCTGGAATACAGAGCCAAACTTTTCACAAAGGGAACGAAACGTTTGCGCGTCTATTCGGCATATTGCAAATTGGAAGGTTTGATCGCTTTGGAGATACAGTCTTTATCTGCATAAGAATGAGCAAATGATGTTTTCATACTCATCGCTCTTACTGCAACTGTGATGGACTTTGGTATTAGAGAAGCTAACCTTTTTAAGTGCATCTTGAGATAACTTTGTATAGCATAAAATCCCGAATAGGAAACATATTTGCATCTCTTTGCCATTAGCTGTTTAAGCGATTCAGTGAGCGATGTTTATGTGGCATTTATCTTTATCCACAATTCAACAAATCGGCTCCTTCAATGCAAGCTGGAACTTATGAATTAAACAGTCTAAAATCTTCTTTTTTATTTCGTTTCCTAAAGATGCATTGCAACAACTATGAAAAAGATTTAGATATATACATATTTCTCAAGTATAGTCTAAGAATTCTTAATAATAGTTACAACTTCTGTAAATTCCTCTAACCCAACTGAAGTTTTACAAAAATTCCCATAAGTACCATACTAGTTTAATGGAATTTGAAAATGCATATCAACACATTCGATAAAAGTAATCTGAAACATAAATGGACTTAACGCCAGATGCCTGCTAAACAAATACCCGATGTACAGAAGTCCCGAAACTTATCGCGCAAAGTTGCAAACAATGAATGTTGAAATTATCAAAACGATTCCGCACAGACTCCTGGGAGATAGAATGGTTGAATGACTGGTATGCTGACACAAAATTAATGAAATTTTTATACAAAAAGGAAAATTTAAGTGCTGCCGTTTTGTAATGTTATAAAAAAAAAACCGAAGTAAGTAAACCACCACCACCCACATGCTGCGGAAGTTTTCGCTGGTGACTTTTTTACGCATCAAAGTATTTAACTACCCTTGAATAAGCTCAAAGGCCAATCTAACTCCACGTGGCGTATATTGCTGCATTTTCTGACTGTCTTCCCGTCTGTCTGTCTGTCTGTCTATGCTTAGGTAATCCCCAGCTTTTGTTGTTGCGCTTGGGAAACTCCAACTAATGGGGAATTCCCTGTGCTAAAAGTGTATGACTCATACTTTCATAAGGGGAGAAACGCCGAAGCTGTGAAGTGAGAATCATTGAAGCAAAGTTACATTTAACATGATTTTAAAGATTAGTTTCATGCAGGTTCTACAATCTTCGCCCCCCCCCCCCGCTCACCAAACAGTGACGACGCTGAAGTTGGTTGCAGCTAAAAAACAAGGAATTCCCCTTGTTTGGGGACGTCCTTTAAAAACTCATTGCGTCTGCCTGAATTCACACCCTTTTTGTTTGTTTAACGCTGCGCAATGAAACCGTGAAGCTTTCTCATTGGAGTCTGAGTCTACGGGCTGCCTTTTTTAAGCAGAAAAACTTTCCTTTTCAAAATTAAATTGATGATGCGCCACGTACAACGTTCCATGAACATTTATTACAACATTTATTATGTGGCATTCATTTGAGTATAGAGCATTGTAACTTCGTTGGGGTAGTCGAATTTAGTTTGACATATGGCAGCTGGCTGAAATTGCTACAGAACGACGTGTATGTGCCATAAATATGCAATGAACTTTTTTTTCTTAACTCATTTTGTATCTTTTGGATCAAGTGTTCGTTTTAACATTTTAAAATGGGGCTGAAATCTTCTAAGCCTTTTGTAATTTTCAATTGACTTTTGTTAATTATGCAGAGAGCTTAAATCGAACGGAAGGCTTTTGTTGCGCAGTTCAGCTATATTTAGAGTTATACAGCAAAAGGCATATTATACAAGTAGAGGGTGTGCTGAGCTTAATAATCAAATTTATTAGCTAAACAAGTGAGGCTGTGGTCGAAGTTCCGTTTATACTTATTATACCCTGCGCAGAGCTGAGAAGTTGAAAGCGATAAAGTGTTTTGTCGATATTGGTATATCCGGTGATTGCGATTTTCATTTCACTGTGATTTCTAACTGTGATTTTTCACTGTTTGGTGATTTTAGACGAGTAGATCCCAAAATTAGTAAAATAGATCTATTTCACGAATTACTAGTAAGTCGACTAGAACAGTGTTATAAAAGCTTACAATGTCGAATATTTTTTTGAGTTTAATGGTAATTTTTGTAAATGTTATGTTGTAAAATTAAGGAATGACTTGGGACCATTTTTTCTGTTCGAAAATGCTACTAATACTATTATAAACGCGAAAGTTTGTATGGATGTGTTGTTGTTTGTTACTCTTTCACGCAAAAACTACTAAACGGATTTTAATGAAACTTTACAATAATATAGCTCATATATCAGAATAACACATAGGTTGTAATTATAATGAATATATTGTATAAATTGGCCAAAATATAACAATAAGTGTCACGTAAGTCGGAAAAAATTCTGCCATCTGCGAGCTATTCTGGCGTGCGCTACAAAAACCGTAAGAGTTACACAAATATAATGTATGGTGGAAATGTATCTCTTAAATAGTTCTACAAAAAAGTCCGCGACAGCATATATCTCTTCTACTAATATTATAAACGCGAAAGTTAGTACGGATGTGTGAATGTTTGTACAACAATAAAAAGAAACAGTGGCGTAGCAACGCACGTCGTGTTCTCTAGTACAATATAATATATATTTGGGGACATGTGGTAACTAAAATACGAAAAAGCAATTCAAACCAACGATTAAACTGAAGCAAATGATCGAAACAATTGGTATGAAGCTGCATCGGAGGTATACTTGGGTGCTTTACTCAGTTAAAAGTGTTATTAAGGCTAAGATTGATGCAACATAATATTCCGTTTTGTACTTGATTCAAGCAAATTGTGTAAGAATCTTAATTAAAATTTTTAAGCACGTCTTCGGATAAAAAGAAGAATTTTAAACCTATATTTAGAATGCCTTTTTTCCCAGTGTGTGGTCATTCTGGTCCAACATGATTTTGATTTTATGCTAATAAAAGCTCTAAAACTTTTAGGGATTTAGAACCATTGGGCTGTCTTCCTTGGGAGAAAATCCTAGCTTCATCGATGCTAATGAAGAAGTTGCCTTACTTCGTTTAAAGTAATTTAAAGCCATTTTAAAACGTTCTGTGGACAAATTTATAACAGCTTCGAAATCGCTTTCAATTTTTTTAATTAAACATTTTTTTTTTTTTTTTAATGGCATTTAAAACGTTTCTTACATTAAACAAATACAAATAAAATTTATAGGAAGAGACAAACAATATATAATAATACTAAACATAGAACATGTCGAAGAACCTCCGCCAATAAATAGCTCAGTAGAGAGATCCACGATGATGCAAATGCCGTAGACGCTGATCCAGCAGCTGTTGTTCATTGCTCAGTGACAGCGTAGACGAGGAACGATGTATGGGTGTCAGTCCGTGATTGGGTCCACCACCACCACCACCAAAAGCATCAATGGGTCCTACACCGGCGGTATTACCGACGGCACGTGAGCGCAACAAATTATTACGTAATGTACCATTTGAGCGTAACTGACGCGCTGAGTTATTGAAGGAGATCTGCAACGAGAGTCGCTTCTGGGAGAGTGCAGCAAGATGTTCCGGCGAAAGTTCAATGATTTGCGAGCTAAGTGGTGTGCCTACCGTTGTGCTGGCATACGACGGCAAGTTGAGATTGAGCACGGATTGTTGTTGTTGTTGTTGTTGCTGTTGTTGTTGTGCATTGGCAGCGGCGGTAATTGTTGGTGAAGTATTTGTAGCACCACAAATGCATGCCGCAGAGTTCAGCGATATGGTATCCGCATTAATATCATTGATTTGCGTCGGCTGTATGCTTTCAACGCTATATAGCTCTTTCGGCGTTATTTCATTGCTTTCGAAGATCTTTATGATGGGTATTACATTGGGTGTCAGTATTATGCCTGCTTTGCGGAATTCTTCGAGCGCATCATCGTAGCTTGGTAGGCCGGAGACAATTGTATAGGAGGGTAGCGATTCGGCTTCGTAATCGGGCGGACAACGACGACAGATTTCGACGGGCTCAGTGCGATTGGCGCGATCTGAAAGTATTAGGAAGAAAATTATGAGTTAGTTTATATATTACAATAAAGAATCGATAGAAATTTAATTATTTAGTTTAGTATTTAGTTAAAATATTAAGATAAAGTTAAAATATAAAGATTAAGATACGAAATTCGTAAGATGAACTCCAAACCTTGACTCTAAAAGAAAAAAATGATATTAGACTTAGTGAAATCTAGTGGACCAAATCTTCTTCCATTCTCCATACTATCTATGGAGAACGGAAGAAGATGTGGTTTTTGATTGTTTTTCATTCTCGTAGTCACTTAAGTTTATTGTTCTACAGCCAGTACCACAGGCCTAATATGGGAGATAATGCATAAACTCTCGAAAAACAATTTGGAGCAGAACTTGTGAAATGACATTAGACAAAAATTTTAAAATTCTTCTACTTATTTCAATCCTTATAGTGAGCTTGATAAGCTCATTTTATACACATTATCTGAAGAGAAGCATTTAAATATATATTTCTTATAGTCACAGAGATCTTGAGGTTCATACAGACGGACAATTAATCACTATTGTTTTACATGAGTGCCTGCCTTGTCAGCTTAAACTCATATTGCTTTTGACATACATACGAAGTCGTCATACGGCTTTTCCCCAGAATAAATTCTGGAAATTCCACCTTGCCCCAATAAGAGGTTAGAGACTAGCTTAAACTCCTGTTCGTTTACAATTACATGGAAACAGACTTGGTTGCAAAGCAACTCCACATCGAACATACTAGGATACTCTGTACGCAATGTATGTTAAACTACAGCCACCACGTTGCACCTAACAGAGTCCGTCAGACTCTGTTAGGTGCAACCATGCTACATTGGCTTGCTGACTTGCCATGGCACAGAATAAACTATATATACGGTGTCATACTTAAGTACTTGTTATTTTGTGTCTAAATACAACTGGCTAGCTGGCAACATGTTCTTATTTTTCTGCACAAATTCGAATCCAATTGAAAAACGAATGTCAGTGCAGTAAGGGAAGATTGCCGAAGTAAACATTAATACCACTTCACATTTCATGAAACATGTCTGCGATATGAACAGCAAAGCTGGTATCTTCAAGATTAGAAAGATACAATAAAGTAAATTATTGTACGAAGGTAATTGAACAGAAAAAAAATTAGTGGTAAGAGAGTAAAATTGAAATAATGTGAACCACAGCTAAGTCAAATTCTAAGAAATGAACTGCTAGGCATTGTCCCATCCATGCTGGTTATTGTAAATGTAGAACATAATAATAAAGGCCAATTGTCTACAAATATAGATACTCGTATATTAGATAGCTTGGAAATGACTCGTAAGTTAGTAACATCATTATTCTTACCATCTTTGAAAATAGGACTAAGTGTGGCTACTTTGCGAGTTCATAGATTTGTTAAGCAAAATTCAAAGTGGTGTGCAGCATTCATGCATACAGAATTTCAAAAAATATGCCGGAAATCCACTGCAATCACGTTTATATGAATTATTGAAGTACGAAATTGCTAAGAATATTTAATAAGTATAGCATATGAATTAAAAAGAGATGAAATTGCATTAAAACCAATCTATGTTTGGTTAAAAGTTAGAGCTAAAAAATTTGCTAAAGGAACCATAAATCTTGATCCCAGAGCTTGAAGTCACACTATCAAGGAACATGGTGGATGGCATATTAGAAGTCAGTTTAGATTTATAAAGGTGAAAAAAAAAATTGTCCATGCGCTGCTACATATTTAAAATGTATTATTTTAAAGAAATTAGTTTGAAAATTTAAATTCACGTATGTACTTATTATTTCTTTTTAAAATTTAATAATAATTTCGCATTGTTTCTTAATTTTATAAATTTCACAATTTAAAATTTGAAAAATTTTAAATGCTACAATAACTTGGTAGCACTTTTTTAGGCACACAGCTGGCAGCACTTTAACGAAATAGCAACTACAAACAACCCTGTTGCTTGTGAGCGAAGAGATCACAAGCCTAATGAATTACATATTGTGCTTGCCTTTTCTCACTTGCGCACACATACAGCTGAGCGACTCTCATGTTCTCTCTCGTTCATTTCATTGTGCAAAAAATTCAAAATTGAGAACAACACAACAAGAAGCAGACATAGAATGAGCGACGAGTCTGTGTGGATTTCGGCGTCAGTGGATTCAGTTTTTGACAGCGCAACGCGAGCAACTCGAAATATGCGAAAAATAAAATAAATAGCGTGTGTAAAGCAACAAAATAATAATAAAAAAAAAGAAATGTTTCTAAATTAATAAAAACATAAAAGCTAAAACTTAAACTAAACAACTAATTGCAAAACATTGATATATAACATTAAATAAAAAAAAAAATATGAAAAAACGTACGACAAAGAGACATGCGCCCGCGACGACGACGACGATAACGGCGACGCAGCAGCAGCGGCAGCGTAGTCGTAGCAGAGGAGAGAAGGTGAAACAGCAATTGGAAAACAAAGCAGGAAAAGAAGAAGAAGAAGAAGCAGCGGCAGTGAAAGAGACAACAAACGACGCCGCCATGGCATCGGTTGTTGCAACAACAACAACAACAACAACAACAACAACAACAACGTCAGCATCAGCAGCAGCAGCAGCTGAAGAAGGGGAGGATGTGTCTGACATTGAAGTCGACGCTGATGTTGAGGATGTTGTATTGCCAATTGATAGCGAGGATGAGGCAGTGCTGGAAACGCAACGCATTAGTTTTGTTGATATACTAGCGGTGGCAGCAAAAAAAGTGCCAAGTAGCGCCGGCAGCGATATTGAGAATGTAAGTGTTTCCAGTGTCGGCAGCAGTGCGACCGTAATCGATGCAAAGAAAACGCCGGTAGCGGTGGCGGTGGTTGACACAAAGGTGGCACCGCCTAAAAGACGCGGCCGCGCGCCAGCTAAACGACAGCGTAAACGCGCAAACTCCAACAGCTCTTTGGCCTCCACAGCTTCTAGTGCAGCAACAACACCGCCGCCGCAACCGACGCCGGATATGGTAAATGGCAACGAACATTGCGGTTACATTTATGCACTTGAAAAGGAACAAAAATACATATATACATGTAGCTATTGTGATGTGCAATATGCCGATGTGTGTGTACTTATCAAGCATTTACGTGAGCAGCATAAACAAGTGCACGGTAATTCACCAAAACGTAAAAATGCGCGCAAGAAACCGCCGGAAGTGGATTTTGATATCAAACAGGAGCCGCTTGCTATGTTGGACATTGGTAAGTGGAATGTCTGTGGTCAGTTGTTGCTAGTCGAGCGAAGTCAACAGTTGCGCATTAATTGTGTACATTGCAAGGAGTGCATGTTTGAGAAATTAGATTTATTTGATAAACATGTGCGTGCGCAGCATGATATATTTAAGCGCAGCGAGAATACATTGCCAGTAGAGAAGTTGGAGTTGGAGTTGGATGTAGTGCAGCTCAAACAGGAACCAATGGTTATAATAAGAAAGCAAACACCATTGGTGCAGCTGCCTATACAATTGGCAATGGTAACAATACCGAGCAGTGTGGAGTTACCTAATATACATAAATACAGGCTGCCGGTGAAGAAACCCGTAACAGCAGTGGAGCCGAAATTGGAGCAAACAACGACAACAGTAGTAAATGTAGCTGAGCGTAATACACAGCAACATAGCATGTCTGTTACGGAAACTACGCCAACTTTTGACAAAACTAAGCAGCAAAAAGAACTGATTCCTGTAGAGAAATGTAAGCTACCCGCACGCAAATGTACTACGCCACCAGTTGCGGAGGATAAAATGCATGTATGTTTAGGTGCAAAATAAAAGGCCAACTGTTCAACAAATAGCGCCAATATTGGACAATGTAGTAGCAGATCAAATGCTGGTAAAAACGCCAACAACCACCGTGGTAAAGCCAGAGAATACTGTAGGTGACATTAAAGGGCAGAAGAATGTGCAATCTATAAACTCAGAGCAAAATATAGATGAGAGCACTATTGAACTGCATGGTAAATCGCGTATGCCACCAATAGCTGAACATAATATTGAGGACTGTAGCGATGGTAGCATTGTGCATGTTAAGGAAACCACGCCAAAGGCAGCGGAACCGTATATGGAGCTGAAAACTGAAAATGTGCTCAATGTAGTGCAACCAACTGTACTGAAAAATAGGCGGCGTCTCAGAAATAGAACTCCACCGGTAGTCGAACAGAAGTTAAATGCTTGCGAAAATGGCGACAATGTAGAACTGAAAGCTGTCGAAAACCCAACTGTACAGAAAAATGAGAAACCGTTTAGTAAAACAACAACAGCACCAGTAGCGGAGCAGAATATAGATGATATGCACACTAAAGAGACAGCGTCAAAAGCAGCGGAACCAACGGTGCATCAAACTGAAAATGAGAGCAATGTAGAGCAATCAACTGAACAGCAAAATGGACAGCATTTAAGAAGCACAACACCAAGGCCAGTAGCAAACAATGACAACACCGTAGCTGAACAGACACTTAAGCTGCCCGTAAAGAAAACAACGTCAACAGCAACGGAGCAGAAGTCGAATATAGCTGAAATTGGAGCTAATGTAGTGATGCAGGCTGAACAGAAATACAGATTGCCGCTTAGAAAGAGAACACCAGCAGTAGCGGAGGAGATTATAGATGATACGACTGTTATAGCCACTAAAGAAACAACGTCAAAAACAGCTGCACCGAATTTGGAGAACACTGAAAGTAAAGTCACAGTAGAGCCTCCGGTTGAACAGAAAAAGGAACCACCTTATAGAAAAAGTACACCACCAATAGTAGCAGGCGACAATGTTGAGCTAATTTCTGAAAATGTGCGCAATGTAGAGCAACTAACTGCACAGAAAAGCGAAACACCTCTTAAAAAAACAACACCAACAGTTGCGGCGCAGACTAAAGATCATCATATGAGCATTGTGAACACTAAAGAAACAACGTCAAAACCAGCGGAAACGAATTTGAAAAAAATTGAAAGTGAAGCCAAAGTAGAGCCTCCGGTTCAACAGAAAAATGGACTTCCACAACCAAAAAGAACACCACCAGTTGCTGAGGAGAAGTTAAATAAAAGTGGCGATACGCGTAATTCGCACACTAAAGAAGCAACTTTAAAAACAGCGAAACCGATGGTTGAGAAAACTGAAAATGAAGGCAATGTCAAACATACAGTTGAACAGAAAAATGGGCGACCACTTAGAAAAAGAACCCCACCAATAGTAGAGCAAAAGCTAGCTGAATGTGAAAATGGCGATAATATGGAGCCGAAAACTAAAAATATTGGCAATGTCGAGCAGCCACTTAGAAACCCAACACCACCACCTCCAATAGCAGCGAAAAAGTTGAAGTCATGTGGTAGCGGTGTAAACAATGATGATAAGCAAACTGAACAGAATTTTGAGCTATCCATTAAGCAAACAACATCAACGACAACGAAGCAAGCTGAAGTTGTGGCTAATGCAAAGAAAAATATGCGACCTCTAAGAAAGAGAACACCACCAATACAGGAACAGAATAAGGAAGCATTGCGGTTGGACGAACTTCCAACTCAAAAGAAAAACGGGCGTTCGCTTAGGAAACCCACGCCACCATTAGCGGAGAAAGAAATTCAGCAAAATATAGATGAGAGCAAATTGGAGCAGAAAACAACGTCCAGTCAGCTAACAATGTCACCAGCCTCGGAACAGAAGTTGGAGAAAACTGAAACTAAAAGCAATGTAAAGCTGCCTTCTATACAGAAAAACCGCCGTACAACAGCACAAGCGACAGAGCAGAAACTGGAAAAATGTGTGGATGGTGGCAGCATGGAGCAACTAACTGATGAGAAAAATAAGCGTCCATCTAGAAAATCAACGCCAGCAGTAGCTGAACAGAACATGGAGATATGTGACGATACGCAAAATGTAGCATTACTACCAACATTAACAACAGCAACGGAGCAAAAGATGAAAGAAACTTCAAATGTCAACAATATGGAGCAGCTTCCTATACAGAAAAATGTTCATGTTCAGAAGTGCCGCAAAGTGCAGCCTACACCGTTGGTAAAAACAACACAGCAAAAGCTGGAAGCTTATTTCACTCCGGTGCAGAAAAAGCGAAGGCTTGGTAAAAATGCAATATCAACAGTAACGGATGAATGTGATGTGGCGCTTCCTCCGACGAAATTGCAGAAAACAATGCCAATACCAACAAACCAAAAGCTGGAAGAGTGTAATGCTAAGCGCACAACTAAACAGAAAAGCGGACGAACATCACTTAGAAAAACTCCGTCACCGGCAGCGGATCAAGATATGAATATAAAACAAGAGAAGGAATCTTCAACACAGCAGCTGCAACAGTCGAACGAAACTACAATAGCTAAATCCGAAACTGATAGTATGGAAATATTCAATGCTATATTGGCTGAAGTACAGAAGGAGCAGCTAAATGTTTCCGAAGTAAAGACTACAACAAATACGCGCAAAACATCCACAGCAAGAAGCCGTAAAACTAAGGCTAATAGTACCACAAAGAAACAAAAAGTAAGTAAATCAATTATTTTTTTTTTTTTATCAATTTTTTTTAATAAATTAAAACCATTTTTATAGGAAACCATAGCACCGGAGCAGGAAAGCACTGAACTGCCAATACGCAAACGTGCACGTAAATCTAAGGCGCAGCAACAAAGTCAAAGTAGTAATACTGTAGCTACTAATATAACAAATCCTGAAAAAGCCGAAATTACCAGCGAAGCGGCACAGCTTACAGAAATCAAAGAAGAAAACCCCGAAGAATTGGATGAAACAGTTAAAATTGAAACACAAAAGACTACAGAGGCGTCAACACCAGCGCGACGCACGCGTAAAGTGAAAACGCAAGTTGACTATGCGGTCGATATCAAGGACGAAGAAGAAGATAATGATTTTAATACTACCTCCGAGTATACGCCAAACTCTTCAATAAATGTTTCGCCTTTAAGTGACGGTGGTCTTGGCGGTGGCGGTGGCGGTGGCGGTGCCAACAAGCGTGAAACTCCCATGCATATTAAAATGCTACCAACTGCTGCCAAAATGTTATTAATGCGCACTGAAATTGCAGATGATGGCAGTACACGCTATACGTGTACACTCTGCGCAAAATCTTTCAATAAAGCTTCACGCATGCAAGATCATGAGCGTCTGCATACCGGCGAGAAACCATTCGTGTGTACAACATGCGGCCGTGCATTCCGTTTGAAGATGCGTCTGCAGGAACATATGCTGCGACATCGCAAGGAAAAGGCTTTTAAATGTGAGATTTGTAATATGCCCATATCGACGCGTCAGGATCTATCGCTGCATATGCGTCATCATAAATCGGATCGACGTTACAAGTGTACTGTCTGCGAGAAGGCTTTTGTGCGAAGCTCTGATCTGACCATACACGTGCGCATACATACCGGCGAAAAGCCATTCAATTGCGATATTTGCGGCAAGGCATTCCGTGCGCGGCAGAATCTTATAGTGCATCGGCGTTCGCATGTTGGCGATAAGCCAGTCAAGTGTGAGATATGCGAAAAGGGTTTTGCGCGTAAAATTGATTTGCGTGTGCATATGCGCAAGCATACAGGTGTGTATATTTATTAAATCTATATATTTTTATACTATTAGTCCAGTCATTGTTGGAAAACAATTTACCAAGAGAAATTTAAAAACTGTAATCCAGAAAAAATTGGTCACCATTTTTATTTCATTTTTGTAGACAAATGCGTAATTTCGCTTATATCTCGTTAACTATTGACGATAACGAAAATTTGTCTTCGCGAAAAAGCATGTTTGCGAAATATACTAAAGAAAGATTGTGCAACAATTTGTTGTAAGTGGTACCGTTTTCGAGAAAATTGCTATTAAAAAGGTACCTACTAATTAAAAATTTGTTTTTTTCAAACTTTTCGTTATATGAAAATTTTTTACTAGCGTTCCAGTTAAAATAATGAAATTGTTAAAAACAATGAGGTTAGGACGACGAAGTAATAAGGAAATTAAAGAGAATGAAATGTCAGCTCCATTGTCCGAAATTAAAAGCAAAAACCAAAAAAAAAAAAAAAAAAAAAAATGTAGTGAACAATTTTAAAGAAAAGAAACATATTTCTGAACACCCCCAGTACGCCAGAGGAAGGTGCAAAAATAAAAAAGGTTGAACAATTTCAAATAAACAAAACACATCTTCCTGGAGTTCTCAAAGCCAACGTTAGGAGCAAAAACAAAATGGAGAATTTCAAAGAAAAGAAAGTCATAGTTGTAAGCGATCCAGAAGACCAAAGTGAGGGGTAAAAAAAAAATAAAACTCAAACTTCTGACAACATATTCAGCAGTAAAATAAAGCTTTTTTTGGGGGCAACATCAAGCCACGAAATGAATGTGGAAAACAGAAATCGTTCAAAAATGAATGGAGAGGTCCTTTTTACTTTCTTTCTTTCTTTCAATGTATATTGCGAACATATTTTAACAAACAGTCAGACATTTTATGGATCAAATTAAAGTTACAACTCCCTATTTTCTGATCATACCATTAGGATACTACTCCATATTTTCTGATCATACCATTAGGATACTAAAAACTCGATCCAGAAAAAATACATAAGCAGAAGTGCGCACATTTTCACTTTCCATTAATATAAGAAATTTTTACATCAAAAATTTGCGAAAACCATACGAAACACTGCAAAAAATTGTAGTTTCACTACCAAAATTTAAAAACTTCTACAACTCTGGTAACTTTTAGACTCTTTATATGAAGACGAAGACAAATATAAATCTTCTTTTTAGTCCTTTAAATGTGGTCAAAAATTGCTGAAGAAAAAGAGTATTAAAGAAAGATTAGTTTTTATGGCTATTTTCTAGGAAACGGTACCACATACAAAAAAATTTTACATATACTTATTTTTATACCATTCACACATAGTGTGAAATGACATTATCAGTTTGTCTGAAAGTTTGTAACGTATTAAAGGAGGCATCGTAGAGCCCATAAAGTATATATATTCTTGATCAGCTTGACGAGACGAGTCGATCTAGCCGTGTCCGTCTGTCTGTATGTTGTTGTGCATTTTTTGGGGTTCAATTTTTATGCTATTCAGTTGAAAATTCGGACATACACTTCTGATTATTGCAGTTTAATAGAGTATCAAGATGGAGCCGCCACGCACACATTTTGGGTAGTCCCCATACAAACCTACTGCCCACTTTTGACTTTTTGTATGAAAAACTTCTTTATTAAAGTCAATATTAGATTGAAGCGCAGTGTGGTGCCTTATGGTCAGCCTCTTAACATACATAGACTAATGGGCGTGGCCCGCCCACATTTTGGGTTTGCTCCATACAAACCCACCGTGCAATTTTATGTTTTAGGAGAAAAATTAATTTAAATCAATATTAGCTTGAAATTTGATTTGGTGGATTTTAGTGGACAACCGATTCATATAAATATACAAATGGGCATGTCTCGCCCACTTTTTGAGGTAGTCCCATACAAACCCACAGCTCAGTTGTATGCATTTTTTCTTTCGATGTCGTCAATAGCACTAGTCTAAATCGCTTAAATAGTTTGTAAGTTATAAGCGAAAAAAAAGAGGCAATAAATTTACTTTTAAAATAGCAAAAAATAGAATTCTTCCAGGTTTGCATTTTTTTTGCATAAAGAAGAAGTTTCCAAACCAATCTATGGATAGGTTTTAAAGTGATTATTTTTCAAAAATACTCTTATAAAAAGCGTATAGTACCTTCATATTATTGTTCAATGCAATTAATTGAAATAATGAATCGATAAGAAAGTTATTGTCATGGATCTCGGTTATTGACTTTATTCCGGGAGAGTGGAACAAATAGCTTCGCTCTATATACTTCACTTCCTTGTTAAACTTCTCACCATGCACGTCACTCACGTCACCGAGACACTGGCATAAAATACAAGTGGGAATTTAAGAAGTGGATCTTGAGAGCCATATTAACATCTGTTGAAAACAAAGGAAATGTGAGACATCAAAGAAAATGAAATAAAGAAATACTCCTGATACTCATCTTTGTAAAATTCTCTTAAGCAATTTTTCAATTATCAATTATCTTGAAGTTCGTTTTATTACTTCCAAGCAAATCAGAAATAACAACTTCAACGAATTCAAGCTTCCAGCTTTATCGGGTGACAAATATGCGTGGAATTTTTCAGACTTCTTCCTTGACAAAAACTCTTATCGATTTATAATTTAAATTAATTGCATTGAACAAAAATATGAAGGTACTTATACGCTTTTTATAAGTTAACGCGTGTATCTCGAATATAGTATAGCTAAAATAGTGGACCTACCTTCTAAGAAAAGTTAAAAAATTCATATACCAAAATCGGAACCAAAAAAATTCAAAAATTTATTGATGCTTTTTTTCAGCGAAGCAAATTCTAAATAAGAAAAAATTTTGGCATCGAAAGCACTTTTTGGCTGTAGACTAGTGTAGTTAAATGAGAGTTAGCAAGATTGTGCTTTTTTTTTTATGTAACCGTGATGAAATAGTAGTGGGGGTGGGGTGTAAGCTCGACATTCCCTTGAAACTTGTTGCTGAACTTTTATACTCCTAACAGCTCGACGAGACAATTCAAACTTGCCATGTGCGTCTGTCCATAGTCTATGTGAATCAAAACTAGTCTCTTAGTTTTTAAGTTAATCACTTTAGATGTAGTCTCCCCACAAAGACCAACCGCAAATTTTTGTGATTTTTACAGATAAAATGCGCTTATTTTTCGTACCATGTTTTTTGTTCTTCTGTTTTTTTTTTAATTTACAGGTGAAAAACCTTATAAATGTCACATCTGCGAACGTGGCTATTCCTCACGCGTCAATATGCAACATCACATGGAACGGGAACATGTCAAAGGCGAACGTATCAAAGCCGAAAAACCAACAAATAAAAAACCAAGAGGCAACAAACCGAATCTCAAAGCTAAGTGTGAGGAACAAGAAAAAATTATAGAGGAGCTAACGCGTCGTCTTACAGAGAAAGCTACTACTACACTGCCAGCAATAGCTGAAATTGAAGTTGAGGAGCAGCAGCAGCAGCAGCAGCATCAGCAGTTTAATACAGAGGCTGATGTGGTATGTAAAGCACAAAGTGATGTGCATGCTTTAGCTGCTGATGCAGGAGCAGGTGCCGGCGCATCCACTGCTGCGCTACTTTCGGTAACAGTGTCCATGCAAGTGGAACAGGTAAGCGGCGATGGCGATGGCGATGGCAGTGATAATGTTGGCGACACCATCAGCAATCAGCCGGAAAAGGAGAATGAACATACTTTAACAACATCGTCGCAGCTTGGTAAAAGTAGTGGCAAATCAACAGCACGTAAAGTTGCCAGCTATTTTACCGTAGTCGGACAACAGGCGGAAATTTAAAAAGACTTTTTTTTTTTTTATATATAACACATATTACTATATATACCTTTACACATATAATACATATGTATGTGTGTATGTGTACTACGATTTTTAAATACACATACACATATTTTTGAAGCAGAAAGCAAACCTCGCAATTGGGTTTTCGCATTAGGTTTTAATGATGCGTTCGTTTATATATATATATATATATATATATATATATATATATATATATATATATATATATATATAAAGCACAAACATACATTTACATTTATATAAATATATTTCTAAAAATATTTATGCGCAGGGATTAAGTATTTTTTCTTTGTTTAAATGAAAACTGCTTTAAACTTAAGACTTTTACAATTATAAGCTTTTGAAAAGGCATTTAAGAAGCGTTGTGAGCAGCATGTTGCATAAAACTTAAAAAATACACACAGACCTCTTCTGGTTTCTGGCATTTTGTGCAA
Organism: Leucophenga montana; assembly: GCA_035044765.1. NCBI lineage: Eukaryota > Metazoa > Arthropoda > Insecta > Diptera > Drosophilidae > Leucophenga > Leucophenga montana. Next base: position 2,038,062 of record JAWNNQ010001301.1, read on the forward strand.
GATTTTGCCTAAGTGAATTTGTTGAATTGGTGAATTTGAGACAAAGGTGAATTTGAAAAAAATGTTGAATTTTTTTTATGTTTGTGTAGATTTGGCGTTTTGAATTTATTGATCTGAGTGGCTTGAACAGTGAATTCAAATCTTTAAATCAACTCATACGTATAAAATTAGCCGTTTTTAATGCTATCACTTTAGCAAACTGTTCTCCAAAGTGCAAACTGGAACAGGCCGTCTAAAACACATAAAAAAAAAAAACACTACAGATAAATTCTGAAAAAATTAAAAATATTTTGAAATGGAAATTGTTGATAAATTGAAATACATACTATATATATTTTTTATATATGCATAACTTTATATATAACTACATTTTTGAACAATAATCGTTGAACAAATATGCAAGAATGCATGAAATTCTTTAATTATAAATGATAACTCTCACACACACGCACAATCATACACAATTATATACAAATCATACAAAATTATATACATACATATATATTACATTTGGGAAAATTATTTTCTAAGTTTTTGAAACCTTAAATTGATAACGCTGTTAAAATTAGAAGAACAAACGCTTATTTTCAAGAAATGTTTGAATATGAAATACAGTTTGCAAATGCTATACAGTGCACTTCTTTCGCAAACTGATGAGAACTTGTGGCTGAGTTCGAAACATGTCTTCGCGTTTAAAAATATGCTTTCTAACAAAAAGTTCTTATTGTACGCACAACGCACATCTCATTGAATAGAATATTACTTTTAAAATTTTGAAGTTGTTTGCTATTTAGCGTTATGCTTTAACTTAAATTACAGAAATTTGAAAATTTTCATTATTTTGCGAAGAATTCTTTTCTTAAAATATTTTTTTTTTTTTTGTAAATTTTAAGCTGTAAATTTTATTTACAAGAATTTTTAACTCGAAATTGAGAAAGTTTCTAAATCTATAAGAAAATACTTTTTCAAAATTTAGAAAAGAGAAAAAAATGCTCTTATTTTAACGATTTTTGTTTTTCTAAAAATTAAAAGATTTATAATATAACTAGCTTGTACCCGGCGTGTTTCTGCCGACCGAGCTGCCTCTGCTTGCCCATGTCACTCCTTTCCCTGTCATTCCTTCCCCTGTCACTCCCTCTCCTGTAACTCCTACCCCTGTCACTCCTTCTCCTGCCACTCCTTCCCCTGTCACTACTTCCCCTGTCACTCCTTCCCCTGTCACTACTTCCCCTGTCACTCCTTTCCCTGTCACTCCTTCTCCTGTAACTCCTTACCCATGCCCACTTACCTTACCCATTCCCCTACCCATCTTCCATCTTCCATTGCCCCTTTCAGCCCTTCTCCTACCAACCTTTAATCTACACACATTCGCCTGCCTCTTGCCCTACTTCACCTTACTTTATCTCCCCTTTCTCCCTGCCCGCTTCGATCCTTTTAACATGCATAGAACATTTCATTGCTCTATCTTAAATGGTATCCTCCGCATTGCTGCCCATCCCCCTGCCACACTTACCTGCCTCCTTATCCGCGACCTCGCATTTCCCTACCCTTCTAGCCACTGCCCCCTTTCCCTTACACTTCTATACCCTAAACTTCTTTAAAATTTGAAAAAAAAAATTATCTTTTCTGAAAATTAAGAAATTTTCTTAAACTCAAAATAAAACAACTTCAAAATTTGAGAATTTTTGTTCTTCTCAAAATTAAAGAGATGTTTTGCTTCTATTTCTTAAAAATTCGAAAAATTATCTAATTTTAAAGTACTTTTTTTCTGAAAATGAAGAAATTCTCAAATCTAAAAAAATAAATTTGAGCATTTTTCTTTTTTTAAATTAAGAGATTTTTTCAAGCTTTGAAAACATTTCTTCAAAATTTGTCATTTATTCTTTATTCTAAGGTATTTTCTTATTGAGCAGTTTTCAAAATCTCAGCTAATACTACTTCAAAATTTTAAAAATTCTCTTTTAATTTCAAGATTTTTTATTTTTTATTTTTGATTTTGGAAATTGTAAAAAATTGTCTATATACCGCTAAAAATATTAGTTATTTTAATTTAAGCTTACAAAAGGTTTCTTAAAATTTATGAAAACACCATTTTTCTGCGTGTATATTAAGCACAGTCAAACCAAACCAATCATTTAAAGCATATAAACAATTAATACACACACACACACACACACACACACACACATACACACACGCACACACAGATACATATATACTCAATTCCAAATGAATTTAGTTATTAAGTTACAACATTTAAGTTTACAATATAAAATATATTGTGCTAATTTGAGCTACTCTCTCATTATTTATAAGTTCATTTAATATTTATTCTACTTAAAAAGAAAAAAAAAAAGGAAGTTCTTTCGTACTATAATAACTACGCGCACTGATTAAGATTTAAAATACATGTTGCTGTATTTAGTTTATAAGCATTAAGCGCTCAAAAAAGACAATTGAAGCTTGGCTTGTGGCATTTTAAATATTTTCATTTTTTATTGTTTTATATTTTATCATTGCAGCTAAATTTTGCAGATACATTTTCATAACGCCGCCTCAACATCAGTCGAGCCACAAGTCAAGCTTTTCATTTTCTTTTCTTTGAAATCTCGCACATCTAATTTTAAGTTTTGTATATTATTATTTTTTCGGAATTCTAGAAATTTTAAGTTTAACTTTTATGAACAAAAAATACTGCATACAGTCCAATTTAATTTTACGCATAAAAAAAGAAAAACACAAAACGCAAAAAGCAAAAAGCAAGAATGAATCTTGTAGTTACATAAAAATACATTTATGAATTAATTTTTGAACATTTAAAGCTTTTGTTATTTTATTGGGGCGGGCGGAAAGTTTGATTAAACCCACCCTAGTTGATGTCAGTTCAAAAGTTCGTTAGAGTCGCTTGTTGCATTGCGCAAAATATTCGCAAAAGGGGTGGAAGTATCTCTCAAACATGTGAAGTTTTAGGCTTTAGCTGTGCTAACTGACAACTGACAACTAGTTTTTCTTGTTTGTTTGCATATGCGTACAGTAAATATTTGTTTTATTTGAGTGGTTGATTGAATCGAAATGCGAAGTTTTCGCATGCTAACTGAAAATAAGTACAGTTCGCATGTATTTAGCAAATGATTTATTTTTATTGTATCTGTAGGTTTATGTGAGATGTGTGAGAGCTCGCATTGTCATGATGGAGAATGAATCGTCTTTGGCGGTTGGTTTTACGAATTACTCCGAAGACTTCCGGCAAACAAATGGTCGTGTACCACTCAGAATTGACCGTCCCACGTTGCTCAAGCGGAACGGTGGCCACATGACCCATACGGCAGAAGTAACAGTGCTTCTTCCACGAACAACTTTTGTTGGATTTGGCTCGTCTTGGAATACCCACACGGTCGATTGCTGTTTTGTTTCCGGTACGATCGTCAGCAACCACAATTGAATTCACTATACCAGCGATATACTGTGGTTTTTGATGGTGCTTTATCGCCATACAAAGAACTGAGTTCATTGACACATTCTTGTTGAGATAATCCACGTCGAAAGTTGTGAAAAATAATCCAACGAAAATCTTCTCTTGAAATTTCCATTTTTTGGCCAAATTGCTTTTCTTAACTCACTGTAAACAAAACAAATAGCAGTTGTACATCAAAACTTTGTGGGTACGTTTATGCAAAAAAATTATGGTGTTGCCAGATTTTAGCTTTTGACATTAGTGTTGCCAGTTCCTGAAATATAAATAGCAGCCCTCGTATAGAGATCTTGACTCGTTTTTGGAAGATGTATTAGATGATTTTTGAGTGTGCAACATTTTTTTCTTTCCTTATTAAGGCGACTACGACTCATGCCAAAAAAAATGAGCATATATTTTTCGCTTCATTGTTTTGGGATTTTAGGCGGTCGAAAGGAATAGCTATATATATATATATATATATATATATATATATACAGACAGCAACATTTTTCACGTCGAGTCGTATAGGTCACATTTGACTTTTATTTAAGTTTTTACTAAAATATACAGAATCAATATAGGAAAGCATTTTAAAAATGCATGCATTGAGTATATTCACCATTTGCGCATGACATGCCAAAGCAATTGTCTTTGCATTATTCATTATTGTGCTTTTTCTAGTTTTATTGTGCACTAATACAATTTTTGCGTAAAGAGAGACCAAATAAAGAAATTATTCAAAACACCATAGAAATATAGATAAATACACTATTTTTGCCGAACTTTCGGTCATTTTTGAGTCCAGAGTTGTCTTATCTTTCGCATAGATGCTCACATATATATGGCATTTTTGCTCATTGTTGTCCTCTTGGTTTTCGTTTCACTTTTTGATGAAACTACATTGCAACCTCTCGCACCTGTAGAAATCTTGCTTTGTCAATTTTCTGATCTCTTCGAACAAAAACGAAGGGGAAAATATATGCTCATACTATTCGTGTTTCATGCGGCCATTAACAAAAGACGGCGCAGTAATTTTACTTTTAAATAGGGAAAATTTTTGGGAATATTTTGCGTAAAGAAGGAAATTTTACGAAATAAATGAGATACGAACAAAATCTATGTGGATAGGTTTCAATGTTTTAAAAGTAGTATGCAACTAAAGCAACCTTGTTTGCTTTTTTTTTTTAATTTCACCCGAATCTTCCTTTACATATTTTTATAGATCCCTCAATTGATCATGCAATCTTGTTTCAAGACCTGGACTCCACCTCAGTACCTGACGAAACAAATCGATGGCTATTGAACTATCATAATGGTAGAAGAGCATACGTTGAGTTCAGGGGTGTGAGGTCGGGATATCGAAAGTTAAAGATGGGTGTTCCGCAGGTTGGAGCTCTCTACCCTCTCCAGTTCAACCTTTATTTGGCAAAGATGCCTCTTCCTCCTTCCTGTATAAAATTAGTGAACTATGCAGATGATTGTTCCATTTTATTCTCGGGCGTGAACGTCGAAATTTGTGCGAGTTTTAATATTTATTTGGAGAATTTATTAAATTTTTTCAATGCTCGGAACCTCAAGTTTTCAACTCACAAGTCATACGCTTTCATTTTCACCTCTTGGACTAAGCATGTGAGGATGGAACTAGATATCTTTTTTTTGAGGTTTGATGATTCCGACAGTTCAGTACCCTACGATACTTGGGACAACATTTGATCCGTTACTTAGATTCTCGGCTCATGCCACCAAGGCAAACAGTTGTCTCAAGTCGAGAAACAAATTGCTGAAAGCGCTTGCTGGGTCTCTACTTCACACACAAGCCGCCTTCAGGCGGAACGTGAGGGGCATGGCTATTTCTCAACGACCTTTTTTCTATTTACAGCCTGAGCAGATGTTGTATTGTATGCAAGGTCACTTTCTCTTTTAAGGGACCACTTTGTGTTAGCCAAGTTTATTCGTTAGTTTTAAATTATATCTTCGCAACGACAGACGAACAATTTTAAGAGCTATGGCTGATTTGTGTTTTATATGTGTTAAGTCACTTTCATAAGGGGTTTCTATGAATGTTGTACGTGGTTTGCAAACTTTACAAAACTGCAAGTATTGCAAGAAAAATGATGAAAATATAGACTATTTGAATACTTTAAGTTCTGTGAGAATGTGCATTCCGAGTGTCGAAAAGTGTACATTAGATATTGAGTTGCTAGTTATTTTAATTGGACGTACTCAATCACATCAACAGGAAATTTTCTTTAAAAATGTTGGCAATGTTAAAACACAAATATATTCTGCTAAAAGCTTTGATCAATATCCTCGTTCTAAAAAACACATCTTATTTGTACACGCATTTAGTGACTGTGACATTGGATAAACTGGTGGAAGTATTTCAACAAGAAAACTGCCCCGTACAAACATTATTTGTGAATGGAGTTCGCATCTTGTTGGCATTATATAATGCTCCAAAATCTGAGGCCAAATTAACAAAACTAAATAATATTTTGCAACAGCAAAAATGGTTGTGGTTCGCGCTGCGGATGCAGGAAATCGGGATTACAATGCTCTTTAGCTTGTAGTCAGTGCAATGGACAAGCTTGCCTTAACGCTTCATCATAATCTCGATGAAGAAAGTGCATACTCGTATGATCCTGAAATTCTGGAAGGTTAAGAGACGAATATCACCGACAACGAGAATGATGATAATGACTTAAACATTCTCGAGCGACTGCAAGAAGAAGACTATGAAGAAGAAGAAGATAACTAACTGCCATTTGCCATTTATAAATAAAATAGTTATATATAAGGAATTAAATATAAATAGTTAAGTTACTTATTTTAATTAAATATAAATTATTAATAATTAGTACATAAATAATAGAGCCATTGTTCAATAATAATTATAATAATATTTTTGTAGTAAAAAATTAACTTTATACAACATACGATTAACCGTAACTCAGGCCCGTCCTTGCATTAGGCCTGACTGTTGACTGTGCGCTGCGCATTCTTTACGCTCTATCTCAAAAACGGTTAATCGTATGAAAAAGAAGTTGGAACAAAAGTTGTAGAGAATTTTATACCCTACGACTTTTATAATCATTGCAAATCTCATTTAAGGTATAGAAAGCGAGATATTCGCGAAAAACCGATTTTCGCGACTTTTGAACTTGAACAACTTAAGACGCGAACACGATATTATACAGGGTGACTCAAAAGAAAGTTCACATTTGATTTGCTGATTGCGTGAACGCAACTATTCCGAGGGGCGTGGGGGGTATGTCAATTGGTAGCCTAGCTTTTGGGAATTTAGTCGCTATGGAGCGTTTCTCGGGAGCGGACCATGCAAAACGGTAATTCAGCGACTGTAGCGCATTCTGCACTATTCGACATGTTCATCATTTAAATGACGCGCCAAGCTCTCGACTCATTGGAAAATGGGTCGAGAAGTTTGAAGAGACCGGTTACACGCTGGAAAAATCAAAATCCGGGCGTCCAAGGTCTTCGAGAACGTTCGAAAACGTAGACAGTGTTACTCAGTCTGTTCGTGACAACCCGGACCTTTCGATTCGGAAGAGTGCTGTGGCTTTAAACGTGCATAGATCATCATTGTTCCGCATTTGATACAAAGATTTAAAGCTGCACCCCTACAAAATTAAGTTGGTGCAAGAATTAAAGCATCAGAATGAAATTTTTCCTGGCAAATTGATCTCCAGGAGAGGTGACATAAATTGGCCTCCACGAAGTTCCGATTTAAACCCTATAGACTTTTTTCTGTGGGGTTATGAAAAATCTAAAGTTTAAGACAACAAACCGACTTCCCGGGCACAATTAAAAGAAAATATCTGGCACGAACTGGCAGCCATCAAGGAGAATACCTGCCGAGCCGTCCTAGGAAATTTTAGTGGTCGATTAAATGAATGCCGTGAACGCAACGGTTTACATTTGGACAATTACATTTTTAAGAAATAAATTCCCAAAGTGTGTATTTTAATTAATGTAGTAAACATTTTTTCAATAAACTACTTACTTTTGTTTTATCGATTTTTTAAATGTGAACATTCTTTTGAGACACCCTGTATGAGACTTTTGAGACAACGCCAATAGAAGGCCAAAACAAAGGTTTATACCAATTTACAGCTTATTATCTTTCATTCCGAGGTGAAACCGTAATATGACTGGGCTATTAATTATATATTAAATATGTAGTATATTGCATCTGCATATCGGCGTTGATTTGATATTACGCATACGACAAGTTGTGCGCAATTTCATTAAAAAGAAAACAAAACACCAAAAAGAAAAACGTGCACAGAGTTTCGTTTATTGCGCATCAGAAAAAAACTATAAAAAATAATACAAAAAAAAAAAAACTTTTGTAGTGTTTTTATAAATGTTACAGTTATTTGGCTTTTTTTTTAAATTTTAAATAAATGTAATAAATATTTTCGACATTCAATATAAAAAATGCAAATTGAATTTAATTTTCAGCTTGTTGTCTCTTTCTACGCTAATAATAAAAAAATCATGCATGAAGAAAGCGTAACCAACAGCAGCAACAACAATAATAACAACAACAACAACAACAACAGAGAGAAGAGGTTAACAAGAAAAAAAAAGGGTTTAAAACGGAATCGGCAGTAAAAAATAACAAGAAGCGTATTAAATGAAAGCAAGAAAGAAATAAAAAAAACAAGTATACGCCCCGTGATGTCTGGCACGTTTGCATGACGAGAGTGAGTATGTGCGAGCGAGTGAGTGAGTGAGTGAGTGAGTGAATGAGTGAGTGAGTGAGCGGGGAAGCGTAAATGCATATGTGTGCGAATGAATAAGTGATTAATATGATCGTAAGAGCAGCAGCAAAATCAGCAGTTTTTTTATTTGTAACGCTTTTTAATTGTAATTTTTTTTGTATTATTTACTTTTTTCTTCTTTGGGTCTGCTGCTAATTTGCTTCTTTGGTTTTTCTTTTGCTCAAGTTTCGTTTCACACGAAAAATCATAAAGCAAGCCAAAGAAGTAGTACAAGAAAAAAAAAAAATAAACAAAAGAGTACCACAGCTTGGTTTTGGCACTGTGGCTTCTGCTTTATTTTTTTTTTTAAAGCGTTCTCGCTCTCATATTCTTATAAACATGCTCACATTCTTTTGTGCGGTCGTTAACATTTTTTTTTTTTTTTTTTACTGTGTGCGTGTCTTCAAAGTATCTCATCACTTACATGCGAGAAAGTGATAGAGACAGTGCTGAGCGCATTTTATAGAAAATAGAGAATAATAAGCGCGGGCAAGCAAACTTCTTCACCTGTGGAACGTGTTTATACTTAGCTTAGCTTTTGTTTATTTGTGTGCGTACTTGTGTGTGTGTGTGTGTGAATGTTTTGTTTTGACTTTTACTGTTTTGACGCTCTCTGAAATGCCGAACTGTTGGCTGTTATCGCTCTCCATGTCTCTCTTTCATTTCAGCTGTATTATCGCTACTCTCGCGCTTTGATGCTGTGCTGCCAACAGTGCGTATGCTTGATAAGTTAGCGGTTAAATTTGAAAATTAAATGTAACGGACAAATTTTGTTTTCTTTTATTTAAATTTATTTAAAATCAAATGCACAATTGAATTTCGGTGATCCTATAGCTAAATATATTTATTTTCGTTAATTTTTTTAAACAAATTATTTTGCGCTTCTATATATTTTTCACATAAATATGTTTATTTACAATTTTATGCGTTTTTTATAACTTTTAACTGTTATTTCGTTCATACAATGGGTTTTTTTCATGAAAACATTACATAATTTGTTAAGTTCGTATAAACACTTTTTCATAAAATGTAAATTACATATCACGAAAACTTTGCATGATTTTCTTTCTATTTTATGATATTCTCTCGGCAATCTTTTAGCGTCAATTTTTTAGTAATTTTGGGTCAGGATCGCCCTCGTTTTCAGTTGCAAAGTGCGGCAATAGCGACAGACTGATTTAAACTCACTACATACATGGTGTTGTCTAGATTTCCATAATTTAAATTTGTTAAAATGCAAAAGTGTGTGACGTTTTATCGCAGAAAACCATTTATAATGACATTACCCTCTTTACCGAAAGTTTTTTTTTTAATGACCTGGGTATCCTTATGGCACCTAAACTTATTTATAATAATCACATTTGTTCAATAGTAAATAAAGCAAAAGATGTCCTTGGCTTTGTTAAGCATTGGTCTACGGAATTTAATGACCCTTACACCACTTAACTCCTTCAAACTACTCTTGTTCATCCTATTTTAGAGTTTGGCTCCTGTATTTGGAACCCTTACTATTCACGAGAATCGTATTGAGTCAGTTCAAAAACACTTTCTTCTGTTTTGCTCTTAGGAATCTCAATTGGGATCGCGAAATAAATCTTCCACCCTATCATGACAGGTTAAAATGAATTGATCTCGCAACCCGCTTATCACGCCGTTCTATGCTCTCTATTGCTTTTCTTCATAAAATTTTTATTGGGGAGATTGTTTCTCCCTAGGTCGGTTTTCGCGGTAAAATAAGTTAAAGAAGATTCGAAAATTCCGAGACTCGCCAAAAAGCGACTTATTTTTTAATTGGTCACACAGCGAAAACGATGCTAGAAAAGTAACCGGGTAACATTTTTTTGTTGCCCTAGAGTTAATATGTCTGCTTGGTCTTTTTTGTTAACGTCAATCATTGCATAGGCGGTTTAACTCTCGTTCAAGGGATTTGGAAGTAGAGCTGGACATTTTTGTTATTGATTGAACTATGGAATAAAGGTTGGAACTCTGGGATATAGAAATCGTTTGTTGTTTCTGCAAATTGGATTTTGATTTTTTTCCACAGCTGTACCGTATCCTTTTCAATAGTACCGAACTCGTTTCGATTAAATAAAAATTTAATCGAAACGAGTTCGGTACTGTTGAACGTGCAATCTAATGTCATTCTTTTAAGTCAAATCATGAATTGAACACAAATATACCGTTATCTAAGTGATAACTATAGATAACTTCTATCTATAGATAAATTGGTTAGTTGTAAAGTGCATTAATGCTTCGACTACACCCAAGTAAAGTTTTGACTTGCCTATAAAGAAACTGTATGACAAAATTTATTGCTACATTTATCGATACTAGTGTTTGCCTTGTGTTTGAAATTCAAGCATTATAGCGACAATACAAAACAGTTCAGTGCAACAATTTGTTAATTCTTAACATTAGCTTTAATTATGACCAACATGTTGTGCTCAACATAAGGCTCGCCCGTATAAGCATTTCGTCAACGCGCTCGACAACAGGTTCGAAGAAATATTCTTTTAAAATTTTACCAACAACACTATGAAGCCAAGGTCACAATTGATGCTCGCCAACATGTTGGCAAGTCCGTCTGTTGCTTATTTCTATGGCGTTATTCACTTTCACATTTTTGTTGTGATTTTTTAATAATTTGAGAGAACTGAGACAGAGAGAGAGAGAGAGAGAGAGAGAGAGAGAGAGAGAGAGAGAGAGAGAGAGAGAAGAGAGCTCAGCCTTTGTGATTGGTCGAGGGTGCATGTTTTTATCTACTTTAGATGCAATACTTTAGAAGAAAAATAACTGTTGTCCCTATTCCTTTTGACAAGCTGTCCAACAACAAAAAAAGAAAAAGAAAAAAAAAATCAAGCGAATATGTTGGGCTTAATGGGGTTAAAAAGTGTGTGAACATTTTGCACGTTGCATAAACTGTATTTATTTGATCTACTCGTTTTGAAGTACCAGAACAATTAAATTACGAAACGAATTGCGACATAAAGTGGCTTACTTTCAATAAAAATTCATAGCACAAAGCTGATAAAATGCGCCATTATCACAATAACAAGTAGTATATACGCGTATGTGCTAAATACATAAAATACACATACGCCTAGTTTCAAATTATGACTTGCATTTAACACTCTACGATACTCGATACTTGTAGATACTCAAATTACCAAAAACCTCGAACAAAAATCAATAAACAGTTCATCTGACGTCAATGCGCTGCAAATACAATTTACGCTGTTAGATAAATCCAATTAGGCAGCTTAGATTTATATATATATAAAAAAAAAGTGTTTATATTTAAAAAAATTGAATGCACAAATATTTGGACTCTCACCCAGCATGGATCAAAGCAATATAAATCACGATTTTTGAACGCAAAATGTAGAAAATTTATTTCAACAGTTTTGTGGTTTAATTTGCATGCTAAAAACTCAACGGACAAATTTTAATTGCAAACGAAAATTTACACATCTATGCTAAAAACTCGAAATATAGATATATATTATATATATATATATATATATATATATATATATATACATACTATATATGTATCTGTAGAGCTACTAAGCGTAAACAGTATATAGAAAAGAAAAAAACGCAAAAAAAGTTGCATAAAATTTGCGCTAAATTGAAATTAGTTGCAACTAATACACTCACTTGCATAGTACAATGCGCTTCAATAGATACATTTTATGAATAATTACTAACGGCAAGTATTTGTGGCTAATAAGCTAAGTGGTAAATGCGTTTATACATACTAGTAGATGTATCTTTTTTCGTGTGTATATACAAATGTATCTGAAACACGCACAAACGTACTCAATAAGCCACAAAACGTGCTGGATTTGTTTCAATGGCGCTAATTGCTTAATTGAAACTATTTTCATTGTAGCACAACAAGCTAAATGAAATGAAATTGTTTGAGTGTGTGTGTGTGTGTGTGTGTGTGTGTGTGTGTGTGTGTGTGTGTGTGTGTGTGTGTGTGTGTGTCTGTATCTGTGTAAGAGTAACTATGTATCTACATACTTGTATATGAACGAACCATCATGTCAATTAGTGTACTAACGCTAAAAGCCTGTCGTATCGAATTCAATTGCTTTTATATTATATGCATGTATATATAGGGTGTTTGTTTTTTGCAGAGGTTTCATTTTCCGACAGAGTTTAACTGTCATAGATTGCTGTTGCTCCGTTTCTCACAACAAATTTAATATTAATGTACTCTTTGTAACCGAAATCCATGAAAAATGCGCAGTATTATTTCAGAATCCAGGCATATGAACTGGTTAATGCCCAAACACGCGAGTGGTAGTGCTCGAGAAGATGCTGCTATTCTTTTAAAATCAAGCCTATTCTATTCACTCAAGCCTATTGCTATTCTTTTAAATCCAATCACCAGTTGTTCTCCCTTGGATACAGGCTGCTGTGGTGAAGGTATTTAGTCCTCTTGGTGACTTAAATCTTGCAACTGCCTATGTTGCTTCAGAAAACAGGGTTGCACTATAAATGTTGCACATGGTCTTCGTTAGTCTCTGCTCTAGGTTCTAGGAGACTAAGCGGACACTTTAATGGCTAAAATATCTGATGTTGCTCGAGGCTTTGCAATTCTAAAGAAATCAGTATTTTGAAAAAAAAAAAAAATCTAATTAGCCACTCATTTGACGAAGCAACATGCTGGCCTAATCAACCCCATCAACTCACTGACGTCTTGAACATAGCTGCTTCCAAGCGAATCAAACAAAGTGACAACCGAGAATTGCCTGGATATCTGCTCGGATCAATGCGCATTGTCTGCATTTATCAACGTGCCAATCGGTGTATTGAGAAGGCCTCAAAGTTTAGTCAGAAAAACATCAACCAGACGCTGTTTCGCTCTTGGTTGGAGAATGCTGTTGATGCATATCCAAAATTTGTATTGAGGATGACATCGGTTGGCAGCTAGTGCGAAAAATACATTCGTGAAGCTGCAAATCTCTCAACTACAGTCAGTACTAGTAGAATCTATTTACCGAAGCGCATTCTGCACCTTTTGTCCCCGGAGTTAGCTGCCAAGGTCCGAGTGCAGCGAAGCTTGAGACGTGTTTGGCACGCTATCAGGTACCCGCTTGACAAAACTGCCCTAAATCAAGCGACGAAGAAGCTTAAATCGATGCATACGGAAGCAAGAAACGAGGCAGTTAGTACCTTTCTTGCTGAAGCTGAGCCTGGTAGTGCTGAATATGGCCACTGGATCGCTACGAGTTACCTCAGAAAGGCCAACTAAAAGAAGGTTTCCCATACAAAGCGCAAGCGAAAGGTGGTGTAGGTCGAGTGAAGAAATAACTAAGGAATTCGCCAATCACCTGGAAACTTCATTCACGCCTGTTGATATCAGCTCGCATGCGGATAATGAAGATAGCCCAGCTTTAATTTATTCTTCATGTTAAATGGTTCTGCCGGTTCGCCCCGTCGAATTAACCGAGGTTATATACAAGGTCAATCATCTTAAAACCATCTCTTGGTTATGAAAAACTCGATGCGCACGCCATTCGTGCTAATAATGTTCTCTTGTATATAACGGTTCTTGAGACTCAGCCACTTCCCAGCTTAATGGAAAAACGCCTACATCATCATGATTGCCAAACTTGGTAAACCATGTTCCTAACGTCCGATTAGCTTGCTGACAATATTGTCCAAAATTTGGGGAGGAATATTACTGTCACTGCAGAACGAAGGTCACATGCATGCAGACCACCATTTTGGCTTTAGATATTGAATACCCTAGAAAATCGTAAGTTTTGTTTGGCTGCATTATAAAGCCGATATGGACATATGGCATACAGCTCTGGCGCACAGCTTCCAACTCTAATGTGATACTGATACTGGAAAGATTTCAGTCAAAGCTGATACGTAGACTCGTTGGTGCAACATACTATGTCAGTTACTCAGTTATCCCTCTCTTATCGTGACTTACTGATTCCAACTGTCAAGGAGGATATTGTAAGCTTCAGCAATTTGTACTGCACACACCTATTGTAGAATCTCACGACAACAATTATGCGGAGAAGCTGCTAGACAACAGCCTGCACATGAGAAGACTGAAGCGCCTTCATGTTTTGGATCTTTGCTTCAGAAGCGCAGAGGAGTGATTTGCACTATATGCTATTTTCTTTTTTCTTTCGATTTAATAGACGTGATATCGTCTATTAAATCGATGAACGCCGCCACATACAAAAAGTTGTCACATACACCTCAGTCGTGCGTGCAAACGAGAGCGCGGTACAAGCGATAGATAGAGAGGCACGATTGTTAAAAGCGTTCGGCTGGTGAAGCATTGGCTTGTGAAAGCTATAGTTATATGTGTGTTTGCGTATTAGTGTTAACTAGCGCGCGTTGGGGTGCGGCGCTGTGTATGTTGATGAAAGCAAAGTTGTCAGTCTCTTTGTGTATGCATAATATGCACATGGTAGAATATACACATATATAAGTACATACATACATATATGAAAATAACACTAGCGTTGTCTAGGCATTGGCGCCTGTCAGTAAGTTTTAGTTAATTGTAGCCTGCACGCTGTGGAACAAACGTATAATAAGTTTGTTCGAATGTATGTAACAGGCAGAATAAATATGTATATATTACAATATATTATATATATGTATATATTATGTTTTCGTATGACGTTATCACGTAGAGACAACCATTTTGTTTTATTATTAATTTTTCATGCTATTTTGTTGCCTGATTTATTAAATTTATGTGATTTGATTATCAAAAAATGTACTAAATCTGTGCAAATTATGTAAACGCAGTATTTGAATTCAATTCAAAGTGCTGCACATCGACAAAAAAAAAAAAACAAAAAAAAAACACCCATTATATAGTTATATACATATTTGCTGCCAAAATGGCGACATGGCGTATGAGTGTTATTCAATTTGTTGCGCATACGCCACGTTGGAAAAAAGATACTTTTACTGAACTGCGCATCTAATATTCAAATTGGTGCAAGTTAAACGCATTTTTGCGCTACTTTTATATGCATGCACTCAATACATATTTCGAACTGTTCAATATGGAAATATTTTATATACATATCTTTTGCAAAAGTTTTAATTGAAATCGTTTCGTTTATGGCTCAATTATGTATCTGGGTTTTTTTTTTTTCGTTTTTATAATTGCCACGTTTTAAATTATAACTGGCAAGTACGTCATGCATTTAATTAGTTAAATGTGCGTTTAATTAGTTGTATAAATTATGCACAATCAGCATTTATTAATTTGGCATTTGATTAATGCACGCGCTTGACATGACAGCAACAACAAAGTGCATGTTAAAAAAAAAAAAAAAAGAAAAATGAAAGAAAATTATCAAGTAATATGATTGTTGAGTTAATTTATGACTTTTATAATGTAAATCAAATTAGAGAGCTTGTATTGCTCTATTTACGCAATATTTTAATATATTTTTTATGATTTATACAAATTTAATGAAATGTTGAATAACTATTTATGGAAAGTTGTGGTTAAATGTTTTTATAATGCAGTCAAATAATCAATTATAAATATATATAAAATTGTTTTCAAAAGTTAATTTTTTCTGTTACATGGTTTTAAAAACTGCCAGGAGAATGCATCCCTAATGTCCATGCCTAGAGGCATATATTTGAACGAAGTTTTATCATCAAATGGCTCGACAAAAAATTCGTGGACATCAGAAAGTTCATACGTACTAAAGTCACACACCATCAAGTGGTATACGGATGTATCCCTGACAGAAGATGGTACATCGAGTCAATGGAAAACACACCACTATCTTCCAAAACAGAAATGAGTGTGATAATCAGATGTACGCAATTTAACATAGATAGAGGCTATCACAACTGTGATATTGCTATCCTCTCAGACAGCCAGGCTGCGTTGAAGGCATTTAACTCCAACATAGCTAGGACGAAGCTAGTACTTGAAGCATATGGACTGTTGGAAAAACTTGGCGAATATAACATAGTCTATCTGCTCTGCTTACCGGGTCATAACAATATTCCAGGTAATGAGCAAGCAGATAAGCTTGCCAGACAAGAAGCGGCAACGCTATTGATAGGACCTGAGCCGTATTGTGGCAACGGGAGACATACTGTATCGGAAGTAATCCGCAAGGAGAAGGATAGGAGTGGATAGGAAAAGAATAAGACTGGCCTACAAGCCTAGCACTAAGACAAGCAAAGTTACTTCTAGAGGGCTACAACCCCCTAGAGGTAGAGACGAAATGATACATCGGAATTTAAACATTAAAGGGTCTGACAAAAAATCGTGGACGTCGGAAAATTCATACCTACTAAAATCACAAACCATCAAGTGGTATACGTATGTATCCCTGACAGAAGATTGTGCAGGCCTAGCAGTTGTACTCACTATTGGGAGTTATCATTTAAATCATTTAAAAGCATGCTATGCCGCTGTGCTGCGAAAGCAAATTTTTTTTTTCTGGCTTTGCTGTTCCTGCTAATTTTCGACACAGCTGAAATGCGTTTTTAGTTAAGCTGTGCTCTCGCTTTACCTGTGACGAACCCTTGGTATCGTGGAGTGTCAAACTACTGCAGAGAAAGACGCCGCTTACAAACAAACTCTGCAGTCGGGAGCAACGCGAGCTGAAACGGCGAGAGAAGAAACCTTACTTCGCAATTAACAAGATTTTTGTAAGGAACATATTTCTTGAAATCGACACACTAGAATGGTTTCTTGTACCATTTTATGCCAACCCTCTGTAGAAAATGGCGCTACATTTTTGACAACCCCATGTGTTTCCGTAGTATGCATTCCTAGTACCCTAAGGTGATAACTTGATTTCTAATGTGATTTCCTGGAGAGCATTGACTTCAAATTGTATAAGAAACCATTTGATAGTGTCGGAGATAGTCGGAATCATTGGGCTCGCACAACAGGATATGTGCTCCTTACAAAGATCTTCGGCATTGAAGCGGGAATATGAAAGTTTAGATAGTCATCAGATTTGTATATATTCCAGTGCCAATCATTGCTGATTGCAGTGCCCATTCCAAAAACTTATGGGAACATGTATATTCTACATGCAGATGACATCGTCATAATATCAAGTGGCAAGTTTGAATAGACACTCTGTGACATAATCAAGATTGGTGCGGTGTGGTGGGGCTTAACATCAACCCTGCCAATACGACCATTGTACCATTCACTGGGAAAAAACAAAAGCTACCTAGATTAACGAAGATTAGCCCATGTACCTATATCATTTTTTTAGCCGTAGATATCGCCAGTTAATTGACATACTGTAAAAAGATGTTCGCGCTTTATTGATACGATCTTCTACATGTGAAGTGGCCCTTCGGTATTTGAAAAACTTCGAAGATAACAAAAATCTCTAATATCCTCAACGAGAATCTTCTGGCTAACAGTCGAAACTGTGAGAGGAATGACATTGCAAGTTGCCAGTTTTCGTTTTATTGAAATTGTTGTTCAGACTGATCTTTTTAGAGATTTCGATATGTCGGACTACGTAGTTTAGCTCAGATAATGTTTGGTTTCGACGGCATTTAGTATCCTCCGATGCTTCATTGTTTATCGAAGTCTACAACAAAGAGAAAAAGGGGCGACCTGAATTCAACAGAATGCTCTACAGTAGAGTTAAGCGATATTTAACTACCTGTGAGATTCAATAACGGTGACTCAATAATCACTGATATCAGTTGCTACTTCATATTGTAAATAGCAGTGATTGAGTATAATTTGTTTCTTACTAGTGCCACTGAGATTTACGGCGTATGAGTAATATATCATGTATGTAGTGTTAGCAGCACAAAAAGTGTCAATGTCAATGAATACGCCGTGAATTACAATATCGAGTGGCAACTGATATCAGTGATTTTTCAGTCGTCACAGTGATTTAATCACAGACAGTTGACTATCGCTCAACTGATATATTGTATCATACACAGTAGAGAGTGATTCACAGTAGAGAGTGATTTTTTTCAGTAGCAGTGATTACAGTGACTGCTACTTTGAAATATTAAACGTTATAAACACATTAATCTTCAAGGTTAACCTACAATGAGGTTAAAAAACATTATTTTTGTAGGCACTTCATTATGACATTTTTTGTTGAAGGTCGAAATGTCAGAATCAATTGTCGATAGCGATTTTTCTGCTGACTATACATTTGAAGATCCAGAGTTTCATCCTCCCGAAAACACATTCTCTCTGGAAACATCCGTTCTGAGTCTCCAAATGACGATATGGATATGCTTGAAGAAGAAACAGGTACGTCTCCTAAAGATTTGGATTCGCCGAAAGACGGTGTGGCACATTCAACCGTCCACCAGCAAAAGGAAACGCGCAATTTTTGCAAAAGAATCAGGAGCGGACCGAAAAAAAGTACGTTTGGACGGAAAATTGATGCGCGGAAAATTATTTTCAGAGCTGAATTTTACACAGAAGTGGAAAAAGTTCGTTTTTAAGTGACTGTGGTGAAGTTTTGTGTTTCTTGACAAAGTTTTGTGATGTTCGTCTTTACGAGGGTAATCTTTTATATTTCTGGCCTAACGATGAAAACACAGAAAGTGCTCGTTGGCCAAAACGTGCAAAAGTACGTAAGACGTCAAAAATGTCAAACTACAAGATGGCAGTCACAGATTTGATCTGGCAACACTCAGTGTTGCCAATACCAGAAATATAAACGGAAAAGTACAACGTGTTGATGCAAAATATTAAAAAAATCATTTCCTCGGCAAAATATTTTTGTACTACTGCAGACATTTGGTTTGGAGACCACAGGAGCTTTCTGGGATACACATGTCATTGGCCTACTGACAATCTGGAACGTCAATTGGTAGCTTTAGTATGCAGAAGACTATTTAGAACATACTCTGCTGTGCATATTGCGCAATTGATTGCTGAAGTAAACACCTCATTTGGCTTGCACAGTTCGAATATTGTAATGACCTTTACGGATAACGGTTCGAATTTCGTTAAGGCATTTAAAGATTACGGTATCGAAACCAACTTTCTGGAAGACGAAATTAATGACGACCTGGCAGTTTTTCAAAGTGTTTACCTAACCACCAGAGATGTTGCAGCCGCCATACCCTTAATTTGCTTGCATGCATCCGTTGACGTTGGTTTTAATGAAGTCAAACTCTAAATATTTATAAATATTGCTTAAATTTTGTTAATAGTCAAAACAAAAAAAAAAAAAAAAAACAAAAAAAAAACTTAATAGCACTTATAATTCGTAAATAGTTTTTACATATTTTTTGACCCAAGCAGCCAATACAATTTTTGTTTGTTTTTATATTGAGTTTCTTTATCTTACCTTTAATATGACTTTTCCAAGTTACTCTCCGATTTATATCGAGTTCAATATGATTTGAGGAGTCACTATGAGGAATTTGTGTATTATTTAAAAATACTAACGAACAAACTCCTCTACTCAGAGCAAATGTGACATGTTTCGACTTCTCAGTATTAAGCTTTATTTTCCATTTCTTAAGCCATCGCACTATTTCAACTATTTCATTTTGAATATTTTGAGATACTTCTGCCGCAGTGTCTTTAGATGCAATTATAGCTGTATCAAGATCGGCAGTGAATATTGTGTAAAGGACAGGTCCCAGAACACTGCCCTGTGGTACACCAGCATGGATACTATATAGTTTCGATGTTTTTACTTCCATTTGAACATAAAAGTGTCGATTGCTTAGATACGATTTCAATAAGAGGAAAAATGGAGCAGGAAGCAGCTTTTTCATTTTATATAACATGCCTGGATGCCAGACTCGGTCAAATGCTTGTTGTATATCAAGAAATACTGAAATACTGCAGAATACAGTTTCTTCTCGAATCCACTTGTAATTAAATACACTATACGATGGCATTGCTCTGGAGTCCCATGACCACGCCAAAACCCAAACTGATGTTCCGGTATTATATAGTATTTATCCAAAATTGGTAACAATCTACTCATAAGTATGCTTTCGAATACTGTAGAGAATGTCACCAGCAAGCTAATAGAACGGTAGGACGAGAGAATATTTTCAGGCATATAAGAGAAAAATAGTCGTTTTGTGCACTTGGCATGCGCTAGCAAATGTCCGTCTGTCTGACCATCTGTCGATTCGTCGTGAAGTGTAGTTTTATTTCGTATACTTTTTTAAAGCGCAAGTAAAAAAATTCTTTAATGAAAATATTCGCTGAAAATGTTGTTCAAACCATGCAACAAGCTATTTAACTTTATACACATCTGTGCTCCATTTGCATTTAAAACATTTAAACAATTTATGTCTTTTTTGTAGGTTTGCTCATTTTCTGAAAAACATATTTAACTATTCATATTCGTTTAGTTTTGACGCTATCAATGACAATTTATCAGTGCCAATAAAATTTGTAGTACTAGGTACTACATAGAATTTAGTACACAGACAAGTATTTGACAAGCACAAACATGTTCAAAGTTTTATGAACTGCCTACGTACTAGGTACTACGTTATGAGCATATGAGCATATGTGTCTATATAGTCGTACATATCATTTAACATATAAATATAAATATATCACGTGCAAATAAACAATTAACCGAGCAAATATGTTAAAATTTTACAAGCGTATTTGTGTTGTTTGCACATAAAATGACTAAAAATTTTCCCAAAGACTTTGGAAATGTAATTAAACATAAATTAAATATGCCATGAGCTGAATTGAAGATATAATAAATAGAGAAATAGAGGGACAGACTGTGTATACAAAAAGTGCAGGGTGTTTTTGTTTTTTACAGGTGTAGAATTAAAATACTGGGATTACATAAACTCAAACTGAAAATTAGCTTTATGAAAAGTATAATTTTATGTCATTAGTATTAAAATATTATTTCGCGTTTGTAGCGGATGTCCAATTTTCTGGAAGACCAATTTTCCACCAATTTCTATTTAAAGTATATGTACTTCTCTTCGAGCATTTTGATACCAAGAGAGATTTCCGGTTTTTAATCACTTGATGTTGTACATCCTACTTCAATGCTCATAGGTATGGAGAATTTCAACTTCAATGTTGTAGAAAACTTTGTTTAACTGGCAACAGAAAGAACAACGTCAACCTGAAGTTCAGAAGTTAATCACGCTTGCTAATCACTGCTATTGGGAGTACAAATTAATTCGATGGGTTTTTTTTTTGTGGTGAAAAATGCATGTACTTCAAATATTAATCAAAGTATTTTCCATCGCTGGTTACACTTTTTCCTACCTCGGAGGAAATTTTCGAATTCCAACTCGATAATAGTAATCAAAAGAATCCATGTCCGGAGAATACGGCGAGTGCGTCAAAATATCCAAACTTGAGCGTTTCCAAATATTTGTTCACGACTTTTACAACATGTGACCGAGGCGTTGTCATGCAGAAGAATAACTTTGGCATGCCTTTGCGCGTATTACGGTCATTTTGCTTGTAATGCACGGCTCAAACGAATCATTTGCAGCCTATACCGATTGTCCGTAATGTAATCGCCAGGTTGTAGCCGCTTCTAGTACACAACACCCATTTGGTCTCGCCAGTTAGACAACATGACCTTCGAACCATGAATAGACGACTTTGGTGTTGATGTTGTTGTTGAGGACGATATTAACGTTTGACCGGGCATAGCGTAGTATTTTGTCTTCTTAAAGTTATCATAGAATATTCATTTTTCATCTTCAATCATAATTCGATGTAAAAAATACTTTCTTTTGAACTTTGACTTTGAATCAGCTGCTCGCAAGTGAAAATCGTCTTCCAACTTCTTTCGATTTCAGTTCATAAGGTACCTAATGGTTGCCAATGGATTTGAATTATACAGAAAATGTTTGTAGAGTCACTCCCAATGATGCTGCAAGCTGCTCTTGCGTTTGACTCGGATCTTCATCGAGTAATAGCCTAAATTCTTTTTGTTCGAATTTTTTTTGGCTTATCTTCAACGCTGAAATGAAATAAATACATTCTTGAAACGTCGAAAGCATTCTCTACATGACATATTAGTTTAAGCATTGTCAACATAAACTTTCACACGTGCGGCCTTGATAATGCAATTAGTCACTCGGATGGATGTTTATATTGATCGTAAAATGGATATAGCGCACGGTAACATTCCCGAACTGATCCACGATTTGTTAGTCTATTCATGACATATAAAATGACAACAGCATTGCCAGCTCTAACCGATTTGTGACCCGATTTATAATCCCATTCGGAAAATGCAACCTCTAAACGAAACACCCTTTACGAGCACGCTCTGCAATTAAATTGTAAAACTTAAAGTGCTAAAATTAAATAAATAAACAATTTTGCATCTTTTAATTCAATGAAACGCGCAATATTTCAAGTACTTATGAACTTGTTATTACTACTCATAAACTGTATATTGTGGGCAATTGAAAATTTCAATGTACTTGTTTCAGATGACGTCAAAGAAAAAGTTATAGTAAAATTAAGAATTAAATGCTTAATTTCAAAAAAGCAGTTTTTAATAAAATATGTATTCCATAACGAGGGGAAATCCCACTTAATTGTTTTTGCCTTACTTATTATAACAATTAAAAAATCTATAAATTGTGGATATGAATACAAAAAAATATGGAGCACTTGAGCATATCTGATACAATTGAGACCTTTTTAGATATATAGAACACTATATCACTTTGTTGAACAATTGAAGCGATAATTTTAATTAGGTGAAAACCTTAAGTGCTTGTTTTTGTTTTCTGTTTCTCAGAGTTGATTGTAAAGTTGCTGATAACAATAATCGATTAAAATGTTTTATCTTCTTTTTCCATTAAATATTTTTATAATTTGTGACGAAGATTTACATCATTTCCGTTGTTGCGCATGCTAGTTTAAAAATTGTTTTTTGTTACAGTAGCAAAGCAAGAGAAATTGAGAAAAAATCCAAAGAAGTACTCATTTTGAGAGCGGAATTGAGACAGTATGGTATGAGCGGCAAAAATAGATACTTGTAGTTAGAAAAAGTTAAATAGATTTTAAAGTAATAAGAAAAAGCAGCACAAATTCAGAGAGAGAGATAGAGCTTATTTATACGGGTGGGTGTCTTGTAGGTTTCCCTAGCCGTTCTTATCGGTGATGCTTCATTATGTGCTGTCGATGAAATAAAAATTCTTGGAAGTCACCCTTGACAAAAGCCTGAATTGGAATACCCACCTCAAAAATTTCGTCAACAGGGCAACAATATCTCTATGGGCTTGCGAAACCATGTTTGGCCGAAAGTGAGGTCTCTCGCTAAAGATGATCCTGTCGATCTGTACTTCAATGGTGAGACCTATAGTAACTTACGCCGCCCGTGTATGGTGGCGTAAACTGGTGCAGACATGTGCAATAAGGCAGTGCGACAAACTGCAACGGCTTACCTGTCTGAGCATGTCGGGCACCATGCGAACATGTCCCACTGCTGCAATGGAGGCGATCATCGGTCTACCTCCGCTGCACATTTTTATTCAATCCTCAGCAGCAATAGGGGCTCTGAGCTCTGTTCTCTGAGACATCAGACTGTAGACAGTCGGACGCTAGGTGAACTGGGTCACTCTTCAGAAAACTTATTTCTAAATAAATACCGGAAGAATCTCCCGCTGATGCAAATCTATCTACTTAACTATCAAGCTATTCCTCATTCTTCTGGTATTTATTCAGAAGTATCTGCAGTTGGTCTTTTTTAGATTTACTATTTTCTTGGGTTTAAGATATTCTCCTAGGAATATAATTTTTATGAATCTGTGGTCGAAAAATTAGTGTTCTCCAAGAATGGTGAATGGTAAAAATAGAGCAATATTTTTATACCATTCACACATAGTGTGAAATGGTATTATCAGTTTGTCTGAAAGTTTGTAACGCATCAAAGGAGCCATCGTAGACCTCATAAAGTACATATATTCTTGATGAGCTCGACGAGACGAATCGATCTAGCCATGTCTGTCTGTCTGTCTGTCTGTCTGTCTGTCCGTCTGTATGTTGTTGCGCATTTTTTGGGGACTAATTTTTATGCTATCCAGATGAAATTTTGCTCGTATACTTCTTTTCATTCCAGTTTTGGGGTAGACCCCATACAAACTCTCCGCCCACTTTTGACATTTTGTATGAAAAACAATTTTATTGTAGTCAATATCAACTTAATAATTGATATAGTAACTTTTAGTAGACGGATGATTGACATATAAATTAATAGGTGGGACCCGCCCACTATTTGGGGTAGCTCCAATAAAAACCTACTGCCCACTTCTGACATTTAGTATGAAACCTTCTTTATTAAACCCAATATTAGGTTGAAATGCGATGTGGTGCCTTTTTATGATCAGCCGCTTACTTACATAGACTAACGGGCGTGCCCCGCCCACTATTTGGGGTAGCTCCCATACAAACCTATGGTTCACTTTTGACTTTTTGTAAGAAAAACTTTTTTATGAAAGTCAATATTAGGTTGAAATGCGATATAGTGCCAATTAAGAGACAGCCGCTTAACATACATAGACAATTGGGCATGGCCCGCCCACTTTTTGTTGTAGCCCCCATACAAACCCACTGTGCAATTTTGTTTTTTTTAATGAAAAAATCCTTCACTTAGATCAATATTAGCTTGAAATTTGAATTTGTGGATTTTAATAGACAACCGCTTCATATACATATACAAATGGGCGTGTCCCGCCCACTTTTTGATGTAATCCCATATAAACCAACAGTTCACTTTTATGCATTTGTATGGAAAACGTCAATATCAACTTGAAATTCGATATGGCGGCATCTTACACATCTACTACATCGCTTCATACACATCTTTTAGTGAGCGTGTACCACCCACTTTTTGGGGTAGCCCCTATTTAAACCTCCACTTTTATGTATTACAAGACTATTTAAAGTTTCATGTGAATGGTATTAGAGTTTCGGTTCAACCGAAGCAAACGTTTTTTTCTTGTTTTTTCTTTTGAGAAATGTTTTTGTCAAAGTTTTCTCAATGCGAAGAGAGAATAATATCAACAACTTTTTGCTACAATCGCAGACAAATACATGTGTTTCGTGTTTCAGCTTCGAAGTTCTCATCAGTTTGCTGGCCGCACATTTTTGCTACTTATATCAAGCATTTGCAAACCAGCAGACTGATGAGAACTTGTAGCTGAGATCGAAACACGTGTTTCTGCAACTAAAACATTATTCTGCCTAACAAAAAGTTTTTAATATTCACTCTTCACATTGAGAAAGAACGTCCAAATAATATTACTCAATGTAAAAATGATCTGGAGCCAGCGAATATGTCTAAATATTTTTGATAATAATTATATTGGAATGTGTGGGACATACCAACCATTCGAACGTTTTACTGAGTTTTCAAACAACCCTCGTCTATAATTTTATCTGAATTTGAATCACAAATAATACCTTAAAACTTAAACTATTTCTAAAAATCATATTCAATTCGATGCATTTGTGTTTATTGCTCCTTTAACTTTTACGTCGATTTTTTCTCATTAAGACAACTCAGACTATTTTCAGTTGTCGCAATTTATAACGCATTAATTAAATTACTAATTATTTAATTACGTAAATATTTTTTTTATGGTTTCATTAAATTTATTTGTTTGTTATTTTTTTTTTACTTTCTAACAATAATTCATTATTTATTAAGCTGTTAAAGTGTTAACCGAATGAGTGAGAATACTAATAAATTTATTTACGTTATGATTTTTTAGCACACAATAAAATTTTGTTTTATGAAGCGTTTTATTTATTTAACTTTATTATTTATTTTTGTTTTTGTTTTTGATTTTGTTTTTGCCTGAAATAGGAGCAACATTGCTTTTCGTCTGTTTGTCTGAAGTCACAAGACAATAGAGTTTTATTTAAATGAAGTAGATTTCATTTGAAAAAAAGAATAAGTATTCTTGTGAGTTACTAAATAAATAAAACTGTGAATACATTTGGTTTATTTTTAGCCATTCTGATGTGATTTATGTCAGAGCTTGGTTAACTTAAAGCAGTCAAAGTAACACTATGCAACAAAATTTAAGAACGAAATTTCTGCAATCGACATGGCACTACTTTTATTTTAATAGGGTTTTAACTGTTGAACACGAAAATTGGCATATGTTCGATGAATACGATTTTGAGATATGAGTTTTTAATTTGTTTTTCAGAATTTTTTCAGAGCTAATCTTATACGAGTATAATATACATCTCGACTTGAGGGCGAACCGACTTAAAATAGCAAATCACATAGAATTGAATTAGCTATAACATTTTTCTAGAGTGTGATCAATCGGCTTGGTAGTTACATAGCAATATGGCGAAAGCGGCATTGTTTCTATCAAAATTTAAATCGATGATGAAAATAGTCGAAAAAAGAGTAAAAAATGCATACTTTATCATTTATAATATGTTTAAAAAGGATCTTTTACGGAAAAAACAATCTACTTTCGAAGAAAGTCCATGGAAAGATAACAAATTTGTGGGGCAATTGAGCGAAGCTAACAAAATCCGAATTATTTGTCTTTTTTTTTTTTGGCTTTTTACTTTTTTGATTCAATTTTAACACATTTTAAGCACTTGAATTAAAATTGAAATAACCGGAATGAAATAAAAATAGGCAAAAAGAAAAAAATATTAATAAATCGAATTTTGATACATTTTTATACATTTGATACATTTCCTATAACTTCGTTAACTTTCCACGGATTTCCTGCAAATGTATATTGTTTTCCTGATAAAGGTCCTCTTATGATAATATAAGCATTTGGAACCTTTTTCATCGAATTGATGAGTTTTCAATTTAAATTTTGACAGAAACAAAATATTTTTTCGCCACATTTCTTCCCATTGCTCCGTAACTACTGAGCCGATTGTCCAAGTTCTTGGTTTAAATTTCTATGTAATTTATTTAATATTATTTCATTTGGTATTTTACTTAACTATATCGATTACCTTTAAGCTGAGAAATGTTAAAATATACGAGTATACAACTTTATAAATTCTTATCTCAAAATCCTAGCCCTAGAAAAACAAGAAAAAACGTTCACTTCGGTTGAACGGAAGCTCGAATAGTATTCACACGATTTTTTAAATCGTATAGTAAAACATAAACGTAGGGGGTGGGGTTAAATAGAGACTACCTCTAGGCGTGCTACCCCAAAAAGTGGGCAGTACACAGCCACTATTATTTGTGTATGAAGCGACCATCAATTAGGTGCCACCATATTGAATTTTAAGTTTATATTGACGTTTTTCATACAAATGCATAAAAGTGAGCTGTTGGTTTGTATGGGACTACCTCAAAAAGTGGGCGAGACACACCCATTTCTATATGTATATGAAGCGATTGTCGAATAATATCCACAAAAATGAATTTCGACCTAATATTGACTTTAATAAAGAAGTTTTTCGTACAAAAAGTCAAAAGTGGGCAGTAGGTTTGTATAGGGGCTACACCAAAAAGTAGGCGGAACACGCCTATTAGCTTATGTTTGATAAGTGGCGGTTCATAAAAAGGTGCCACATCGCATTTCAATTGATAATAGTGATTAATATTGACTATATTGACTATAATAAAGAAGTTTTTCATACAAAAAGTGGGCAGTAGGTTTGTACGGGGGCTACCCCAGAAAGTGGGCAGGTCACATATATGTTAGGCCATGTATATGTTAGGCTTCCGACTAAGGGAAGCCAACACATAATTTATTTAGTTGATGTTGACTACAATAAAAAAGTTTTTCATACAGAAAGTGAAAAATGGGTGGGGGGGTTTGTATGGGGGCTACTCCAAAAAGTAGGCGTGGCGGGTTAATATTGATACTCTATTAAACTGCAATAAAAAGAAGTGTATGTGCAAAATTGCAATTGGATAGCATAAAAATTTATCCTGAAAATATGCGCAACGACATACAGACGGATGGACAGAGGGTCGGACAGACAGGAGGACATGGCTAGATCGAGCCGTCTCGTTGAGTTGATCAAGAATAAATGTATATTCTTTATGGGGTCTACAATGGCTCCTTTAATGCTTTACAAAATTTTTAGATAAACTGATAATACCATTTCACACTATGTGAGAATGGTACAAAAATAGTTGCATGTCGATCACAAAAATGATGTTGCACAGTGTAATAGTTGATATGAAAAAAGCATTAAATATTGTATGCGGGTGTAAAGTTCTTTAATTTGAGGAACTTGTTCTTAAGTGACTAGCCAAAATAATTCAAAATATTATTATTGTACTAATGAATAAAACATAGACTATCATTTTAGCACTAATCAAGACAAAAGTTCAAAGTCTAAGTACATTTAGTACGAGTAGCGACGTTAGCAATGCCAACTATTACGTCGATAAATAATGATTCTTTTAGATTTTTTTCTTACAATTCAAAGTGCAACTGTCAATAACAAAACATTATAATATAATTGTTATAAAACTGCATGTGAATCATTGATTTTTCTGAATGTATGTATGTGAATGTATGTTTCGTAAAAACCACTACCGACTATTGCAGATCTCCATTAAAATGGCCAAGCACTACGTAATCCACCTCATCTGTGTGCCTGCATACCGGAACATATGGCGAAATTGTGAAGTAGATTAGCTGGCCAGCTACCACTGCCGATATTCTTTCTGGGAAGGCCACAGTAGGGATACCTTTTGCCATTATTATGGTTACGGAACACATTTAGAGCACCCATTTTGCGTTGAGTCGTTTTTGGTTAATGCAACATGTTTTTGTTACTAAAAGTGTATGCATTTTCGCAAACATGTGAATGGCAACTATTTTAACATTGCGAATACACATTAAAATAGAAAGAGTTCTATTTATGAGTACAACCAACACAGTTATTAACCAAACAAATCGACAGTGAAAACGGATAGTGTAAATTAGACTTAAGCAAACACAATGCTGCTCCAAATTGCTGTGACAAAACTCGATTTGTAGTACATAAATCAGTAGAGTCTTAATTTTACTATGAAATTCCCACATCTGTTTTAATTCAATTAATTGCTTTTTAAAACTGTTTCGTAAGATGATGGTAGATTCCTATCACTTGACTTTTGAATCCAAAAATGTATGTGCTTTAGTAAACAATTGTCAAACAGCTGTTGTTCAAATAACAAAAAACATTTTGAAAAAAAAAAAAAAAAATACCTGTTAGTGAGTCATATTCCGAAAATATTAATGAATGTTTCAAAGTTTAGCTTTAATATAAGATATAAAAATGAAGTCGATGAAATATTTTATTTTATTTTAGTTTTGTTTTTGAATTTTTCAGAAAGTTTAGCCTGAAAGTACAGAAGATCTAGAAACTTTGGAACGCAGTGGGTCACATACGAGGGCTGCTATTTATAATTCGTGAACTTGCAACACTAATCTCAACAGCTAAAATCTGGCAACACCATAATAAAGTTTGACATTTTTTGGCATAAACGTACTCACAAAGTTTTGATGTACAATTGCTATTTGTTTTGTTTGCAGTGAGTTAAGAAAAGCAATTTGGACAAAAAATGAAAATTTCAAGAGAAGGTTTTCGTTGAATTATTTTTCACAACTTTCGACGTGGATTGTCTCAACAAGAATGTGTCAATGAACTCAGTTCTTTGTATGGCGATAAAGCACCATCAAAAACCACAGTATATCGCTGGTATAGTGAATTCAATCTTGGTCGTAGTTCGGTCGCCGACGAATTCCGTGAAGGTCGTCCAAAATCGGTTGCAGTGCCAAAAACATCGATGCAGTGCGTGAACTGATAATGCAAGATCGTCATGTGACATATCGTGAGATAGAGACATCCTTGCAAATTAGTTCCACTTCAATACATTCATCTCACACATCTCGTCCAACAAGTGCATTTTTGGGCAGTTAAAACATCGAATTAATGATTCATTCTCCATACAGTCCTGATTTGACACCCATTAAGGATTCTGTCATATCTTTATCGCCGCATCAAATTCGCGATTATCATATCGACACGTTTCCCCTCAAATACGAAAGATTTGTGGCTGAAATATAGGGACGACATGTGTGAGGATGTTTTGCATATTTTAATAACTAATCTCAATGAATTGATCTCAATGAATTGAAGTTGGAAGGTTGATTAGGATTGATTATAGTAAACAAGTTTTTGAGTTTAAGAGAGATTAACTAACAGCGATTGTAGGTAATATGAATTTCACCGGGTCAGCTGGTTATATTTAAATTGTGAATTGTGATTGAAAACAAAATAAATTAGAGGAATTCACGAAAACTTTTTTGATGTCTCGCAACTGCGTGACGCTATATATGCGCACAAAACGAATCTGTATAAAATTCTATAAAAAATTAGTGTTGCACAATGTCAACAGATACAGATACAATACACATTTACGAAGGCGTGAATGCGTTCCTTTTTTAAATTTTTCACCACAAGAGCTTAGTTATATATATATATATATATATATATATATATATATATATATATATATATATATATATATATATATATATATATATATATATATATATATATATATATATATATATATATATATATATATATAAAGTATCGCTTCACTTATCACATTCAATGCTAAATTTTAATAATTATGCAATTAACACTTACACGAATTTTTCCATTGTTGAAATTTGTGATACAAAAAGCAGGCACAAATGAAGAATATCACAAAAACAATGAGCAACGTCAATATGACGCCAATCCAAATATCACTGACCACATGTGCAAAATCCTCAGCATCTTCGGAGAAAACATGTGCACCGTGTGCCATATGCGGTGGTGGAGCGCGTCCAGCGGCAATGGGATCACCAACACCAAAGATCAGCTCATCTGCATCGGCGCCATTGGTGAGCGATATATCGACTTCCTGGCGATCGATAGTAAAATTACCGAGTGCCGAGTCGAGGCCCAAAGCCAATTGTTCCAATTTATTTATAAGTATCGAATAGTTTTGTGGCAGATCAAAGCCGGATAAATCCAATTTCTCAGCACTGCTAGAAGTAGATGTTGCATTGATGCTGGTTGTGGCATTTGTAGCGACAACAAGATTGGTTAAGTTAGTTAGATTAAGCGTTTTTACTAGATTTTCCATTTCTTTGTAGAGTTTTATATTCGATATTGGTTTCGAAATTGTTTTTCTTCGTTTTGAATTTGAATTTGAATTTGAATTTGAAATTTTAGACAGAATCACGCGCGACTTTAAGGGCGCAGCTTCATTTCGCGACTGAAGAAAACCTTATCGTGATCATGTGTAAAGTTGCAAATTTTTTTTGTATCTCAATGTGTGTGTGTGTAGCTGTTGTTGTTGTTATATACAGTTGATTATTATTATTATTATTATTATTATTATTTTTGTGTATAGATATTATATATAGTATATATTGTACTTTTTTTTGTGTTTTGTATCTGTTACTCTGCAGCTACTTTTTTTTTTGCGCTCTTCAACTAATTTCATTAGCACATTTGTGTTAATTAATTTTGAAAATAGCATAAAATATAAAAAAAAACTCTGACTTTACGCCAAAATAAAATGTTCAATTCGTTTCTAGTAGTAGGTAATTGTAGCTGTGCGCATGTATCTCATAGATACACTCTATGTGTACAGACGACCACTGAAAGCAAAGCAAAGCAAAGCAAAGCAATGAGTTAAATTATTTATATGCACACAAGACAGCATTGTATTGTCGCTATAATATGTGTCTATGCTCATGTAGCTTTATTGCATGCCATGCCATATGTATCTTACAGATACACCATATCAAATTTATCACACAGGCTACATTTGTCGTGTGCAAATATTTGTTATTGGCATTAAACTCCTTGAGTTGCTTTGCGCATTTATCTTAATAATACACATTTGTAAATAAAATATCGCTGCTGCTGCTGCCATTACCTCTATTGTACTTGTATTGTTGTTGTGGTAGTAAACTGCGTATGTATCTGCTATACTATATACATATGTATCTGCATTATTTATCGCAATTTTTCCAACTACTATCACAATGTACTGCGAATTATCACACATTGCAAAGCCGTTTGCAGCAGCTGTTTAGATACATTTTGCTGCACTGCAACAAGCAGGCACACTTGCACTCATTGACATACATAAATTTTCACTGCTCTGTTAAATTTTATTGGCATTTCTTTACGTTATTTTTGTTAAGTAATAAAATTAATATTTATATTTTCAATAAACATGTACAATATTTGTCTGAGTCTTTTATTTTACATTGAATGTGCTTTCCGCATTGTAAATGAACTCACTTGACTGCGTTATTGTAGCTTATAGTCTGTGGAATCTACTCAAATATGTATCTATGATAATAATTTATAACTAAAGTTCATAAACTCATTAATAAATATCAATAATTCTCATTGAATTTATCACATCTTCAATATTCTCTTTCCTCTTTCTATAAAAAAAAAGTATATATGTAAATAAATAAAGTATCTGAACAGTCACTATTTCTATTACTTTGTGCTTGTTTTACATAATTAATGAATCTCATTTGCCAATTGTATAATTGTCTATAGAATTACAAATTTAATAAGTTTATCTTTGCCATATTTTCTTGAAGTTGTCAGTTGTTCAATCAATCGGTTGCATTTTAAAATGTATCTATTTGCATCAGCTGCGCATACACTTGTCGGCACGTTTTGCTTATTATGCAAATAAGACAAGCCTACTTGAAATAGATTTTTTTTTTTACAACACTGTTATAAAAAAGTTGTATAAACTGAGCTGCATCAATGTGGCGCTCTACAAATTTAGGTACATAAAATGCATTTGCAAATTGCAGTAGCACGATCAGATTGTGATTTTTTTTTTTTTTATAGAATATAAGTTATATACTCGTATTGCATACATTATTGTATCTGTATATCTAAGTATTTAATAAAGTAATGCTGATATATTTATATCGTACTTAAAAAGATGTTTAACCAAGTTCAGATAAGTCATAGGGTGTCTCAGGATTTACGCCGGATTTGTTTTTTAAATAAAAAACTGTTGTATATACGCGCTCTTTTTGTGAAATTTTTCATAAGCGTTTTGCATAAATGTTGCGGTATTTCATTGATGCAGCGTGTAATTTCTGTGACTTCAAAAAAAACCCAAAGAAAAAAGGCATCCAAAGGTATAGGCGTCAGATCACATGATCTAGGCGGCAAATTCTGTTCACCAAAACGCGAGAGGACAAGAACGGAAAATTACTGCTGCAGTAATTGAATTGTTTCTCGTGCTGTATGGCATGTGGCACCGTCTTGTTGAAACCACATGTACTCCACATCAATATCTTCAATTTTCGGCAAAAAAAAAAAAAAAAAACTGGTTAACATTTCACGATAACGAACACCATTCACGGTTTTTTGTTTGACCTGCCGCATTTTCGAAGAAAAATGGACCGATGATGCCTCCAGCCCAAAATTCACACCAAACAGTGACACGCTGTGGACGCATTTGTTTCTCATAAACCACTGAGCCCCAAATGCGACAATTTTGCCTGTTAACTAAGCCATTGAGATAAAAATGAGCCAAAATCGTCATTTTTTTTGAGGTTTTTTAACAATGCCCGCTGAGCTATTTACCCGATGTGTTATTCCATACATAACCTCATGATGTCTACTTTAGGTTTCAATAAAAGTTTCATAAATTAAAAAAAAAAAAACAACAGTTTTTTATTTAAAAATCAAAACCGGCGCAAATCCTGAGACACCCTCTATAAGCAAAGCTCAAGTCTATACTCTTAGTCATTAGCGGTATTCAGTTGCAATGAAAATCGTATTAATGCCGAAGAAATGAAATATTTTTATATGAAATTTTATGAAATTTACTAGGTACCTACTTTTATCCATAAAATCTATATTTTGAATAGCAGCTATATGATGTCTAACAAAAGTTATAAACAAACTTAATGCAAAACACAGAAATCTGTTTAGGAAACAGCCACAGAATCTCATCAGTAGTCTTATGACTATAACTTACAACTGATTTCCTTGCTATTAGTGTTAAGAAAGCCAAGTTAATTTATTAGTGTTAAGAAAGCCAATAATTTTTAAAACAAGACCTAAATAATCATTATTTAAGATTATACAAAAACAAACTCAATGCAAAAACTGACCATCTGTACAGCAGAGTCTCGGAGTTTCAGCCACGAATTCTGCAACAGCAGTTCTTTGTTTGCTGCCTCTTCTCACTCTTGATTTGCCTAACAATACAATTCAGTATGAAAGATTTATGTATCAAAATGTACTAAAATGTAACAATGAAAATCAAACAGAACATAAAAGAGATGTTTAAAAAGCTAAAGAAGAAGAAGAAGTTTCCTGGGATCGACAGAATTGATAATCTATGTCTAAAAGCACTCCCACCGAAAGGAGTAAGATTTCTTACTTGCGTAGTTAATAAATGCTTAGAGCTCTGGTACTTTCCCCCAACTTGGAAATCTGCAAAGGTTGTGCCCATTGCGAAACAAAACAAGCCTGCTGAGTTGCTCTCCTCATACAGGCCCCATAGTCTGCAGCATAATCTTGGAAAAAGTGATTCAGGACAAACTAACCCATTTCTTTGAAACTAACAGTATCCTTCTATGTCAACAAATTGCTTTTCGCAGAGTACACCACTCAGTGCAGCCGCTAATTAGAATTAAAAAAATTATGCAGAGCAATTTGTCTAGGTCCAAATCAACTGGCATAGTACTGTTAGATATTAAAGCCGCCTTTGACTCTAAAATGTTGTGCTTTAATTTTTCCCCAGCGCTCATAAAGATAATTCAATGTTTCCAAGAAAACCGTTCCTTTGTCGTCCACTTAGGAAAAGCTTCGTCAACGACAGTAA
Source organism: Leucophenga montana (assembly GCA_035044765.1). Taxonomy (NCBI): domain Eukaryota; kingdom Metazoa; phylum Arthropoda; class Insecta; order Diptera; family Drosophilidae; genus Leucophenga; species Leucophenga montana. The sequence continues at coordinate 2,073,140 of JAWNNQ010001301.1, forward strand.
ATATCACTGCAGATTGCCCGCAAGGCTCCTGCCTTTCGCCTATACTGTATAATATATATACAGCCGACTTCCCAGCATTACCCCACTGCACCACGTCGATTTTTGCGGTTGACACAGCTATCCTTGGCTCTGGGTTTCTTTCTGAAGAAATAACTAATAACCTTCAAGTGGAAAATTTTGGCAAACCAAGAAAAGACAATAGCCATATTTTTTACCCAAAAACGCAAAGACATCTATGTCCCCACAGCGGATATCAGATTAGGGATCGTAAATGTAAAGTGGGAAGCGAATGTCAAATACTTGGGCATCACTCTGGACAAGAGACTTAAATTTAAGGACCATATAAGCGACACAAACAAAAAACTAAAAGCTGTGGTTTGCTCTCTTTACCGTTTTATAAACAGAAAGTCGAGGTTAAACTTAGAAAACAAAATGTTCCTGTTCAGGTCTATTTACCAATCGGTAACTTTTGACGGTGCACCAGTATGATCAGATATAGTCAAGTGTCACATAAACCAGCTGCAAATCAGTCAAAACAAAATCTTGAAACTTATCCACAATCTCGCCTGGCATCAATCTACGGCCGAAATGGTAACTACTAGGTTATCGCGACATTGCAAAATTTCATTCCTTTTTGTACAGTGAACTAGTTCATTTATTTTAGTTCATGAGCCAGAGTCATTGTGCAGAAAGATGTTTTCACAGAAGGGGGAACAGAGGAGGATACGTTCTGTCAGACAATATAAGGCACTTCTGTCATCAATGATATACTCCCGCCAAGTTTGTTCTGCACGTTTAAGCGACATTGGTCGAAATTTGTATTACACTGCGTTCAAGTAGCACATAAGAGTAATGTACGGGCAGGCTGTGAGTAGCTCTCAGAAAACTAATCTAATCGGTGTGGAACTAACAGACCAAAAGCAGAGAAGTTTAAAAATGTGTAGATGTTAAATTTGGGAAGATTGTTTCTCATTACACTAAGAACTAAGCATTAGGGCGGCGTTATATTAACTGCGAAGTTAGAATATTATTTTCAACCACATATTCCCTTGATAAGTTATATATATATTTATATATATATTTTTTGAAAATTGTTTAAATATTGTAGACTTTAACCATGTTATAGACTTTAACCATCTTGACACGCAAAGGACATGTTATAATTTGCAAGCAGTTTATGCAGTTACAGAGTCTAAAAACGGTCGTGATGATTTAAACGATGATCCAAGAGCTGGACGACCCGAAGCAACTAATCGTACTGAGTTAGTGAAAAAAGTAAGTAAAATTATCGCTATCGATGCAAAATTTCACTGTGAGAATGCTGGCAGAAGAATTAAATGCATCTTACTGATTGAAATGACTAAAAAGTTCGACCGTGGTGCTTCAAAAGACGTGTATAAAATCGTGACAGGTGACGAATCATGGATATATGCGTATGAGCCGGAAACAAAACAGCAATCGACCGTGTGGGTATTTAAAAGACGAGCCAAAGCCAACAAAAGCTGTTCGTGGAAGAAGCACAACGAAGCAAATGATCGCCTGTTTCTTCGGCCGAATGGGTCATGTGGCCAGTGTTCCGATTGAGCAACGTAGGATGGTCAATTCTGAGTGGTACACGACCATTTGTTTGCCGGAAGTCTGCGGAGAAATTCGTAAAACCAACCGCCAAAGACGAATCCATCTCCATCATGACAATGCGAGCTCTCATACATCTCGTCAAACAAGTACATTTTTGAGCAGTCAAAACAACGAATTAATGACTCATTTTCCGTACAGCTCTGATTTGACACCCAATGACTTCTTCTTGTTCCCGAGTAGCAAAAGTAAACTGCGTGGTCAACGATTTACGTGCGCCGCAGAAGCAGTTGAAGCGTTCAAAAACCATGTTTTGGAGGTGTCTCAAGTGGAATGGAAAAACTGCTATGACAAATGGTTTGAACGAATGCAAAAGTTTATTGATCATCAAGGGGAATATTTTGAAAAACAATAAAGCCATTTTCATTTAAAAATGTTTGTTATTATTTGCTCTGCCCGAAATATAAATAGTACCCCTTGTACCATGCTTATTTTATAACTAAAATGTTCGTGTATTTTTAGATCACACCGTGTAAAATGGTAATTCTACAGTTCTGGTTGGTTTCATAACTGTTTTTTTTATATTTCGGTCTTGCTTTAAATATATCTCATTTAGTTAAGCCGAAATTAAAGATTCTTAGGAAACAAAAAAAAGTCTATACGATTTTCTTGGGAGTTTTGAAAAAAAACATAGGGATCATAAGGATTTGTACTTCGACTAAAGTAAATCTTCTGTATCTAAACGGATCATAAACTTGATATTCAGGCAAAAGAAAAATGTAAATGACAGAGATGAAGAAAATATGCTTGAACATTTTCACTCTGACAAGGAAATAATAATTTAAAATTGATAAGGTGTGTGCAGTTTAATACACTGCGGAGTGCCATGCTTGGCACACACATCAAGCCTTTAAGCACCTTTCAAATATCTAAAACAATTATTACACAAATTGAGATAAATCCCTATAATAGATTGCAGATACAACATTGTTTTCAATTGCAATATCAACTGAATATGCTAAATTAATAAGTTTAATCGCCGATAATTAGGCAATTATTGTTATTACATACGAAATGTAAACTTATCAGAGAGCAAATGTTTATTTATCGTAAGAACACAAGTTAACATTAAAAATGTAAACCACAACTTGCTGAGATATGAGAGGCAAGTGCAGCACGCCATATTGAAAAGTAGGAAGTGGTACTACATTTTAAAGTATCTACGAGAAGTAATTATGTTGTGCAGCACATTAGATACATAAATGTAAATGATACTAGCACGATAGCACTTATCACACAGAAACAAAAGTTTAACACTGTTAGAACTCACTTAAAAAAGTGCTTTTGGTGTTTTATTTTTTTATTTTAGCAATATTTTAACTCAATTTAAAACTTCTATTAAGTTGTCAACAGACATGTCAACGAACTTGTATATCACAGTAAATTCTATACAATTAACTTTTATATAAAAATTTCTGAAAAACGTGCACAAACGCGAGCTCAAACGCCTTTACGATTTTTTATTATTATTATTATTTTTGTTTTTAATACTAAAACAAAAAACCGGCAAGCGCATTTACGTGTATCTGAGAAATTTTTCGTTTAGAGTTATGTATGCCAAAGATTTGTAGCTCAAAGATTTGTATCTCGATCGATCGTTTCACAGTTTTTTGCGTTGCAGTTCAAATTTCAGACTGAACGCGCGCGAATGTTTATGGCAATTAAAAGTGTTGCCACTTTCAATTGTAGCCAAGTTAACTAAAATATATATATATATATAAATATCTATATAATAAGTTAATACAATTGAAGACGACAGCCGACAGAGACGCGATGCCTTGTCTCAGACGATGATGGTGGTTTTGGAGCGGCGGCGGAACGCTTAACAGTTGGGGTTGACTCGACTTCATTCGCTCGCTCGCTTGCTCGCTCGCTTGCTCGTTCATTCGCTTGCCTGTCTAACTGAGCTGTCTATCTTGACAGCGCCGGCACAAAAAAAAAAGCAGAAAAAAAAAATAAAGATTGCTACCGCAGTCGCCGCTGCTGCCGCCACCAACGACGACTCTTGATGACTATGACGCCGCTGACGTCGCCGCCGATGCTGCCTTTTCGAATACAAGTTGACGTTGTTGTTGACTTGACGACATCGAAATGTTACCGCGAGAAAAAGCACACACACACACACACACACACACACACATACACACATTTTATAAATTGTATAAATAATTTATTTAAGTAAAACAAAAACATTGTAGCCTGTCTGACTTGATTCGTCTCAACTCGTCGTGCTTCGATATGAATCGATTTAGTTTATAAAGTAATATTGACGTAGTTTGATAATATTTCAAATAAGAAAAAAAGATACATGCAAATTAGTTCAAAAACATCAAAGATATAACCGGAAATGTTTTCTGGCATATAACTATGCAGTGACAGGAATGCACTGGAACTCAGTGCGTTATTCTGGAATTTGATATTGAATGCAATCAAATTTTTTAATAACAAAGCAAATAAGCTTCGTTTCTACCGAAACTAACTTTAATACTCTTTAGATGCAGTTAATAGAATAAACACTTCATTCCGTATAACAAATAAATTTTACCTACAAAAATGGAAAAGTTAGCTGTGTACGGTTTTGCTTTTGTCGCGTATCGGGCTGATTCCGATTCGTATACACGACATTCGTATAACGGGTGTTTTTTTTTTTTGACGTGTGGTTTTCAAACTGGCAACACAGTTTTCGGCAGCTTTTTTTTTTGCAGCTGTCACTTGATTTATGTTCAGTTTGGTTTGCCATTTCATAATGAATAGACTTACTCCGGAAATAGACTTACGTTTGCAAATCGTGCAAATTTATTACCAAAAAGGAGATGGCCACCGATCCCGATTTTCACAAGAAAATTTTGTTCAGCTATGAAGCTAACTTTTTGTTGGATGGGTACTTTAATAAACAAAATTGTCGCATTTGGAGTAATGATAATCCACAAGCCATTTTTGAGACGCCGTTACATCCTCAAAAAGTCACTGCTTGGTGTGCTCTATGGGCAGAGGGAATAATTGGTACATATTTCTTCAAAAATGAAGCCGGCCATAAGCCGCAGATAAGTCCGAGACGATTGACGCCTTGGAAGAGAATATTCGGGGCGTTATTGCTGACATACGGCCCCAATTGCTGCAAAAAGTGGTCGAAAATTAGGCCTCTCGGCTGGAATTTTTTCGAGCCAGCCGCAGCGCCCACTGGCCCGAAATCATTTTTAAAACGTAATGCCAAAACCTTAACTTTATAATAAAGCTAAATTCTTGGCCACAACATTAAATTATATGCTTTTTATTTCTTCTTGAAAACCACACGTCTAAAAATGAACACCCTATACAAGCCATAGTAAAAATCAAAATATAAAGTCGATTTTAGTTAGTTTCAGTTATCGCTTCAGTGTCAACAATTAAAAATTTAGTGCTGCTACTAAAAAGTCTGGGATTTTTATGTGAATTTTGATGCATGTCGTGTTTATCATTGTGAATGTTCAAAAATGCATGTGAATAAAACATTTTTAAATGAATTGTCAAAAATCAAGAATAAGAAAATCAAATATAAAGGTAAAATTTAGTACATTGTGCGCTTCTCTCTTTACTAAATTTAATATCGACTTTTTCGAAAAAGTTTATACTAAAAGTGTATTAGACGCTCGGGTAGCGTAGATCGAAATTGGATGTAAGAACTCATGCGTTTACTTCACAAAAGTGATCTCTCATTTGATCTAAGCCAGCTGTGACACTTTAGTTTGTTCTATGAAGTGTGGCCCGTTCCAGCTGTTTCGAATCGTCAATCCTTTGGTTTCCACAGGATGGCATTACTTGGCACTTGCCATACTACTGGAGCAACCATCGGCTTATTGAGGGAAGAATTTGACGACAACATAATCTTCAGAAACCGTTAGCTGATACTGTTGTGCTGTTTTCTGTGAGGATACTTGATATGGTTGGTCTTTGCGAAAGAGTCAGCATCTAAAAAAGTCTTGGTATTAGGATAAAAATAATCCACTAAATATATCTTGATAGAAAAACAGAGAGATAGATGGGCGTATCGAGTTGCGCTCGTCTCGTCGTGCTTTTCAAAAATGTTTATACTATATGGGGTCTATGATGTCTCCTTTAATACATTATAATATTTCTGATAAACGGTAAATACTACTTCATACTATAATGGTGTAAAAAAATCGAAATTCAGTAAGTTTCGTAATCAACACAGTCGGATTAAACTAACTTGGAATGGATATTTAATCTTATATTAACTTAAAACTCTGAATGCAGAGTTTAAATGAAGTCTATATATGTCGAAATAGGTCTGCTAAGTATTCAATTTATATCGGAAAAGAAATTGAAGATAGTTTACATTACATCACTTTTCCTTTAAACGGTTAAAGGGTAATACAATTTAGAAAAAAAAACTAAGTGTAATAACATTTCGGTGCGTCCGAAGTTATAGATATTTTTTTGTTTTACAATATTACAATATAAAAATAAATAACTGAAAATGTTTAATCATCAAACTTTCATTGTAATGTACTAAAATCTACTTGCTTGAAATAGTTTCATGCCAATCCAATTAGTAGAAGTGGTCTATAATTAAGTTCCAAGATTTGAAAATAAAAAAACTATCAAACATTGGAGGCTATATATAGTAGCTATACGAAGGGACTAACAAAAGTCAGGTTAGTTGTTCGCATTTTATATATATTTTTAAAAAATCCAAAAATGTTTGATGCTTCGTAATTGTCTTATGACATTTCAATGTTTTACTTCAAGAAGATCGATCAGCATGGAGACACAGTAAAACTATTCATACACCATCTCTTCAAACTGTTTCTAAGACTCCAGAATGAACCTTTTTTCTGTAGAAGAGGAGCGTAGAAAAGGTAAGCCAACATCTTTGACAGGCGAGACCAAATATAGGCTTCGTAAAAGCTAGAGTGGACGAAAATCTTTGATTGACACAAGAAATGTTTGCTGAGAAACTGGGATATAATGAAAAAACTGCAAAAAAAAAAAGAGGAACTAAGTCAGTACGTTTTACATTAAGATAAGGCGCCAGCGTCAAAACTAGAAACTTTATCTGACACCCAAGAAATCATATTCTCCAAAACTGGCACCTTGTGATTTCCGATTATTTCCAAAAAACTAAAAAAAAACAACTATTTGTGGGGAAAAGTCTTCAGTAGCAAAGCGGAGATAATCGATGCAGTTACTGTAGAAATTGAAAAACTAGAAAAGCACGTTTTTTAGAAGTGTTTTGCCAGAAGGATCTTAAGACTAAAGAAATGGATTGAAATTAAAGGTTATTATGTAGAGCAGATAAAAATAATGAAGCTGAAAAATGTAAAATTAAAAACATTTTTGGCTGCGTTTTTTTTTCACCAAAATAAATAGGCAAGAGCAAAACGTTGCTGTTCCTCTTTTAAACATTTCGCTTGATTTATGTTATTGGAAAGGTTGTGAAGAGGAGTTAGGACGAATGTAATTTTTTTTTTCTTAAGTATGTATGGCATGTATGGTAGTTAAAAACCAAGTAACATAATGGTTAGTTTGGTAAAAATATGACATTAAAAATGCTTAAAGATATTGCAACATTTAAACAGATCAAATGTAACTGAATTGTTTTGTATTGTCGCTATAATGGTTGAATTTCAACCACAAGGCAGACACTAGTTTAAATAAAAGCTTAATAATAAAATACGTACCATTTCGCACTGCCAATTGAATCCAACTGCTTTTGAGAGTACCTTCTTCTCAAGGTTTTATAAGATAAGAATTTTATGATACGCATCGTACAGCTGTTTTATTGAGTTGTATCAGTCTCCATGATTACGCAGCAGTTGCATTCCTGAAGCGCTTTTTTCGTTTTACAAATACTACGAGTATAAGCAAAACAGATTGAAGCTTGAACAATTGAATGCATGGTTTTTTATTTGATTGTGTTCAAAGACTCTGCTACAATTCTATATTAACTACCAACTACAATCAAACAAACAGATGGTATTCCATCATTTGACATAAATAAGCGCTACTGAATTTATCAAACAATACAATAAATAATAATTTTATACTCACAACAAGTCACTAAATTAATGACACTTGTAAAATTAATCCCATAAGAATAGCTTATCAGAAATTGTTTGAATTTTAAGAATTTATGCTTGTCAAGATAATTCGAAAACGCTTCAGATTTCAGTTTTGATACTCGTACAAATATAAATAAATCTAGCCTAGCACTCAAGAAACTCTGGGAATAACCACAGAATAATTATTTCTATAACAGAGTATAAAACAAAATCTTATCATTAACCATACTGAAAAGCTTTGATATCAGCTACTGTTTAAATTTGTGTGTCAAGAAATGAAGTATAGAACATTTGAGCACAAGTTTGAGGTTGGTATCTAAACAAAAGAGATGCAGTAGCTATAACCTTTAAGCAAAAAATGCTTTAACTGTGACCCAAATGGAATATGAATAGTAATATAGCTAATGTCAGACGGGCATATAATTTTAATTTAATTCAAAATGGCCAACAGGACTTTTTGTTGTCAAGTAGGGTTATTAGGTTAGGCCGGTAAAGCCCTTGATACAGATATTGATATATTGAAAGCGATGTATTTCCAAATAGTCCAAATAGGTTTATAAAAGAGTTTTAAAGAAGCACGTTGAAGTCCAGACTTAAGGGAGAGTGCGAATTAATGAGCTTTAAGTTTGATATGTGTTTTCTTAGCTCCGATAAGTTTGCGGTAAGCGAGTCGTCTTTCAAGGTATATACCAAGTTTTATATACCAAGATTTATATACCAAGTTTTATATAGCAAGATTTATATACCGAGGTTTATTTTAATACAAATACCATTTAATTTTTTCAGAAACTGTCAACGTCAAATAAGAATATAGTCAGTCAAGGTTTACATTTTTAGCATGACGAAATTAAGAGTTAAGAGCTACTACCGAAATTATGAGTCGGCGGTCGCAACAATTTTCGATTCAATCTATCCTCCGGCATGAAATCCACACCACGTGGTCACTTTTTGTGGATGCTATAGCGTCTCTTGAAGCACATGTGGGTCCATTAAGCGAGAAATGAACTGTAACAATAAAGATGATTTTTCTTAAAAGTTGCGCTCTTAAAGTAGCGAACACCGATTCAGAATTTCGGTCGTAATCTTTTAAAATAATCTGTTCGTTCTTCAACTTCAACATGATAAAAATGTAAGCCTTGGTTCACGGAATTAAGGAATTTTATGGATGAAAAAGTTCTCTAGACGACCCTTCACAATAATAAATCGATCGCAATGAACGATTTCCGTTTGGGTAAGAAATTAAATATTTTAGAGTGCAGAAAATCTCCAAAAATTCGCTACAGTTTTATGACTGCTGACTGCTTTCTAAAATAACAAACAAACAAAACTGCAAAATCCTATCTACATAAACTTAAAATTCGTAATCAGTTTATGATTCAATTCTTTGAATACAGATTGAGTTATAGAAGTAGTTAATCAGTTTTCTTTATGGAATACTTGTAGTGTTTAAATATAAACGTTTATATTAGTTTTATATCTCTTTGAAGGTCGCTGAATCCGAAGTTCATGCTAACCCTGTCAGGTTTTTGACATAAATCCCAATACTGAGTTCGATAAGAATTTTTGCTAAGGAAATTGTAAATTATTACTGCTTTCTATGTCAAACAAACAAAAAACAGTGTTCGCAAATCAACATGAAATAATATAATCAGATATTTTATTTCACACATATTGATTTTTCTTTGGTTTTTTTCTGACGGAAATGTAGAAGGTCACACTGTTTTTGAGTATGTAAAGTATTTTTGTTATCTGAGTACTCTATGAAAAATTGATTGTTTTTTTGACAGCGTTTTATTATATGAAGTTTTTTCGGTATCAAAAATTTTCAACGATCTTGAACTTTAACATAAAGTCTTCACGGCCACTGACTGTTGCTCCTTTAGTACCCTTGTCGTTGGTGCCGTTGCTGCCAAGCTGCCGTTGCTGGCGTTGCCGGCGTTGCTGGCGTTGCCGGCGTTGCGGGAGTTGCTGGCGTAGCTGGCGTCGCTGGCGTTGCTGCCGTTGCTGGCGTTGCTGCCGTTGCTGCTGTTGCTGCTGTTGCTGCTGTTGCTGCTGTTGCTGCTGTTGCTGCTGTTGCTGCTGTTGCTGCTGTTGCTGCTGTTGCTGCTGTTGCTGCTGTTGCTGCTGTTGCTGCTGTTGCTGCTGTTGCTGCTGTTGCTGCTGTTGCTGCTGTTGCTGCTGTTGCTGCTGTTGCTGCTGTTGCTGCCGTTGCTGCCGTTGCTGCAGTTGCTGCCGTTGCTGCAGTTGCTGCTGTTGCTGCTGTTGCTGCTGTTGCTGCTGTAGCTGCTGTTGCTGCTGTTGCTGCTGTTGCTGCTGTTGCTGCTGTTGCTGCTGTTGCTGCTGTTGCTGCTGTTGCTGCTGTTGCTGCCGTTGCTGCCCTTCCTGCTGTTGCTGCCCTTGCTGCCGGTGCTGCAGGTGCTGCCGGTGCTGCAGGTGCGGCCGGGGCTGCAGGTGCTGCAGGTGCCGCCGGGGCTGCAGGTGCTGCAGGTGGTGCCGGTGCTGCCGTTGGTACCAGAGCAAGAAGCACCGCCAAACTTAAAAACGTTATTATTCCGCAGTTACTCATTTTTTAAGCGTTAACTGGATTACGTTCAAACTGTGAGTGTTCCAAATGTTAGTGTAGCTAAAAGTATTTATAGTAAATTTTCTCTCTTAATTGTTGTAGTAATCTACTGATAGTTGGCAATAATATTATTTCCATTAAATATTTGCATGACAGGTATTTCTGCTGTGTTACTATATCATTTTCAATATTAATTTGTTTACAATAGAATGAATGTTGTTTTAAAACAAATATTATGAATTCTTTACTTTTTGTGGAACGTTTTAATAGACACATCGCAGATCCTACAAATTGTAATATCTGATATGCGATTTTAATTTTCCCCCAATGCTTAGGACCCCCGCAAACAATTTAAGGCCCATGAATTACCGATAGGCACCTGGAATGTCCTGTCCCTAAACAAGGCTGGTGCAAATATCCAGCTGGTTGATGTCTTCGACAAATTCAAGGCTGACAACACCGCAACTCAGGAAATGCGATGGATAGGACAGAGCTGCTAAAAACAGGCATCCTGCGACATCTGTTATAGTTGCCATGCGACTCGAACTGACGACTGCAACCTTCTTTGTTTTTAATTAGCTGTTGTGCAAGGGCTACTACAACAAAAACAGAAATGTGCAGTTGAATTGTTAAAAATGGCATAAGAACCCGAAGTCCATTTATGCCATTGCATTATGTTTCTAGTATGTGTCTGGCTGTGAAAAGTTTTTGAAGTTATGTCAAATACCAGACGTGAACTACGAATTCGGTTTCAGCTACTTCAAAATTATAAAAAACTTGGTCCGACCCCGGGTAAGAATTTTTTATGTATTTATGTACTGCAAGCAAAAAAGGTAAGCGACAAAAAATAAATTTTTCAGAAGATGTGGTTTTGATACTAAGTATTCACACATACAAAAGAAAAAGTCGACTTTAGTTAGTTTCAGCTATCACTTATATACTTTTGATCAGTTCGACGAGACAAGTTGATTTAGCCATGTCCTTCTCTCTGTCTGTTCTGAAGTTGTTGCGCATTTCTTCTTAAGATATCCGGTTGTAAGTTGACAAAGTGATTTCTCTTATTTGTAGTTTAATGGAGTATCAAAATTGAATATTTTTGGTGGTAGCTCCAATATAAAACTTTCGTATTACAATAAATACAGAGTGTCTCAAAAGAAAGTTCACATTTAAAAAATCGTTAGAAAAAGTAAGTAGTTTATTGAACAAATTTTTATTACATATTAAAATACACAATTTAGGAATTTACTTCTTAAAAATGATATTATCCAAATGTAAACCGTTGCGTTCACGGCATTCATTTAATCGAGCACTAAAATTTCCTAAGACGGCTCGGCAGGTATTCTCCGTGATGGCTGCCATTTAGTGACGGATATTTCCTCCATAGGGATTAAATCGGGACTTTGTTCCAGCGTTGAACCGGTCTCTACTAACTTCTCGACCCAATTTCCAATGAGTCGAGAGCTTGGCGCGTCATTTAAATGATGAACATGTCGAATACTGCAGAATGCGCTACAGTCGCTGAATTACCGTTTTGCACGGTCCACTCCCGAGAAACGCTCCATAGCGACTAAATTCCCAAAAGCTAGTTTACCGATTGACATACCCCCGCGCCCCACGGATTAGTTGCGATCACGCAATCAGCAAATCAAATGTGAACTTTCTTTTGAGACACCCTGTACAACAAAGACACACATCACCTATTTGTCAATTATAAGGCCGCTTTCGCACGAAGTTTTTCAACGCCCTACCTGAACTTGGTATCCCAGTTCGTCTTTGCGTTATGACGCTATCACCCAAAGCGTCGTCAAAGTCCGTACCATTTGATACCAAAAGAGTTTACAGGCAGGGTGATGTTTTATCGTGCAACTTTTTCAATATCTTGATGGAGTACATCCTACAACAATGCCGATACGTAGAACGGTCGGGTACGATCTTCCGAAGAAAGTGATGCTACATGCATATGCTGATGAAATACACATCATCAACAAGACAAAGTACTTGGTGTCCACACGTAGACCATCAGCACGTCTTGGACGGTCTGTGAGTATGGTGATTTTCAACTTCAATATTGTAGAAAACTTCGTCTATCTGGGAGCAGCAATTACAAGAGACAACAACGTTAGCCGAGAGATCAGACGATGAATCACGCTTGTAAATCGCTGCTACTTTCAGCTCAGCAAGCAAATTAGAAGCAGAGCCCTCTCTCGAACTACAAAGATAAAAACCTATGTCACTGATAATCTCGGTACTGCTGTATGACGCAGAAACACGGACCCTGACTTCAACGGATACAGCGTCTTTAGGAGAGAAAGATTCTACGTAGGATTTTTGGTCCCCTTAGAGTTGGTTTCGAGTTTATGACCCGTATGAACCACGAGCTGTATGAGCTGTATGCTTATTTTGACATAGTCCAGCTGATTAAATTCCACTGGGCTGGAAGTATATAAGTATACACCCTATGTATACTGTAATGTTGCTCACCGTACTATATATATATATATATATAAGAAAAAAACCTACTAAAGTAGTAGTCGATGTTGTTGAACAGTACGAGTATATCCGTAGAGAATTTATTGTTTTTCACATTTTGGTATTTTTTGAATAGTATCAAAAAATCAAATACAATATGAAAATCTGTCTGATTCGCCTGATTATTTAGTGGTAAGTGATGTTGCTGTGTTAGTTTGCCATGGTGTAAATTTTTTGGTGGATTCGATTACTGTTCTGATTCGCCTGATTATTTAGTGGTAAGTAATGTTGCTGTGTTAGTTTGCCATGGTGTAAATATTGTTTCTGGGGGATTCGATAACTTTGTCTGTTGCTCCTTTAGTACCCTTGTTGTTGGTGCCTTTGCTGCCATGCTGGCGTTGCAGCCGTTGCTGCTGTTGCTGCCGTGGCTGCCGTTGCTGCTGTTGCTGCCGTTGCTGCTGTTGCTGCTGTTGCTGCTGTTGCTGCTGTTGCTGCTGTTGCTGCCGTTGCTGCCCTTGCTGCCCTTGCTGCCGTTGCTGCCGTTGCTGCCGTTGCTGCCGTTGCTGCTGTTGCTGCCGTTGCTGCCGTTGCTGCCGTTGCTGCCCTTGCTGCCCTTGCTGCCCTTGCTGGAGTTGCTGGCGTTGCTGCCGTTGCTGCAGTTGCTGCCGTTGCTGCCCTTGCTGCCCTTGCTGGCGTTGCTGCCGTTGCTGCCGTTGCTGCAGTTGCTGCCGTTGCTGCCGTTGCTGCAGTTGCTGCCGTTGCTGCCCTTGCTGCCCTTGCTGCTCTTGCTGGCGTTGCTGCCGTTGCTGCAGTGGCTGCAGTGGCTGCCGTGGCTGCCGTGGCTGCCCTTGCTGCCCTTGCTGCCGTTGCTGCCGTTGCTGCAGTTGCTGCAGTGGCTGCCCTTGCTGCTCTTGCTGGCGTTGCTGGCGTTGCTGGCGTTGCTGCCGTTGCTGCCGTTGCTGCAGTGGCTGCCCTTGCTGCCCTTGCTGCCCTTGCTGCCGGTGCTGCCTTTGCTGCCGGTGCTGCCGGTGCTGCAGGTGCAGCCGGTGCTGCCGGGGCTGCAGGTGCTGCCGGTACTGCCGTTGGTACCAGAGCAAGAAGCACCGCCAAACTTAAAAACGTTATTATTCCGCAGTTACTCATTTTTTAAGCGTTAAATGGATTACGTTCAAACTGTGAGTGTTCCAAATGTTAGTGTAGCTAAAAGTATTTATAGTAAATTTTCGGTCTTAATTGTTGTAGTAATCTACTGATAGTTGGCAATAATATTATTTCCATTAAATATTTGCATGACAGGTATTTCTGCTGTGTTACTATATCATTTTCAATATTAATTTGTTTACAATAGAATGAATGTTGTTTTAAAACAAATATTATGAATTCTTTACTTTTTGTGGAACGTTTTAATAGACACATCGCAGATCCTACAAATTATAATATCAGATATGTGATTTATCTCGATCCAATTTCGATGCCATTTTAATTTTTTTTTTTTTTTTTGGTGTTCTGTTAAATTTTCTTTAAGTGTCTCCTCATGTTCCTGGATCAGATTTAAAAAAACTACAGAACTTTTTTTTTGTAAGTTGCACCATCTTGAATTTATAGCTGGGACGCATCCTTCTTGAAGCTATCTGTCTGGCCGTCCTTGTGACATGCCCTCATTTAGGTATAGCCTGCATGCATAATTTCATCACACTTTTGCGTTTTTGTTCCATAAACAGTTTTTTTTATTACAGTCAACTTGGCTCTAAGTAAGTGCGAATGTATGTAACATGCATAAGGAGGCGTGGTAAATCCCACAAAGTATATACATTTTTGAACAGCATCGGCATCAATTTAGCTATGTCCGTCCGTCCTTCCGTCTGAATATATAAACATTTAGATTCTCCTTGACTATACGCAGATGTCTTATATTAAATTTTATAGATGCCACACCCACCGCTCCTGCAATTCGGGATCGAATCGGATTCGGGCATCGTTTTGATATTCGGTACGTAAAATAAGTGCGTGATTTTGTAACATTTATATTATTGTGTTTTAAATTTATATTTTCATATATAATTTATACCATTGTTACAATTGATTGCATTGTTTTTCTCTCTGAGAACACTGTGCGAATCGATTGGGTTATTCACAAAAATGTAACAACAGATGCCATTTGGCTAATCTCTTTTACATTCCTATGTTTTAAACCCCCCACTTCATCTTTTAAAAATTAGCCAATTGAAATGACTCTCCCATGTGGAATCTAAACGCATACTATATTCTGAGTATGTGAATTAATTGCGCGCATATGAGACTATTGTGAGAAGGGAATCACTCCCCTTAATTAGGGGTTTGTGAAGACATGTGAAGACACAAAGGAAGCCTCGGATACAAACCCCCAATGATGACGACCCCCGCAAACAATTTAAGGCCCATGAATTACCGATATGCACCTGGAATGTCCTGTCGCTAAACGAGGCTGGTGCAGATATCCAGCTGGTTGCTGTCTTCGACAAATTCAAGGCTGACATCGCCGCAACTCAGGAAATGCGATGGATAGGACAGGGCTGCTCAAAACAGGCATCCTGCGACATCTTTTATAGTTTCCATGCGAAGAAGCGCAAATTTGTATGCGTTTGCGTGGCTAGTAGGAAACTACGAGGTCTTGTCACCAGTTGCACATCTGTGGACGAGCGCCTGGCTCTTGTAGAGCCACCGGATTATAAGGAGGTAGACTCAGTATTTAAAAAGCTGAAGAATAACAAAGCGGCAGGCTCCGATGAGCTGCATGCAGCTGAGTTATTCAAGACCGTTGGCAAAGAGTTGGTAAGGCGTATGCACCATCTCTTATGCAAAATATGGTCCGATGAAAGCATCTTTCAAGAAAGGAGATTCCGCTGTCTGCGCGAACTACCGGGGAATAAGTGTCCTTTCAATGGGATACAAAATTCTGTTCCACGTACTGTGTAAACGGCTGCAGTCATACACGAATGCACTGATAGGCCAGTATCAGTGTAGTTTCAGACCAAAGAGATTGACCAGTGACCAAATTTTCACTTTGCGCCCCATGAGGACAATACAGACACACACACTACCAATTTGTCAATTGTCGATAAGGCCGATTTCGACACGCCGATAAGAACGAAGTTCTTCAACGCCCTATCTGAACTTGGTATCCCAGCAAAGTATCATTCGTCTTTTCAAGATGACGCTATCACACACCCAAAGCGTCGTCAGAGTAGGAAAGAACATCTCCGAACCCTTTGATACCAAGAGAGGTTTCAGACAGGGTGATGCTTTATCGTGCGACTCTTTTAATTTTTTGATAGAATACATCCTACGCCACTGCCCATATGTAGAAAGGTCGGACACGATCTTCCATAAGGAAGTGATGCTACTCGCATATGCCGATGATATTGACATCATCGGCACCAACGAACGGCGAGTTACCAGGGCGTACTCGGAGATTGAGAAACCGTCACGTCGCATAGGCATAGCGTTGAACGAGGAAAACTTCGTCTATTTGGGAACAGAAATTACAAGCGACAACAATGTTAGCCGAGAGATCAGACGAAGAATCACGCTTGCTAATCGCTGCTACTTTGGGCTCAGATAGACGGTTGTAGAGCCACCTTAGTATGTACGTAAGTATAATAATTTTCAGCGCAATTATACAAAATTAATAATTTAGAGATTAAAGTGCGTAGTTCCAATTGAGATACACTCTTACATGTATTTCTGATTTCTAAAGTGGAATACTTTTGCGCATTCAATTCAATTAATTTACTCAATTAATAATTTTACTTTTTCTGTAAATCAAACATTTAAATTTATATATTCACATTCGCTTGATAATTGTGGAACTTTTGCAAATTGTTCTTAATTCAATTATTTATAGAAAATATTATTTGCACATTTTTTGTGTAATTTTCTGTTCACAAAAAAAAAAACTTTTTATTGCTTTAAATAAATTGATTAATTTAGCTTTTCAACGTCACTGGAAATTTATGCAAATAGACGTAATAAATATGCAAATTTCAATAACTTCATTACTATTGCATAATATGGAAACATCGACTCGATTACAAAGGTATAAACTATCTAGCTGACTATTTTGCACTGGCTCTCGAACTTTTTTTATTATATTTTTATTTGTAATTCCAATCAATTCTCGCGTAAATCAATAATTGTCGATAACTGCAGCCAATATGTTTCAATGTATCTGAACTTTGAAAATGTGCCTATGTGTATTTAAATCGATGTAGTTGTATGCATTTAACTAAATTAGCATGGTTTTTTCTTTTAAATATTTGTGACGCATATAAAATATTAACTATGACAATTTAATTCAGCATCCGTTTAACACGTGGCTCTAGATACACTTTTTTAGTTAGTTTCAGCTAACCCTTTAGTATCGACTCTAAATTCATGCAGGTTTTGTAGACTCCAAAAAGTATATATACTTTTGATCGGACATGTCCGTCTGTGTGTCCGAATGTTGTTGCGCATTGCGCATTGCTTTTGGGCATATATTCTTAAGATATGCGGTTGTAAGTTGAAAAAGAGACTTCTCTTTTTCTTAGTTTAATAAAGTATAATAATTGTGCATTTCAGTGGTATTCCCCATAGAAACCTTATGCTCAATTGTGGAATTCTGTATGAATGTTTCTTATTACAGTAAATATTAACTTAAAATTTAATATAGTGGCTTCATATGGATGGACGCCTCACCCAAAATAGATGTGATTTCTCGATTTTGGGGACAAATACATACAAACCCACTTGCTTTAAAAAAACTTTATTATTTTAGGCCAAATCAACTTGACATTTGACATTGTAGCTTTCTATGGATAGACGCTTTGCATATTTATCAAGAGGCATGCTCCTATAAACTTAGATCCCACGTTAGATGTAACAAATATGTTTTTCTTTAAACCTGCTAAGTTCACAACTTGAAATTTTGAAAATTCTCCTGTCCCTGTCCCTGTCCCACTTCCCCTTCCCAACACACCCCTTGCCCTTCCCCCATTCCACTACCTACTCATCCTTTTTAAAAGAAGCCCGGCGCATTGCTGACGTTTCCGCTACCTCTCTTTCTCCAGTCTCTCCTACCTCCTTCCCCCCTAACTCTCTTCCTTTTACTCCAGCTTCTCCCTGCTCCCTTTCCAATGGCATCCACGACCCCCCATTAACTCGTACTATTAATCCCCTTTCCCTTTCCCTTTCCCAACCTCCTCATCCTTTTTAAAAGAAGCCCACCGCATTGCTGACCTTTCCGCTCCAGTCTCTCCTACCTTTTTCCCTCTAACTCTCTTCCTTTCACTCCAGCTTCTCCACGACCCCCCATTAACTCGTATATTAATTTTATTATTAATTTTAATATAATTTTGTTTTCCATGAATTTTTTTCCATAGTTGTTCTTTAGAATCGGTCCAGGTGTTCCCGAGTTATAAAATTGTCCAGGCTGAAAAATACTTTACAACCTTTTCTCATACCAACTAAATCTTTTCAATTTAGTAAAAATCGTTTGTGCCATTTCGGAGGAGTACAAACACAAACAACATGACACAAGATTTTTATATATTAGAAGACAAACATTTGTGAGTACAAACTATTTTATAACAATTTCAATATATTTATAAAATTTTATATAAAAACAAAACCGACGAATTCAATACAAATACGACGTGTCATCGACAATGGTATACACTTTATTATTTATTTATAGAATTTAATTAAAAAAAAAATAAAAAAATTAAAAGAAGAAAACTGATTACCTACTTCTAAAACTCAATCTGTATTCAAAAAAGTTAATCATAAACTGATTATGAATTATAAGTATGTGATTTGCATTGTAATGATTATTATACCCTGTATCCATAGAGTAAATAGGTTTATTAAGTTTTACAAATACATATATGAAACATTAGAAACGAGACATGCTAGACTCAATTCCCGATTAGAGTGAAAAGTTGAGTCTATATAGAAATGTCCGTCTGTCTATCTAAACGTTAGTATAAACGTCGCTATCTCGAAGATTCAATGAGGTGGAATATACAAATTTAGATATTTAAAATATATAAATTTGCATAAGCAAATAAAGTGTATAAAATTAACATGATAGACCACACACTAAAATCAATAGTCTCCATTTGAAACTGTTCGCATTTTGAAATTTTTGAGTGAACTTATTTCTGTTTTTGTTGTTGTTGTTGTTGTTGTTTATTAAGCCAGATATGTCAAATTTGATGTATCTATCATACGTTCAATCTAATAATTTTTCTATGTGTATCAATGCACTGTAATTGCTGCCATAGGCCAAAAAAATCAAAATATGAATGTCAAAATTTTCGAACAACAACTGACTATATAAACAGCTGATTGTCCAAAATTTACGTTGTTATACTGGTTTTGCTTTGATTCTAGTGGTACTTTTTAAAAATAGCATCGGAAGTACGGCCAAATGTTCATTTGCTTTGTACAGAGTCACCAGCGTGTTAGTCTTGTGAAATTAAAACATTGTAAAAAAAGTTATTTGTATTCAATTTGGATAAAATGAATATTAAACATAAAGGTATTGAATTTATTTCTTCAATTAAACTTATAGATAATATGGGTTTTTATTTTGTGTAAATCCTTGTTTATACACACACACGTAAGCTTTTGTGTTTATTTTTGTTTTGTCTTTCAAGTCTTTCGCTAAAGTTTTAAGTGTTTCTCCCGCTTCGTCCCGTTTGTTTCATTGTGTTGTGGTTATTGTTTTGTTTTTCCGTGTTTGTATTAGTTGCTTCGTATTTTTTTGTTTTATGTTTTGTGTGTGTGTTTTTTTTTTGGGGTGTTTTCTGTTTTCTTAATTTCTTATTTTTCTAGGCACAGCTTATCAATGGGGTTCATTCCGAATCGGTAGGTTATATGACAGTTATATGATATAGTGGTTCGATCCGAATGAAATTTGGTCAGCACACGTTTAGGCTTTAAGACTGACACGTATCAAATTTGGATAAAAAACAAAAAAGTTCTGGTGAACTTGACGATTTTGGCATATTGTCATCTAACTACATATATAAACCTATGACAAAAGTTTCAATAGCCGCCGATTCCATACAAGACCTCCCACTGTGCAATGGTTCAAATAAAAAGCCATAGATAAGGTACAGGGTATTTCAAGTTCGAGCATTTCTTGTTATTCTCTAGTATCGAATAGTTTGCTCTGTTCGATAAGTTTTGCAACTCGGCAATGTCATCGTTTCTAGATGTATATGGTGGATGTTAAGTTTCTTGTTTTAGTAAGTAATCAGCCTTAAAATTTTGTAGAGAATTTGTTTAGTTTTTCTGCACTCTAAGAAATTAAATTTCTTACGCTAACGGTTATCGTTCATTACGATGGATTTATTTATGTGATGGATCGTCTGGAGAACTTTTCCATATACGAATGTTCACATAGATAAATAGGTTGTACCCCAAAACCCTTCCAACCCCTCCCATCTACGTTTTGTATCTGCAGAGTTAAGAAAAGAAATAAATTAGAATTGAAATAGCTGCAATATTGCTGGAGAACTTTTCCATACTGATGTAGCCTACATAAAATTCTCTAATTCTTCTTATTTCTAAGGTCCTTATGGTTCATAAGAAAAAGTGAATATATTGTGTTCAAAAATTTTCTATATTGTGTTCAAAAATTTCTAACTTTTAAAGTTATTTTAAAGTTACTGGTACTAAATTGATTTTCGGGCGCTTCATCCAATGACTTAGTAAATTATAACTGATTTCAGACTTTTAAACGGTTTTGGAACAAATAAGAATGCATCTTTAATTTATGTAAATCATGTTGCAATGAAAATAATTAAGTGTTGGATCAAAATAGTCAAATCAAATGCTTTTTAATTTATCAATGACGAAATTATTAAACTTTTTCTAATGGCGGTGAATTTTCATTTAGCTTTATACGAGTAAAATTTTAAAATAAATAGCGTCTTTCAATGACCAGCAGTAATTATAATTAGCTAATTAGCTAATCTTCTGACTTGGCTCTTTTCTTCGAAGCGCTTCTAAATTGTCGATTATCTTTGCTAAAATCATTTCATTCATTCGTCGTTGAGTTGACCGAGTTTTTTGCAATCGTAAATACAATTCAGAAAATGAATTTTTATAGAAATGTTTCACTCCATTTTTCTATAAGCTTTCAAAAATTCAATGGAATGAAACTCAGCCAGGCTGTGATCCTACTTTGTATAGTTTTATTAAATTAAGAAAATTATGTTATTGGTCTTCACTAATGGACTTTTGAGAATATTATTTTTTTCTATTTGAAAAGAATTTCTTAGTGTTTCTGGTTCACTGGCCAATCGATTGATTTGTAATGTATGCACGAATGTTGCATTCACAAACATAAATTTGATTTCTTTTATTTGTACCCCGAAACCCTTCCAATCCCTCACATCTACGGCCTTAGTTTTGTATCTGCAGAGTTAAGAAAAGAAATAAATTAGAATTGAAATAGCTGCAATATTGTTCGGGAATTCACACGCCAAACTATTTCGGCATACATTGACAGCGCTTTGCATTTGTGCAAGTCATTAAGTCAAGAGGTCTTGAAACTGTTACGTGGGCAATTTGATAAGTCAGCGGGTGTTTCAATTAAACGCGTAGTAACTTTAAATGCAACACTGCTCCTGTCAACTACAAGCTGGTAATAGACTTCGTTTAAATATTAAGCAAACTGCATCATTAATTATGTGTTTGACAGCTATTGAAAGCATTTATGAAGAGCAGACAGACGGACAAATCAGGAGCAGAAGCTTACCGCGCCTTTACGACCAAAGAAAATCACTTTTGCAACTACTACTTAAAAACTTGATCACCGCAAAGGTTAACCAAACTCAAACAATACTTTGAAGCTATCACACAATTACATTTGAGGTTAATGTCGGCACCGGACTGCTGTCTATCTGTTGATCTGTCTGCTTTTCATAACTACTTTCAATGACTCTCAAACATGTACTAATAATACAGATTGATTATTTCAGGGACCACACTCAAATTAATATAATTCGATTTTCAAAATGTTACTGACTTATCAAATTGCCCTCGTTTAAACCAAAAAAAAAAAAAAAAAACCAAAACAAAAACAAAATTGTGTTGTCTTACAAATAGTATAAACACTTTTTTTTTAAACGTTTTAGTATTGTTGTCAAGATTACTAAATAAATTCGAACAGGTGTAAACTGGTTACGCATGCGCAGCGCCAAAACTTCGCGCTACCAGATACCAAACTTGTGATCAAAGTCTTTAGCAGCGATTGCAAAATAAATAAATACACGTGATGCTAGAAATCTTGTATTATTATATTTAATTTTTAAATTTAAAGCTGAAATTAACAAAAGAAAAAAAAAACAAAACAATTTAAGCAAAACTTTTCTAAATTATTTATTTATTGTAGTTTGTTTAAACTTAAAGAACGATAGGTCAACTTATGCGCAACGTTCTGTTATTAACTGAAACTTTAGTATCAATAAGATTCTTTTTATACAGTCAATCGGCTTTTCTCTGAACGTCGATGCGCAGCGTAATTAACTATGTTATTGTTATTGTGTATTATTCATTATTGTAATTAAAGCTAGTAGTAAACAAATTAACTGCCGTGTTTGTTTACTAAATAATACAGTATAATTATATATTGTTATCTTTTATAAAATTTCAAATGCACAAATTTATACTATTGTTAGTTGCAATATTCATAATGTGATTTCCATTTGACATCAGCGAACTAGATTTACGTGTTAGGCCTCGTGAGTTTACATATATACATATATATATATATATATATATATATATATATATATGAATATAGTAAAGTATCTATATCTCTATAGTGGCTAATTTAAAACACTTTTACGACTTTGAAATAGTATATGACGCCAGTATACTATATACGCGCACTTAAGTGTATCTATGGTAGTCACTCAGTCTCGAGTTGTCACATGTATGTGTATAAAACATGTATATAGATAAGTTGATATAATATAGTAAAATTATGAAGTACAAAAACATTTTGCGTAGCGCATACAAACAGCTGATTAAATTCATGGAATATTCAAAAGTTACGGATTAAAGAGGCCATGCGAATATTCTATTAAATATAGATAAACCTTGTATCTGAGCAGCTCGCTGTCTACTTATGTTAACATTTAACGCATTTTTCAAATTTTACAAATTTTTTTACGCTTAATCATCAACAACTCTGTGTGTATATATAGTTGTACGTAATATATATCGTACTTGTCTGATGACAACCTTTTCAGTATGGCAAAAAAAAAAAAAAAAGAAAAAAAAAAAACGATGTAAATTCATTGTTTACATTTGCACGCCTGAAAAGTCAAACACTGCCCGACTACGCCAGTTGTCTGAACCAGTGCATAATGAGAAAAAAAAATATACATGCGAATATATGAATTCACAGTTAATTAAAAACTGCAACAGTATATCGAAAATCAGGTGGGTACAACACTGCAACAGTATATCGAAAATCAGTTGGGTACAGCAATGTAGCGCTTGAATTTAGTTGATACGAACGTACTTTAGTAATATTTTATCTTCTTTGATATAGCTTTGATGTATCTTGTTTAAATATTTTGCATTATACACAATTATTTGCATATTTTGCATCATTTATTGGTATATTGGTCTAAAAATAATATAATTGCAACATACTAAAGATAGCTAAATGTCTAAATAAATAGATCCCAGAAATTATGCACCAGAAATTTTTAATAACATTCGGTATACTTTATACTTGATTATTTTTATACAAAAAAAAAAGTTGAAGCATACTTTTAAGAGAGCATCATTTAATGCACATGAAGCAATAAGAAATGTTATAGGGCCTTTGTATAGAGCCCAACATTCTCAACATTTTCTCTTTCCACTGGCAAATTTGCGTTGTCGTTAACATGTGACTGGCAAAATGATGTTTGCTTTAGCAATACCGTAACTGAACGAAGTGACGGTACATAACAT